>JARFXV010000891.1:0-375000 GCA_031761425.1 Cosmopolites sordidus
CAACATAGTGTTTAAGAGCAAACTGCCACTTTGCCTGAAAAGAAAGGTCTTTGATCAGTGTGTCTTGCCTCTTATGACATACCGAAGTGAGACCTGGACACTTACATCACAGTCAGTTCAAAAACTTCGAGTAGCACAGAAGGGAATGGAAAGATGTATGCTTGGTATTACTAGACGGGATAGAAAGACCTGCACATGGATCAGAGAGCAAACGAAAGTGAGTGATCACTGGTAGAATAAAGCAATTGAAATAGAAGTGGGCAGGCCATGTAGCGAGGTGATGGGACGAAAGATGGACCAGGGCGGTCCTGGACTGAATACCGCTGACCGCGATACATGCTCTGTACTTTCGACTCAAGACAAAGATCATCAGACTTCAGATCAAAGTAGCATTTCAATCCAGGTTTCGAAATATTTGAACAGCCGTCCAATTATCCAAATCTAACACCGGCGATTTTTTTCTCTAAGTTGCAGAAACATGTAGACATTATAATCAAGGAGCATAGTACATGAAGATGTAGTCCTTCAGCATCGATAAAATAACCTTTTAAGAAGTTTCAACGAAAAATATAATTATTTGAAGTATTCCAGATGATTTTCTCTTATATTATTAACGTTATAACGTTGTTCAGATTACGCAAGAATTAAATAGAATACACATATTTATTGTAAATTAAAAAAAAAATAAATGGAATGCTACATATGTGGGAATGTGTAATCTATCTTCTTATTTAATAACTGTTTATATTAATATGCATACATGATTACGTTGGCTTTATTATTTTTATTTATCTTCTCAGCCTGATATGGTAAATCTGTTCTTAAAGTCAATTGAAATGAATCATATATACATTATGCAAAAATTATGATGTATCCTGTTGTAATAGAATTTGCCTTTTTTTTTAAATCAAACCTTTACAATCACATCCATCGTCTCATTTACAAAACTGATGAAGACGGTAATTCTCGTAGGATGATTCCTATTAATAAAACGCAATCGATGGTTTAGACATCTTATGGTTCTTAAAGTTGTTTCCATATCGACATATACGTATATTGCTTTATGTTTCTAACCTATTTTTTGCAGAAACGAAAACCTATTCATTGTGATTTATACAGTTGCATAACTATGTCGATTTCATGTTTAATGTAACGCACTATGTATTTGAAAACTTCTTAGCTTATGTATTTTTTTTTATTTGGCATATCGTAACAGGATGATCTAAATTTTCCCAAGTATATGGCAGGATAAAAATTGACTATACAGAAACTCATTATAAACAGATATAATACTAAACATAATCTTCAAACAGAAGGTGAATTTTTGCTCTTGCTCTTGCTCTTGCAAAAATTCGAGCGCTTTAAGTATCGATATAACCATTTGTTAATTTAAGTTGGTATGACTGTCATTGGTTAAGTTTTATATCATAAAAGTTTCATATCATTTTGCCTGTTAGGTGAGAAATTATAACATTTTTTAAAATTTTTGTCGACTTTTGGTTGTCGTGGATTTTTATTAAATTTTATCTAAAAACCAGAATTTCTTGATAGAAAGTGGTAAGGAAGCAATTGAAGATCATCCTCGTTAAGGAAGACTTTTTACGTTTACCAATGAAGAAAACATTATCAAAATCAAGGATTTTTTACTGAGTAATAGTACAAGAATCGTGGATGAAGAGATACATTTTTTGATGATGATGAGTATGCCACTGCAACGTATGATTACTGGTAATGACTCATGAATCCAGAAACAGCTCAATAATCAAGCTCAATAATCAAAATCACCTAATTATTGGAGTGTGCCAAGTCCAGAAAAGTAAAACTGAAGAAAACAAGATCTGAACGTTTAGGTTAACATAATATAAAGTATTAGACATCAAGGAGAGACAGTTTAAAGAAAATTGTTATTTATTAAGAAAAAAATATTTCTTTTTCTTAGAGATATTTGAAAATTTAGTGTGGACTTGACGAAATAAAAATAAGAAATTGACAAAAAAATTTCATTTCGTCCAAAAATTGTGACAGTCAAAATTGTGACATTTTACAAAAAAATACAATTTTTACTTCTTTACTTCTACTTTACTTGTTCCGGCAAATATTTTAATATAGAAGCAATGTCCTTTTTTGTTTAGACCATAAAAGGTTCTCGCGATATAGGGCTGATTTCAGTGGCGGCTCGTGGGTTTTTGAAGTGGCAGGAGGTATAAGAAAATAGTGCTGCTGAAATTTTTTTTTGCTTTTCCCTTCCTCCTTTTTACTTTTCGTACTATTGGAACCCTATACAGTAGGTAAATCAGGAAAATGAGTAAAGGAAAGAAATTGAACGGAAATAAAATATGGTGTTTTGCTCTGAAAAATTGTTTACCGTGATAAAAGTTGGAGAGGCGACGCCCCAACACCCTCCCTGACGAGCCACCACTGGCTGATTTGTTTATCTAATCCATCTATCATAGCGTTAGCTGTATATTTAGCACTTAACTCCTTGTGAAGGTATACTGTTTTAATATTATCTTCATAATTATTTCTGTAAGATACGTATTTCATTGAAGCCGATTGTACTTGAAGATTCTTTACTTGGGAATGTGGTACCAGATTGTATGAAAATGACTGACTGATTTTCTAAAAATTAAAAAAAAAATCCATTTGAATTAAAACCATTTTGTCCTTAATCGCCTTTAGAGATCTAATCAATGATACAGCCTCTTGGCTGTTTCCATGGACAGCTTCGGAAAACTTTTGTTCTATCGATGTTATTTGTGGTTCATGCTTAATGAAATAAACCAAAGAAAATGACTGCGGAAAATGGGATGCACGACATTATCCTCACAATAAATCAAAGTTTTTTAAGAAAAATATAAATGGCGAACTTTGAAAAATTGACGGTTTTTCTTAAAAATCTGAAAAATTTCATAAAAAGTGAGATCTGAAATTTTTTGTATTTTTTTCTGAAAAGTACATTCAAAAACAAAATTTAAAAAAAGTCCCATTTAGTAAATTTTTGAAAAAGTTATAGGTATTTAAAAAAAAAAAGATTTTTTTGAAAAATTTAGTGGGGTAGAAACAGATAACAAAATTTTAGCCAAATCGAAGGGGTTGGGTTCAAAAGTGGTCGATTTTGCATGGAATGATCCATATATACAGGGTGTCCGGAAATAACGTCAAAATATTTTGCGAGGTAACTCTAGGGGTTAAAACATAAAAAAAAGTAAGCACAGGTGAACAGGTGAACTTCGAACATGTAGTGCTTTATACCAAAGGTTCCAGAAGTAGAATTAATCGTGGGAAACCTTTTCATTCTTATTTTTATTTGTTATGTAATGTGGGGTTTCTTGATCTTTGATTATTACAAAATACCGCCATGGTGTACACAAAAATCAGTCCAATATCGAATATACTTCATAGTGTTGCATTGTCTTGTCCACTAATATAAAAGAAAATTCAGTTCTTTCTTTGCAAAAGAATTCAAAAATTTAAATATGTAAAATAATAAGCCCTTTAACATAATTATGAAAAAAATCAAAATAAAAATTAATATTTGAAATACACCGTTTATTTAATTACTTCCAGTATACTTTTATTTACATTTACTTATAACGCAACGTATAGTCCAAAGGAAAACGACAAGAAGAGAGATGCAACCGATTACGTCACATAACAAAAAGTTCACATCCATTCAAACGCACTTTAAAATGTTCTTATAAAACATACTCGTTAAAAAGATGCAACAATTCAATGGGTGCTTTTGTTTGTTTTAGAGTAATTCCGCGATGTTTTGAATGCAATCTCACACGCTCGTTTCTATTGCAACTCCGTTGCACTTTATATTCGTACGAGAGCATTCTTTAAACGGATTTATGAGTACTTGTTGTGAAAGAAGATAGTAAATTAATTCACGATGGGAGCGAAGGTCTTTTTTTCTCACGCCGATAATTTACTTATGCGTATGAGTTTCCTTATGGGTTAGATTGTTCAAATAGATAGAAAATCGATCTGAAAGATTGTTTATTTCATAATTCGGTAAGTAAGCGAGAAATTTCTGTTTAGTACCGTAATAATTCAATGTCATCTTTTAAGGTGGTAGAGTTTATTGAACTAAATATTAATTTATATAACCGGTGATTGTTTTAGTGTATCCACACTCCCGATAGGAGTCTCTGTCAAACGAACTGTGAGCTTGCGCGTTTCTACTGTCAAAATTATTTAGTTTAGTCTGGTAAATTTCACTAGTTTACACGGTTTTTATATCCCAGCTGACAGTTGTTAATTATTGTTTATTTAGGTAAAAGTTATCCAGAAAAAATAATAACAACATTCTGTCACGTCTGCTTTTAGAAATATTTATTTAGTTAAACATTTCTATAGTTTTTTGGATCGGTTTCTCTTATAATGGAAGTAACCCCCTAACATGTTTTCATCCAAAAATCTTTGATGTCGTTCTTCGAAATTCTTTAAATCTTAGTGAAAACGTTCCGATTTTTGTTCACTCATACTTTCTAAGTTTTCATTGAAAAAAGTCAAATGCGAGTGCCGGAAATGAATCTTCGATGACTTATTTACTCCCATCTGTTGAAAATATCTTTATAATTTTCATTTTTTTTATTTTCCAAAAATTCTTCGACAACAATTTTGAATGACCTCCAATCAGCTTTTTCATTAACAGATAAAAGGCTTTCAAACTCAGGATATTTTACAACTTTACGGATCTGTGGGCCAACAAATATTCCCTCTTCAATATTTCCCCTTTTTTTCAAGTTTTTCAAATCCCAATTTAATGTGTAAAGGGTGTAGAATAATGCCTTTTGGATCTACCAACGACTCATGTTTAATGTTCATTTTGCCCGGAATATAGTCCGAATAGTAATGTCTGAATGATTGTGGCGTGTTCATATATTTTTTCTCCTTTATTTGGGTTTTTCGCCAGTGTCTAAAACTCAAAAAATATCAAAAATACCTGTTCTTATTTAAAGAAAGAATCACTGGGTAAAAAACAAAAAAACCAAACGGAGACAAATTTCTCAGTGATTCTTTTTTGTAATAAATTTGCCTAACGAACAATATTTTTAAAGATATAAAAATGTTATAAAAATTTACAAACTTTTAACGTTAACGTTTCGGAGGGTAATCTCCCCCCGTTTTCAAAACTGAACTGAAAAATAAATAATATATAATATAATAATAAAAATATAATAATAATCTTTCTCCTTTGATGAGTAATATCTTTATGGAGGAACTCGAGAATGACATATTAAATAATTCTCTTAAAAAGCCATTAATATGGCTTAGGTACGTTGATGATATTTTTGCTATATGGCAACATAGCATTAACGATCTAAATATTTTTTTACAAGATATAAATTCTCGAGAGCCTACAATTAAGTTTAATTTAGAGATGGAGAGGGAGAATAAATTACCATTCCTCGATACTTTAATAATAAAACAAAACAACAAATTAAAAACTACAGTTTACAGAAAACCGACAAACACAGATAGGTATCTCAATTTCTCTTCAAATCACTCAAAATCGGTCAAAATAGGAGTCATTAAAAGTTTATATGACAGAGCAAAACTTGTTTGTACCGACAGTGATACACTACAAAAAGAAACAAATCACATAAAAGACATTTTAATAAAAAACAATTACCCAAAAAATTTTATAGATAAATCGCTTAAAAATTTTGATACTAGACAAAACAGACAAGTTATTAATAACAATAATAATAACTCTCAAACAATCAACCTCACAATCCCTTATATCCGCGGTATTTCTGACACAATTAAAAGAGTAGGAAATAAATACAACATAAGAACGACATTTAAAACAAAAAATACTCTTAGATCTCTATTAACAAAGACTAAACCAAACAATATAAAACAAAATACCAAAAATGTGATTTATAACATTCCCTGCGAATGTGGCAAATTCTATATAGGTGAGACATCTAGACCGTTAGATGTTAGATTAAAAGAGCATAAAAACCTTCTTAGAAAGGGCGATTTTAATAAATCTAGAATTTGTCAACACGCATGGGAATCGGGTCATAAAATCAATTGGAATAATTCCAAAACGGTATTAAAATAATCGGTAACAAAATACAGAAGATTAAAAGAAACCGCTATAATTAATTTAAATAAAAATAACTGTATTGCTATGCCTTCGGTAGATTTAAATTCAATATGGTTCCCGATTCTAAAGAATACAATTAAAAACATTTAAATATTTGAATACACAATCAGTACAATAAACAATCACGCAGTAAACATTACCTATATATATTTTTTGGTAGTATGTCACTGTCATGAAAATCCATTGTTGTCAATGTAAGTATCGTTGAAATACAAAAAATATATTTACTTTCACTCTTTACTTTATATATTACAAATTAATATAATTTATTTTTCAGTTCAGTTTTGAAAACGGGGGGAGATTACCCTCCGAAACGTTAACCTTAAAAGTTTATAACATTTTTATATCTTTAAAAATATTGTTCGTTAGGCAAATTTATTACAAAAAAGAATCACTGAGAAATTTGTCTCCGTTTGGTTTTTTGTTTTTACCCAGTGATTCTTTCTTTAAATAAGAACAGGTATTTTTGATATTTTTTGAGTTTTAGACAGTGGCGAAAAACCCAAATAAAGGAGAAAAAATAGTCCGAATAGGCCATTCTTTTCTTACATAATGATGTTCTCTGACCCTGCTGTCCCACAGACAAAGGAAATAAAAGTATTTTGTGTAACCACGACGACTTTGAGGTCGCTGCACACTTTCCAGTGGTGTTATCCATACTTGATTAAAATTAAATTATTCCCCTTCTCTTTTGAAAAATTCTGAGTAAGCTTTGCTCCTGTTTCTGGACAATGTAACTTTCGTGTCTGGTGTTGATAAATTCCATTGTTGTAGGCGAGAACGAAGAAGCTCTGCTTTAGATCTTGATAGTTGTAAATCTCTTATAAGATCCTTTACTTCGATTTGGTTAATTAAATGTGAAGTGTTTCTTTGAAGAAAGAAATCGTCAGAATCACTAGAAATCAATTTAACTTTAATATCACTTTCATTGCCATCTTCTAGTTAATTTTGACTAAAATTACCGGAACAAATTAGATATGGAAGATCCTTCGAATGTAAAATTGGCTTAATAACAGACGGAATTTCGGCATATACAATATTCGCCTTATTTTTTGTATTATATCCCACTGTCTTCGTAACCCAAAAATAATAGTCATTTTGATGATTATTATGCTTTCACAAAACACATGAGGTACTCACTTTTTATCTTGGTTCGCAACAGGAAATCCAAAATAATGACGATATGCACTTTTTAACGAATCTACATTGGGTCTTCTTTTTTTTTTGAAAATATAAACTGTCCACAAACGTAGCAAAAACGATCAGAACTTTGCTTACACTTTCTATTCGACATTTTAATTTCATTTGGAACAAGATATCTGTTGTTTGAATCGAATAAATAATTATTAAACTGAAGTCACCACGTTGGGTAGTTGAAAATAATTATTTGACTGTAGAAAAAACAATGTGACGTGATAGAATATTTCTGCTAACACTTTTAGATTAAAGCGAGGTAGGTTAACATATTTATATACATTTCTTTCGGGGTATATAAAAAAAGTAAAAATTTGTAAACCAATGTTATTAATTATGAACATAAATGATTGATATAAATGATCGATATTTATTATCAAAATCAGTGTTATGTGCGCCAAACTTATAGAGCACTCTGTGAATTGTATGTTGCACATAATCGCCCAACCGAGCGATGTATTCGCCGAATTATTGACAAATTTCGAATACATTTCACGCTGATCGAAGTTAAAACAAAAACAAGACAAAAAACTGTGCGTTTCGAAGAAAATATCGCCGCTGTTACTGGCACTGTTGATGAAGATCCCAATTTATCCATTCACCGTTGTTAAGAAGTTGGGCTTTGTTATATTAATACGTAAAAAAATTTGCATAAAAATCTTAGGCGAGTGCCTTGCAAGATCCATCTTGTCCAAGAACTCATGCCGCAAGACCGTGTTTTGTGCCGGATGTTCAGTGAATGGACTCAAATTCAATTGAAACTTGATCTACAATTTAAATGCAAAATTTTGTTCAGCAAAGTAAGTAAACAAAAACAAAACAAACAAAACAGTTAGTAAACAAAATTTCCGCATTTGGAGTGAAAATAATCCTCAAAAGATCCAACAATTACGGTTGTATCCAGAAAAATGCACCATATGATGCGGATTGTACGCCGGTGGCATCATTGGGCCGTATTTATTTAAAAATCAAGCTAGAAAGCACGTTATCGTTAATGGGGATCGTTACAGAGCGATGATCAATGAGTATTTAATTTGGAATTTGAATGGTATTGATATGGAGGAGATGTGGCTGAACAGTATGGCTCCACTTGTCATAAAACCAACGCAACAATTGATTTACTGAGGGAACAGTTGGGTGAGAAAATTATCTCGAGGAACGGACATGTTAATTGGCCACCAAGGTCATGTGATGTAACGCCTTTCGATTATTTTCTATGGGGTTATGCTAAATATTTAGTCTATGTCAATAAACTAGCAACTATTGAAGCCTTGGAACTCAACATAACTCGGACAGTTGTGGACCCCAATTGCTTGAAAAGTGGTTGGAAATTGGATTGTCAGATGTAGCCACTTCGGATATTTATCCGAAAATGTTTTCAAATATTAATGACACTGAATATTATTTGACATAAAATAAATTGTGCCAAGGCATCTAATTTAGTTGTTGTTTTGTTTGAATTTAAAGGTTAGACGCACTAAAAAAATCACCCAATACATGATGGGCTGATAGAAATTAATCAATATTAGTTACCCATTGTCATTATAACATTGAAAAAAATGTGCATATTGTTGAATCTCTTTTTGTTTTATTCTAGCGATATTGACTAACCATCAACATCTGATGCTTCTTTAGTGTGAGTTTAACTCACTGATCCACAGTAATTAATTTTGTAAACCGAATTTTTCTAGTGCGTTCTGATTTTCTTGAATATTTACTTACTGAACCTTACATCTGTCTGCCGTAAGGTATCAAACTGTGGATGAATAATTCTCTATTTGGACAGTTACTTTACTTCTTTCCTGTAAATACCTTGACCTGTAAATGCCTTTCCTATAAATGTAAAATTTTTTGTAATGTTTTTCTTGGCCTTTCTCTTATACTCTTGTTTAGTACCTTGTACCTGGTACCCCCTTTCTTTAGACATTTTCTGTGTGTGTGTGTGTACTAATCAACCCAATTGTTTCTCTTGGATTAAGGCCAATTACTAAACTCAAAGAGATTTACCACTAAACACCAAATAACTTTTTTTAAAGTTCTCGACGCACGTTTCGCTAACCATGTTTTATTAGGAACATCATCAGAAGATGATTTAATTTCTCCCTCTCTCTTGAGCTTAAATCATTTCCTAATGATGATGACATGGTTAGCCAAACGTGCGTCAAAAACTTAAAAAAAAAATGGTGTTTAGTGGTAAATCTCTTCGAGTTTAGTGTTTTACGCCGAAGATTCCAATAGAAGAATTGACCATCTTAATTGTTTGCGTTTTTCTCTCTATATTCCTGAGTTTATTCTTTCTTATCTTACCTTTTGTTTTCATCTTCATTTATACTGCATTTATCTATCTATTTGATTTGACGTTAGTGTTACATTTATTATCTGTCGTTTTTACCTCTTTTTAACTTTTCCCATTTGGTCTTCCCCTCTTTCGATTCTTGCCGCTAATTATTTCAAATATTATTGTTCTATGGTTTGTATAATCACATTGTTTTAATAAAACGTTTGGACATTTACATATATTCTTTATATATAATATCTTAATTATTTATCTATTATCGTTTATCTTATCTAACTTATAAACAGCCAATTATTATAATAATATTTCGAATCTACCTGCAGAGTAATAAGCCTTAAAAACTATAAAATGACTAGAAAACATTAGATACTTATTATACCGAAAACATTAATAACATTTTAATGGTCGACTTCAAAATTATTTGTAGTAGAACAATTTGCAATATAAAATTTATATTATTATAATACCTACTAGTTACTGTTAGTAATGTGCACTAGATCAGGGGTCTCCAAACTTTCCAGCCTTAGGGCCATATATTACCTATAATTTCTAAACTAGTCGCCGAGTACGCGCCCTACACGAGCATACGCTTGCTAAATTCGCTAGTCGCGGGTCGGATTGAATACACTGGCGGGCCAGATTTGGCCCGCGAGACGTAATTTTGAGACCCTGCACTAGATTGTTTAGATGTATTCAAAGTAATTGAAACTAAAAGTAAATATATAGGAAATAGGAATATTAAAAAATCGCAATAAAATTACATTTTTGTAATATGTGTTCACTGTCCAGATTATCAGAATCTTGCATTTAAAACACAATTATTACTCAAATTAAAGGAATTTTTATATTATCTAATAATTTCAGTATTGCGCCTTTATATCTATTCCTTTTTTTATATAATAAATCTGTTCTGTGCGCATTTTGTATGACTGTATTTTATATTAGGCATTTTATTTACCAATTTATAGAAACGATCTAAAGATTTTAGTAATTATTGTTATATGGTATTTAACGCGTACATATAGTTGTTACATGTCTGTTACAAAAGCAAATGTAAGCGAAATGAGACAATACATTTAAAACAACCAAAAAAACAGTAATCTGTTATTTTAACAGTTATTTTAAAATAATAGTAACAGTTCCAACTTTTACTTAAAAATAACAGTTTTGCTCATCTCTAGTTTACTCTAAAGGTAAACTTGAAGAGAAAACTTTCCTCACTTTAGAAATAGTGATTTAATGTTTAGTGATAAATCTCTTCAAGTTTAGTGTTTCACACCAAACTTTCCACTAGAATAATTTATATATTCTACCTGTGTGTATTTGATCTTTCTATATTATAATGATCATTTACGTCTTGTTTGCATTAATTGACATGTGCCAAATATGTCTGATTTTACTTCATCTTAGTCAAGAAATGGCTTTTTGAACAAAGATTAACCTCAAATAATTAAGTTAAAGGTGAGGCAATCGTTATTTTGCTGAACTGGACAATTTGCAATATAAAGAGTTTCCATATCAGGATGTCAAAACTTTTAGACGTAATTGCGGTAATATTGTTTGAAATGCAAATATCACTCATAGACCGATATGTCCAGTACATTGTGTCAATTAACAATCGAAAAATACATGATTCAACAGCGCGTAGAAGGAGCCACATTAGCTGTGGTGTCTAAGGCGTCAGCCTTACGTTACGGCAGTTAATGTGGAGAGGGTTCGAATCCCGTACTAGGTAAAAAAAAATTTTTTCTAAAATTCTTGTGAATGTTTCTAGGTAAGAGTGTAAAATCTGACAAGGAATTACCTCTCAGTCACGCCAGTTCGAGGCTGGGTAAGGCCGGATGCCTGCTGAGAGGTTTTCTACGTTGGTCACTCGCCAGTCGGTAGGCTTCTCGAGATACTTTTAGTTAAGCACAAAACCAAGGGTTGATAGCCCGAGGGGGGTGCTGACCGGGGTTTTCGGTAGCTGATGACCGTGGTTCGGAACCCACGTTAAGCTGTAGGTCCAGTCGCTAAATAGCCTTCTCAGTTGCTCATACGCCTCTAACCTCAAAACTTTACTTCACAGCGCGTAGAAATTGTGATGCAACCCCCTCTCATTTTTTCGGGAAACAGTGACGAAGACTAATTTTTCATTATGACAACGCGAACTCTTACACTTCGGATCGAACTACTCAAGATTTAACCAGTCAAAACATCGAATTGATGGGTCATCCGCTGTACAGTCCTGATTTGGCACTGAATGATTTCTTCTTGTTCCCGTCTGTGAAGAATAAACTTCGCGAGTAACGATTTTCGATGCCAGAAGAAGCGGTTGTTGCGTTCAGAATGCATGTTTTGGAGATACCTCAATCGGAATAGAAAAAGTGCTATGAAAATTAGTTCAAACTTATGCGAAAATGTATCGATCATCGCGAAGAAATTTCGAATAACAATAACACCATTTTAAATGATATATATTTGTTTTTATTTATTATTCCAGATACATAAATAGCAACCCTCGTAATTATCACTGTGCCTCTTAAAGTTCTGACACTCGACATTGGACCATTTACCAAGAATATTAAGAAGTTGAGACGTTGTTGGTATTGTATTGAAGGTACTGAATTGCAAGGTGACTAAGTTGAAAAATATTAAATATTCTCAAAAAATTTCCTTGCAAATAATTCTTCCTTACAAAATTCTCCTTGCAAATAATTGCAAATTGTTATTATGACTAATTATTTATTATTAGATTCAAGTAATAACTTTCATATAAATTATTTTAATGCAAAATATCAATTACAGATTTTTAAGATTTTTTTTTATTTGCTTTCCTTGAAGAATGTCTGTAAAATAGCTTTAGTAAAATTTAATACATCTCCTTGTACAAGTATGAGTATAATTACCTAAAGCATTTATATATTTATATTTACATACATTTTAATAAAACATAGCGTCACATAAGAAAATTGAAACTCCAATATTATTAAGAACTAATAACTATCAGAAGAAATAATTAACGGTTGGATTATGAACTGGCAAAAAGACACATTATTATTATTGTTATTATTCAGCGCCACAGCCTTTGAAGGATATTGATTAGCTCATTGGCTAATTTTTCAATTATATGAAAAAAAAAAACAGAATAGTGTGAAAATTGAAGCAAAACTAGACAAAGACATTGTTGACTGTAGATGTACTCAGAACGTTTTGTTATACGGACAATATTTGTGTTGTTTAGTGATTTGAAAAATCTCAGTCAAAAAATTGGATTTGTTCGTAAAAATTTTCGTGCGATGATTTATTATGACTTTAGACGTGGATTATCTCAATAACAGTTCATCGATCAACTCACTTCGAGTTTTGGTGATGAAGCACCATCTAAAAGCCTCTGTATATTACTAGTTTATTGAATTTAATCGTGTCCATCGTTCGCTCACAGACAAATTTAAAGAATGTCATCCAAAATCGGTTGTTGTGTTAGAAAACATCGATATTGTGAACAGACTGATAAAGAAAGATCGTCATGTGCCATACCGTGAGATCCCTGGGATTATGACGACAAGCATACATAAAATTTTACATGAACATTTGTGAAAAAGATTTGTGCGCGTTTCATTCTGCATAATTTCACAATCGCTCAAAAAAAAGTTCGAGGCGATTGGTGCAAAGAAATTCTCAAAAAAATACAATCGTGGTGCGTCCAAAGCCGTTTATAACATCTACACAGGTGATGAATCTTGGATCTATGCGTACAAGTCCGAAAGTAAACAGCAGTTGACTGTATGAGTTTTTCAAGGTGAGCCAAACCCAACAAAAATTGTTCGCAAAAGTACCACTTTGAAGCAAACGGTCGTCTGTTTTTTTGGTATAAATGGACATGTCGCTACAGCGCTACTAGAAAATCATAGAACCGTCAAATCTGAATGGTACACAACCATTTGTTTGTAAGTCTTTGAATAAGAAAAACCAACCAGCGACGCAGGATTATTCTTCACCATGACAACGTGAGCTCTCGCACATCGAACCGGACAACTCACTATTTAACCGGTCAAAACAGCGAATTGATGGGTCATCCACCGTACAGTCCTAATTTGGCACCCAATGATATCTTTCTGTTTGTCTATGAAGAATAAACTACGTTGTCGACGATTTTCGACTCTGAGGTGATCGGACGTGTTTTGTCTGGTCACCATGGGGACAGATAGCAGTGTCGGTTGGTAGTCTCGGTCGCCGACGTACAGATCTGGCCAAGGGAGCGGACAACCCCGAAGTGACGTCTCCGCCAGACGGCACTTCAACCCTAACCAAGAGAATAAGTCTTAGCCCCGAAGTTGGTGAAGAACGAAGCACCGGGACCGGCAGCAACACCAAATCCTTCTTGCCCGGACTCGCTAACAAGGAATAAACAGTGTAATACTGTAAGCAGAGGATGGACTCTGTGATGGTCGGACGCGTTGCGAGCGCGCTGGCCATCGTGGGGGCAGACGTCCATGGCTATTGACCGTTCCAGCAGCGGGAGTCCGAACTGGATTAGGGAGCGGGCACCCCCGAGGTTCGTCACGCAGGACGCGCGGCGACCTCAAACCTAACCAAGAGAATAAGCCTTAGCCCCGAAGACGGTGAAGATGTAACGCACTGGGACCGACAACAACATCCAGTCCGTCCATTCTGTGCTACCAACAACATCAAAACAAAACCATTAACACCGGTATAACATCAAGAAAACAAAAAAGAGAACATCAAGAAAACAAAAAAGAGAATAATAAAACAAAATAGAACAGAATAACATCAAGAAAACAAAAAAGAATAGGCCAAAACACCACAGACACGAAGAAGAACCGAACAGTACACCAGTTCATTCAATAAATCCAGCGTCAACGACCAGCGAACCAACCAATCGATCTACGAATAAACTTCCACTGGACTCGACCCTCGCGGGTCGTTTCCGGAGCAGTAATCACTATCACTTCGGTCGATTAATCTCGACCAGTACCGTATGGTATTAACCGCGCCAAAAGGACGGCGCATAAAACCCAGATTGCGACTGACGCGAAACAGTCGTAATCGATAACAAGAGAACAAAAGTAAGGGCCTCAGGGTCAACTTGACACACAGGACAAGCAGTAGTAGTCGACGATTTTCGATGCCAGAAGAAGCGGTTAATGCTGAGAAGTTGAGAATTTTTTGAAAAATAATAAAACAAATTTCAATAATAAATATTTCTTTTTAATTATTATTCCGGATACATAAATAACAACCCTCATATATAACATACTTTATAAATCTAAAATATATCGGAACCGGAAGTAAAATCTTCACATTCTTACTTTTTGTCTTATTCGCCAAAATAATTGCCTGATATCCGATACCAGCTTAAATATTTGTCTGTTAACCTTACTTTCCTCTTCAATTCGACACCGCTACTGAAGATGTTCATAAATAAGCTTTGCTTATCGTAACCGCTATGTAAACTTTAGAAATAAATATTATTATACGGTGATAAATACCTGATTCATAAATATTAATGAATCGACTCTTTATTGGAACGCATCCAGGAAATGGTATAGAAATCGTCTTATTTGTTGGGAGATTTTGTTAATGGGCAAAACAGTTGTTGCATCGCTAATATGATATTAAACATATATATATATATATATATATATATATATATATATATATATATATATATATATATATATATATATATATATATATATATATATATATATATATCCTTCCCGGTCAAGCAACCAACAAAAGTTTTCCTTGGTTGCTTGACCGGGAAGGAGCCCCACCTATCCCTTCAACTGGATGACATATGTTTCGTCTCTCGAGGTTTAGACTCTTCAGGGCGCCGACATAGACCATACCATCAAGAATAGGGAGACCCTATCCACAGCCAACAACCCATGTTTTTCACCGACCTCCCGTCGGATGGCGTATATATATAGTGTTAAATTTTCTTGGACTGCGTCCAATGAGACAGCGGTAGTTGAGTGTCATCAGACACCCAACCATTGGGTTCCACAATCTCATGTGGAACACACAACAACCAAAAATTCAAATGCCTGCATCCAACTCATCTACAAAAAGACTATACATGCCAAAAAAATTCAAAGTAGGGTAGTAGAGGCCTTGTAAACGTAAAAAATCTCTGTGTTAATCAAGAAAATAGGATGATAAAACTCTTCATTGATTCAAACAGTGCGCTTTTGGTATGTTTCACCCCACTAAACCTAAATAACGGTTTTGTTTATTTAGGTTTAGTGGGATAGTGAGGTCGCTATGAGTGAAAGAACGTGACCTGAATAGTTTTAATGTTTCAAGACCGGTTATTTTCATATCAAAGACCGGTATACCTGTGGAAGAGCGAAAGATTTTAAAGAGGAAGAATTAGAGGCATTGCTTAATGAAGAGTCATGTCAAAGTTAAGAAGAGTTGGCAAGACAATTGGGAGTGACTCAACAATCAATTTCAAAACGCCTCAAAGACCTGAGAATGACCCAGCAAGGATATTGCCATACGTATTGAAACCGTTAGATGTAGAATGCCTTTTGTTTGCATATGAACAGTTGCTTGAAAGGCAAAAATGGAAGGGATTTCTGCATTGCATTGCATTTTGACTGGGGACGAAAAATGGGTTTATTACGATAACCCCAAGCATCGAAAATCAAGGGGATATTCCAGCCAAGTTTCCACGCCGAAGGCCAAACTGATTAATCAGGACTCCAAGGTCATGCTCTGTATTTAGTGGAACCAAATCGGTGTAGTATTTTATGAGCTGTTAAAACCGTCTGAAACAAACAGGGAATCGTTATCGAACTCAATTAATGCGTTTGAGCTGAGCACTGAAAGACAACGGTCGCAATACAGCGAAAGACACGATAAAGTGATTTTGCAGCATGATAATGCTCTGCCCCATGTTGCAAAAGTGGTCAAGACATACTTGGAAACATTGAAATGGGAAGTCTTACCCCACCCGCCGTATTCTCCAGACGTTGCTTCCTCAAACTATCACCTGTTTCTATCGATGGCACTCGGCCTGGCTGACCAGCACTTCCAGTGAAGAAGTCAAAAATTGGATCGATTCGAGGATCTCTTCAAAAGATGACCAGTTTTTTCAACGCGGGATTCGAATGCTGCTGGAAAGATGGGAGAAAGTAGTGGCCAGCGATGGACAATACTTTGAATCATAAATGTATAGCCAGTTTTTTACAATAAAGCCTTGAATTTAAAAAAAAACGGCAGGAGCCAAGTTGCATACTTTTTATATAAACAAATGTATACAAAACAACAAAATATCGTACGAAGAGATTCGGTTCGGCAGATTTCATTCACTAAGTTTACCCGGGACCCATACATCGTATCGGCAGATGCACCCATTTTTTTTAGATAGTCATAAACAGTTCATTAGAGTTGGTCGAACGGTTGATTATAACAGACCAAATATTGTTCGAATCAACAAAAAGGAGAAAAGAGCTTTTATAATTAACATCGCAATCCCGCTCTCTGACAACATTAGAAAAACCGAGATAGAAAAATCGACAAAATTAGAAAATCTGGCATACGACTTGAAGAACCAGTGGAAACTGAGTGAGGTAGATGTAGTGCCCTTCGTTATACCCGCCGAATTCTATAATAAATAAATCTTCGGCTATTATGGCCTTTAGTGGCCTCAGTGCTTTAAGAACGACCAGAGCGATGCCGGTCTTCCAAGTCAAACTCTCCGTCCCCTGAACCGACCAAGTCACTTTTGCATCAACCTGTCCTTCAAAACAAGAAGGTCAACAGAACCTTCAAAATTCCCCAACCGAATCTTGTTATTTATATGGACGGCATTCTAGCTCTTTTTCAAATAACAGAGTTTTTCATATCATCGCTTTTTTAAATCAACGCGAATCTGAATGTAAACAATATAAATTCCACATGAATTAGTAATATAGAGTATATATAAAGTATACAGGTATACAACATTCATAGTAAGATGATCAATATTTATGGAAACGATCAGGCGGTATTATGGGAAAATTATTAACTCTGTAATAACCGTTGTATAATACCATAACAAGAAAATTATGCACAATATCGCATTTTTTTCTTACGCACAATCTATTATAATAATTAATAATAGACAATTAAGTACGTTAATTATGTGTAACCATTAAACGGACGCCTTCATAATAAGATTTATGAAATTTATTATTCCATCGGACATCTTGACATGATGATTGGTCGTCAACTATTCATAGAAAGTTTAAATGGTGAGTTGATTATAATGTTGTCGTTAAATTTAACACCGATATCAATTCATCACGTCGGAAAACGTTATTAAAATTTGAAGACACATTTTTATTAGATCAGAAAATCTGGTTAACATTTTTTTGTTATTGACCAAGGTGGAATTCTATTTTATACTATACTGGAGAGCATATAAACTGCTTTTATTGGATTAATTTTAAAATTTTGGAATTTCTTTTTATATTAGATACAAAAAAAATATGAGTGGATTAACCACGGTTACCAGAGCACTCTGTAACTCTGCTAAGAATGTATGCTATAATATATAAACCTAATCCGAAAAAGTTTATGCAGCATTGTGACTGTTGATGAATTTTGCATTCATTTACTCCACAAAAATGAATATGACAAAAAGGCAGTTAAAAATAACAGAAAACAGTGTGTTATATTAGGCGGACATACCTCGAAGAAGAGAAAGAAGCTTCCAGAAGTTAGAACGAACATGGCCACTGTTATTTGAAATTTACAAGATAGTATCTTCGTCGGCCATTTTCAAAAGAAGGCTACACATTGACACTGTATCCACCCTATTCTCCGGACTTTGCTACCTCCACTTGTCATTTTATTATCCAAGCATGGAAATATTTGTGGATGGAAAGAAATCCACATCAAATAAAAACATAATTGTTGAAACAGAGGACCTTTTTGTAGAGTACAAGTTATTATTTTTGAAAGGCGCAAAAAACTTGGAAAATCATTAGGCGAAGGGTAAAGAGCTAAAACCAATCTATGTTGAAAAATAAATCGTTTTTCTATAGAACGTTACTCTATATAAACTCTCCAATTTATAGGGAATGCTGGAAAACAAAATATGAAAAAATCAAACCTTGAAAGAACGTTTTAGTCCAGATTCTAACACTCGCTTCTTACGTACTTCTCTTTTAAGTACTTTTAATATAAAGTGCCAATAATTCCTGTTTTGTCAGTATAATATTGACAAGTTTTTAAGTTTTGTTTTTAAAATGGTTCAAATGTCTTTGAATTGAAAATAAAATTAGTGGCGGCTCGTGAGGGAGAGCGTTGGGGCGCCGCCCGTCATGCATTCATCACAGTAAATAATTTTTCAGAGCAAAACACCATATTTTATTTCCGTTCAGTTTCTTTTCATTAACTCATTTTCCTGGTTCACCTCCCGTATAAGGTTTCAATAGCACGAAAAGTAAAATTTTAAAAATTTTAAAAACCCACGATGTGCCACTGAAAATATTTTAGTCCTATGAGGATTCTATAATATTATTTACGCACGAAAGAGGCATGACTATTCCACTAAGTGGCTCCATTATTCAAGTTAAAGCAGAAGAGTTCGAAACATTTTTTATGATTACAAGATTGTATTGTATATTGAGTTGCAAGGTGATAATGTTGAAAAATAAAAATAAAATTATCAAAAGTCTTGTGTTTTGTTACTTGTTCAACAATCCTCATATAATTATGTATTTATTTGGCATGTGTTCAAGTCAAGTACAAAGCGCGTTCTATCAATACAATTTCCGATCACCTTTTCAAGCAATTGGAGTTTTATGTCCGCAACTATCCGGGTTATGTTGGCTTCCAAGGCGTCAATAGTTGCTCGTTTATCAGCATAGATCAAAGATTTAACATAACCTTAAACAAATTAATGTAAACGTGTTAAATCACATCACCTTGATAATCAATAAACTGGTCCGTTGCTCGAAATAATTTTCTCATCAAATTGTTCCCTCAATAAATCGATTATTGCGTTGGCTATAGCTGTACGACATGTAAAGCCGCCCTGTTGGAATCACATCTTCTCCAGATCAATACCATTCAAATGCGGAATTAAATAACCGTTGGTCATCGCTCTGTAACGATCCCCATTAATTGATAAATTTCGATCTTCATCAACACTGTAAACAACCGCGGTGATATTCTCTTCGGAACGCACAATTTTTTTTCTTGTTGTTGTTTTAATATCGAGAGCGAAGACTTTATAAGTTTGAAGCCCAGAACACACATTGTGATAATAAATTTTGACGATTTGCAAAGGTTGCTCTGATTGTTCTGAGCAACGTTCTCTGAAGTTTCATGATGATTTGCCAGACATTTGATATGCCGTGATGATTGTCATGATGATTTAACAGCGATCCCTATCGGAAGTTCGGACACACTGAAAAAATCACTCTTTATATCGACATACACTTTATATATTCAAAATACATAAAGTTAAGTAAAATTAAAAATAATAAACATATTGTGTTCCATGAATAATAAAAAAGAAAAACCCATGCAAAATTGTAATATATTATAATAAAAAGAATAGAAAATACGTAGGATTATTTTGAAACTTTGGTAAACTATAGTTTTAACTAACCTTGACCAATTGAAGTAAAAATAAGAATTCTTCAATACAATCATGTCGAAATACTTATATGTATTTTACATATTTTATGATTCATTTTATTAATCGAATCCAATCAATTGATTTATAAAAACTGAAGAAGCAGTCTACGAAAGAAAGTAGATAGTAAAAACGAAATATTTTTTCTCACGTCCTTTCTTGGTATACTTGAGAAAAAAAAATACTTTCGAATATCAAATCTCAAGTATTTTATTTGAGAATATTAATATTTCATTTAATCGGTGAAAAGTTTGAAGCACTATTAATATGTTGTGTAAACATATCATTTTTAAAACATCAATTAAAGAAGAAAGTATATTAGCTCGTAAAAAAATGTATAGGAGGTTCATTCAGCAAAATAATGGTGCTATTGTTTAAGTTGCGTAATTAGAAAAGTAGTTTTCGATTCGAATTATAATATTGTCAGTAATAAATTGTTTTTAGGAACCTAAGACAGGTATTCATGAAAACATCACATATGATTTTCGCAACAAAATATTAGATTTTTATTCATAATATAATACCCAGTAAAATGAAATACCTTTAAATATAATTTGATAAATAAATTTTAATTCCATGTAGTTCCTAAAAATACAAAAACAAGGAGCAAAAGATTTTTAAACAAGTTAAAGACAAAGAAGACTTAGCATCAGTGAAAAGTGAATAATGGAAAGAGGGAGGCTGTACCTTCCGGAACTATTATTTGTGCAAGAACCTCAAGAAACTAATAAGAAAGTCCTGTATACGGAGAAACAAGAAGAAAGCGACATCATTGATATAAGAGGGCAGTCCCATGGCGGTTGTTGTTTGAAAATAATGACTATGATAGAAAGTAACCATATAAAGCTTAAGTTTGAAGTTTGATGACGCTACGTTATTTAGTCTTTATTTGGCAGCCATTAATAGTGAACGCACTCAGTGAATTTGTAAAAAGTTGGTCATCTTATGTGATACAATACTTTCATTTGAAAGGTCCCAGTCCAACCGATATCAAAGCGGAGCAAAATTTTAATCTGGATGAGTCTGCTCCTTCATTTACAATAGTAAAATGTTGGGCGGCAGAGTTTAAACGAGGCCGTACGAGCTGCCAAGATGAAAATCGTAGTGGTCAACCAAATGAGGTGACCACGCCAGAAATGGTAAAGAAAATCCACAAAATGGTATTAGATGACCGTGTACTGAAAGTGCGCGAGCTAGCAGACATGGTAGGCATTTTAAAAAGTGCTGTATATCTCGTATTGACTGAATATTTGGACAGGAAAAACTGTACGCAAGATGGGTGCCACGATTACTCACAATGGAACAAAAGCACCATTGTGAGAATATTTCAATCGAGTATTTGGCGAAGTTTCACAGGAATAAAGCTGAGTTTTTGCGTCGATTTATAACCATGGATGAAACATAAGTCCATTACTTCACACCTGAGATGAAGGAACAGTCAAAACAATGTACTGAAAGGGGAGAATCAGCACCAAAAAAGGCGAAGACAGTTCCGTCTGCAGACAAGGTCATGGCGTCAGTTTTTTTGAAATGCGCGTCGGATAATTTTCATTGATTATCCTCAGAAAGGAAAAACAATCAATGCGAGTATTATGCGAACTTATTGCAGAGTTTGAGTGATAAAATCAAGAAAAAGCGGCTGCATTTGGCAAAAAAGAGAATTTTGTTTTGTCAAGAGAATTCATCAGTTCACACATCTGTTATTGCGATCGCCAAAATCAATGAGTTAAAATTTGTATTGCTTCTTCACGCAATCTATTCACCAGATTTAGTCCCCTTGGATTATTTTCTGTTTCCCAACTTGAAAAAATGGCTTGGCGGTAAGAGATTTGCTAACAATGAAAAAGTGGATTTTGAAGAACTCGACTATTCTCGCTATAGACAGGGAATCGAAGCTATTGAACATGGCTCGGAAAAGTGCATCGATTTTTCCCAAATTTCTTGTGTTTGCTTTAATAGGTCGGGTACTTCTGAGACTATCCTCGTAGCAAAAGTTTTGGAAGTAGTGAAAATGTTAAAGAATATGGGGCGGGATGGTCTAAAGATGCTTACACAAGTATATAACAGAGCATGGGAAGAAGGTAACGTATCGCAGGACTGGCAAACAGTTATTGTAGTGCCAATTAACAAAAAAGGAAACAAAACAGATTGCTCAAACTATAGTGTTCTATCGAAGGCCAATGAAAGAATTTTGGAGAAAAAACTGACGAATCATATTCACCCCCCCCCCCCCCCCCCCACCAACAATAATATCAAAGTGGTTTCCGAAAGAGGCGCACCATTCACGACCTTATATTTACTGTCAAGCAAATTGCTGAGAAATCAGTTGATAGAAATATTGAAACGTACCAAGCCTTTAATAACCTCGAAAAGGCCTTTGATAAAGTATCGAGGAAGATGCTCAACAACAGTTTGGAAACAACAATATAGAAACTCGTCTAACATAAGCAACAATGAGTCTAACAAAAATTACATTAGAGCGAATAACTTACAGTCTGACGAATTTTTTGTAAATGGAGATTTGAGGCAGAGAGGCGTACTGAGTTAAGTGCCCTTAAACCCAATTATGGACGATATGATGAAAAATACACGAAGCAAAATAACTAAACTATATTTAAGCCACACATGTATATAGAGTCACTAAGCATTAATGAGTATGCTTTCGTTGATGATCTCGTAATCTCAGGAAAAAATGAATGGATTCTCTAAGAAAACCTGCAAGAGTAAATAGTTAGACAAATGTTCATTTCCAAGGAAAACATATCCAACAAGTGAATACCTTGAAATATATCGGAGTGAACATTAATACCACCTTAATAACATCGTGACCATGAATGTAAGAAAAATATACCACAGCTTGAGAAATGCATCCAACAGCAAAACAAGATATTTGAATAAAAACCAAAATAAGTTTCTTTATAACTATTTTTGTTCAGGTTCTCGCATTTGACTAGGAAAAATAGGCACTGACAAAAAGTACCGGAGATACTTAAGTATTAAAATGGGTTTCAAGAAAACTAAAGAAGTTACTGTGATATTAATTCCATGCTCTTCTGAACGAGCGAATATTAGTAATTATATAAATTATGAAATAATCCACAACAGATAGAGTTACTTCTGTCAGTGACTGTTGGTATCTCCAAAAAAATATTAAATTTATTGCTTATAAATACAGTCAGTCAAGAAAGTCTCCATACACTAGTCTTTTTTTAATATTTTTTTTATTTAAGTTTAATCAGATATATTTTTTAAAGTAAATATCGGCAATCTCCTAAGGAATAGTAAATATAAAAGTAAAGTCGTTTGAAATACTTTATTTGAACGATGAAAAATAAAGCGATATTAGGAACAAAAAATGATTTACAACTTACTTAAAGGCTAATATTTTGTACAATTGCCATTTGCTTTAATGATGGCCTTTTTGGAAGAATTAATACAAGCTTTCTTCTAACTTCTGGTATAATGTTCTCCCACTCTTACCTTATTTTATTTTTGAGAGCTTCCCTATTTCTAACTTGGTGTTTTCTCACGCGACACTTTAATTCTTCCCACATGTGTTCTATTGGGTTAATGTCCGGTGATTGCGGTGGTATATGAAGCCGTGCTTGGGATCGTATACCTAGCCGTGTGCTTGGGATCGTTATCTTGTTGGAAGAAATAACGATCCTCAAGGTCAACACTTTGGTTTAAATGATTCCTCAGAATGTTTAAATAGTTCATAATACCGCCAATGAAAACTAAATTGCCTATTCCATTGACTAACATGCACCCTCTACAATAAAACATTACCTCCTTCCTGTTTCACTGTACGACAAACATTTTCAATTTTCAAAGCTGTATTTTCTTCTCCAGACTTTATTCCACCCATCCGACCGAAAAAGGGTAATTTCTATTAATGTTAATGTGTTAATGCATATTCTTCGGCAAATTGTAAACGTTTTTTTTTCGATTTTTTTCTGGAATTAATGGTTTTCTTCTAGCAACGCGTGCTTTATAACTCGGCTCGATGCAAGCAGTTTCTAATTGTTTGAGGACTAACATTTTTTGAGGTCTCTTCCTTGATTTCTTCTGCAAGTTTTGGAGCGTTTGTTTTAGAATGAATTCTAATCTTTTTCAGAACACTAGATTCTTTCCGTGAAGTTAACTTTTTGGGACGACCCAGCACGGGCCGCACTTTATAGGAACCGGTGACTTTGTACTGATTTATTACATATTGTACAGTGGCATGTGATTTTCCAATTATTTTGCCAATATGTCTAAATGACTTTTTCTTTTTCCATAAATCTACGATCATTTTTCTAACGAAAATTGAAATTTCGCAATTTTTATCACTTATTTTGCTTTAACAACGAAAACATTTAAAAGTGACACTTTTAAACAAGTATGATAAATTTGTTTTAAACGAAATTTGACACAGGCCTACTTGATAAACTATTAATAACTAATGATGTTAAATAGCATTTTACTAAAGTGTATGGTGATTTTTTTGATATAGTTTTTTTATGCTAATATCGTTATATTTCTCATTGTTTAAATAAAATGTTTGAAACGAATTTAGTTTTATTTTTATTATTTCTTAGGAGATTGCCGATAAATACTTTTAATGGTTCAATTAGAAACTAATTTCTAATTGAACCTAAATATAAAAGAAAAATAAAAAACTCTAGTCCATGGAGACTTTTTTGATTGACTGTACATACTGGCCATAATAAGTACATAATTTGTTTGTGATTATACAACTACTAAAAATAGATTACTGTACGATAGCAAGATTTACATGACCCATTAAGCTAAAAGTCAAAACAAAAACAATTTGAATGGATGCATTTCACAAGGCGAAATAATTTACGAAAAAAACAGCCTCATAAATTTTGACAGGGAGACACTCAGAGCCAATCGTAGAAAGTATCTTCCTTCCGTTCATTGTCATCAACCTTAACCTATTCGTCAACTGTAACGCCCACTAGATAATTATTTAAGCATGTTTTAGAAGATATGCAGTTTTTTTTTTGCTTCATTTGCCGCTCGTGGCTATCATTCTGAAACGTGGCGACCTGATCTTTTCATACAGTTTCATTAATTTGGAATTCCGAATAATATCAAGGATAGTCATGGAGGTTAAACGATGCACAACCAGTAATAGGTGTAAAATGTTAAATAGTTTTGCATATTTTGCTCCCACTTGCGACATTATCAAGATGTATTTTTATATACCGAGCGTAGTCGAGAATCTATTTAAGTTTTCTTTTCTGTCCATCCTGTTTTGTATACCATAACGGGTCTTTCAAATTTATCGGTTTTTTTCATTTTTAAATAAAACACAGATGGCGTTGTAAATTGGCCTAGATCTAGTCTCATTTCAGAAGTGTAATGTATGACATTTAGAAAAATGGAGACGTACACAACACAACAATGCGTTAAAATTGTTGAATTATTTTATAAAAATGAATTTTCGGTAAAAAATGTTTTTAGAAAATTACATGATATTTACGGTTTGCAAAATCGTCCATCTGAAAGCACTATCAATCGAGTTGTTTAAAAATTTCAAGAGCTGGTTTGATGGAAGATAAAAGAAGAGCAATATGTAGTCGTAATGGTCGTTCACCAGAGCATATTGAGTTGGTATGTGAAAGTGTTGCTAAAGACCCAGAAATTTCCATTAGTCGACGTTCACAACAATTTGGACTCAGTGAATCCACAACATGACATATTTTACGAAAGGATTTAGCTCTGAAGGCTTATAAATTTCAAATAACACAGGAACTAAAGCCACTGGAGGATTCAAAACGTCGTGCATATGTCAATTGGATCAAAGGACAAACGTGATGTTTTTCAAAAAATAATCTTTTCAGATGAAGCAGATTTTGAAATTGGTGGCTACATTAATAAACAGATTTGCCGCATTTGTGGCAAGGAAAATCAACGATTAACTCATAAGAAACCTTTATATCCTAAACGAGTCACTCTTTGGTGTGAGCGTCATTCTAACTCAAATACCCTATTATTACGGAACCAATGCATTGTTGCTTGAGTCTGATGACAAGGCGCGTTATTATACTGATAATAGCACTCTTCCAAGCTCTCACCTCAAAGTTGAAGTACGGAAGGTTTCAAGAAAAACGCTAATTAAATCCCGAAATGATTTTCGTTGATCTTGTAAAGCGAGTTAGTCTAAATATCGATCGGTTCTTTTACTTGTACGCCGTTTTCTTACTCATTTTGCTTTATTATCGTATGACCCGGTCCCCGTTTTTTCACAATTACAACTTGCGAAAATCCTTATTGGCTTGAACAGCATGATCTGGCTACATTCCAGCACAGTCAATTCATGTGTTTTAGGAATTTTTGAATCATTAAGCACTCACGAATCAACAAAAAAATATCTCGCACGAGACAAAGCAACTGACGCAATTTTCTACTAAGTTTACTCTCGCAATGTCTATATAGAACTAAGACGAGATAGTACGAAATCGCCGACAGGCAGAGAAGTAATAAAAATAACCGTTTAATCTATATAAATAAAAATGTAATTGTTCGTTTGTTCAAAATCTTAAATCTCCGAAAAATCTTCAGCGATTGCTTTGAAATTTTGACACAACGTTGTACTCGAATACGCGCGTGTTTTTACATACTTAATATATAGATTTCACACCTGTGACAAGTAAAAAACATGTTTTTTAACAGCGCCATAATGGCGCGTTTCTCTAAGGATGCTTAATACTTTTGCACTGTAGTGATAAGATGTATGTGAAAAGCTGGACAGCATTTAAAAGAATATTTCTCAAATACGCTGTATATTACGTGACTGGCTCATGATTTATACAAAGTCTGTAAAGTGATATGAAAATGATTCCCAAAAATGGAAAACTTGATTAGTGAAGTAAAAGAAATATTTCTCAAGTCATCTGCTCGTATTAATCGTTTTAAAGAAATGTACTCAAATGTATCATTACGTCCCTAATCTGTGAAGAGGTATCTGTGAAGGGTACCTAACTTTTAGCAGTGACATATAAAAATAATTTTAACTTGGTGAAAAATGTTACTTGTTTGAAAGATGCTCAAAGTGAAAAAAATGCAAACAAAATTTAGCTATGCCTGATGTCTAAAATGACTTACAATTTATTAGTAACCATGTTCGGTATATTCCACACGTAATTAAAAAATTGGAATCTCCCAATTTTGCCACTTATTGAATCATTTAATTAATTTAAAACAACTACAGAAAAGATGAAACCACTTCCTACCGATGTTGGTGAAAAACTAGGAAGGTATTTTGAAATAGTCGTAAAGAAATTCTGGAATCTGGAAAGTAAAAGGTATTGTTGAAGTACTTGAAAAACAAGAAGACATATGTATGAATATTTTAGTTATGATCTAGTTGCAAATTGTAGCAAGAATTTTTCACGGTTATGCATGTTTGCTTTAATTTTCTTGCATTTTTAAAATTTTAAATAAGATACCTACTTTTGCGCCACCCTGTAAAATCTTTCAAGGCTAGTCACTTCAGTAACTTACCGTAGTTCTTGATTTTATTTACATCTTTTTTTTCTGTTTATTGAAGATATTTACCAATTATTAGTTGTACCTCATTACGACATTTTTTCTTCAAAATTCATACGAAACTTTTTATCTTTACTTCATAATCTTTTAATACCTATATAAATCTGTACGCGGTTCTTGTTATCAGCAATAAAATCTCAAAAACCGTTTTTTGTACCAGCAATATTTCATAAATATTTCATATATACCTTTCATTTTTTCCTTTAATGCCAAATATGCGTGTTGCTCATCGTTTAACAACATTTTAATGACACCTTAACCGAAAAATTCCAATCGAGAACCTTTCACAACAAGAAAAAAATTAAGGCTATCTAATAAAGCTTTCTCAGATAAGCATAAAGGATATACCTGCCTCCGTATTATTCCGATTTAAACTCCATTTATCATTTCAGATCATCGGCAAGTTTGTAATAAATAATCGGCGAAAATAGTAATTAAAAAAAAAGTAAAAGTCTAAGTGGTTATACGCCTAATACGTGCACAGGACAGCTATAGAAGAAGTATATAATTATAGCTGGTAATTATATACTTTGCTCCATCTATTTTTTATATTGTTTAATATTTAAACAATATAAAAAGCAATTATTATTTGTTATTAATATTAAATTAAGGAAGAAAACGCATCTAAATAAATGAATTGAGTATATTGATTGATTAAGAATTTCTTCCTCTACGTTTATTTCGTTCACTCATTGAATACTAAAATACTTGACTGCATTTACATGTACAGAATGTTGCCCATATATAATGTTAAACTATCCACTATTATTTTTATCTTACTTCCTTTAAATATTTTCTATACAAGGACTTTTATACAAATTAATTGATCAATAAAATTATGTTTATCAAATAAACAAACTAAGATCTATATCTAAATTTCTGCTATATTTAAAATTGTATGTATAGTAACTGGGGTTGTGAACATTTTTTTGTCGTAAATGAAAAGATCACATATATGTTTTATAATAAAACTATTTTTATTGTTTCCTTATAATTAAAAAGTTGTATCAGATTGAAAATAATTTTTTAAACCTAGTACCGATGACGCCCCGACACATCCCGAAAAAAATCCGAACGCATGTGACCTCACAATGGTAAGAAAGGTAAACACGAAAGCCAATATCGGGTCAGCTCGGAACAATTCAGAAGTTATACCGAAATGTTCTTTCGCACCCTTTCCAAAAAGACGTTCAGAAAGAACTGGAATCTCGGGCAAATAAAACAATTTATCGATCTTAGTCATTATTCTATAGGTTTAACCTACATCTTTAACTGCATTTATTGGTTTGCTAGGGAATTAAAAATATACTTCCTTTTAATTGTTATTTAGGCTTTTGGTGCTGTTTTCGACGTTGTACTCATATATATTTACATAAAGATATGGAGGCTCAAAGGTAACTTAAAAATAAAATATTGAAACTAAATTAGGTTCCTTTTGTTTTTTGCATTCGTTTTTATAACTTTTATTAATATTATTTAATTCATATAGGGAAAACAAAAAAACAATATAGGGGAAACAACCGAATGTTGTCTTGCTACAATGTCAACGAGAAAGTCCTTCAGGATCGTCTATTTCGTTGGATACGAATAATAATATTTAAGAAAACGCGAATAAACAAAATTCGACTAACAATTTGGAAGGTAATCGCATATTAAAAGTCTTATACTTATGAAAGTTTTACAGGATAATGTGATTTGTAGATGGTTGAGGAGTACAGAAATGTGTGTGGCTAAAAGCTTTCCGTTCAAAAAAATGGGTTAGGTGCCTTCTTTTATTTGGGAAATCTCTAGCTGGTCATCCATTATAGATGGTTAGCAGCTGGATTTATTTATATTTGTAAATATTATTAAATTAAGAGTCTAATGTTGTGGTTTATAAAACATGTAAGGCGAAAAATCGCTATCGTTTTAAAAATACTCAAAACCTTAAAGCCTTGAATAATGTAGTATGGATGAATTTTTTTTGAAAATATTGTTAATAAATTTAGAATTCTGGTTTGAAAAATCGGTGTGGTTTTAAAGGTATTGCAAACTTCACTGAAAATAATCTAAACAAATATGCATATAATTTTGGGTAGTGATTGTTTTTATTATGAAATAATTACTAATATAGTTTACATATTATAATCTGCTGTAATATATTACCCATATTATCCTCATTGCGGAAAGTTTTATTATATATATTTAACAGTGTATTTAAAAACATTGTTTCATATCTTGAGGATAAAAATGTAGAATTAATTAAACTGCCTTCGGTTAGTTCTGGTATAAAATTATCACAATCTAAGGTTTTAGAAGGCAAACGAATAGCTGCTCTACGTATTCATATAGAAGAATACGAGAGTTTCTCAATTATCAATCATATGTTGTCTTTTACAAACTATTGTTATCATTGCTGTAGCATCAGTGATTTTACAATCACCTATAACATCAACATAAATGTATTATTCTTCATTAAAAAAAAATAATAACTAATGACCTTTAAAAAACAAATTTACATTATGTTCTTTTATAAGTTAATATCAATTTATTATAATAAGAATATAATTTAATATTATAAATATGCGACCATAAACATATCCACAGCGGATATATTATTAGAATTAGTCTTTATAAACCCTTTGTCACATATTACTGAACTAAAGTAATAACTAACAATATTTTATTTTGCATTTAATATATATATATATATATATATATATATATATATATATATATATATATATATATATGCAAACGAAAGTGACTGACATCATTGGAAGAATAAAGCAATTGAAATGGAAGTGAGTAAGCCATGTAGCGAGGCGATGGGTCGAAAAATGGACCAGGACGGTCCTGGACTGGATACCGCTTGATCGTAAACGTCCACGGACCAGGACCAAAAACACGATAGACTGATGATATTATTAAGTATGTAAGGGCCCGAATGGCAGAGAAAAGCAACCGCGATATATATATATATATATATATATATATATATATATATATATATATATATATATATATATATATATAGAGGTGGAAACCGTTGATAATACTGACGTGATAACACTTTACCATAATGACGTCACAAACATGGCAGCCAATCGCAGCGCTTTCCTAGGCACGTGATTTGTGTTTAATTTTATAAATTTTAATTTATCCATAATTAATTGTAAAAAGAATTAAAGTTTTTTGCTTCGATTATCAATATTATTTTTGATAAAGTTTTAAAATAAAGTAAAAAAATAATTTTTTTTTCAGAAACCCGATTGTGTTCAAATACGAACTATATTAAGAAGTAAGATAAGTAGTTATAACTTAAACTATTCTTCGCTCTAATAAGACCATACATAATGATACATGGGAAATCAATTTTTTTCTCAATGTCTAGAAGCGTAACAAAAATTTAACAATGATGAACCAAATTCATGATAGCGGGTGATTTTTTTAATTTGTCGAAATTTCACTGCCAAACGAACTGTGATTTTGCGGGCTTCTAGTGTCAAAATTATTCAGTATAGTCTGGTAAATCATCATGGAACATTTAACATCAGAGCAACGCTTGAAAATTATCGAAATTTATTATCAAAATCAGTCTTCTCTACGCTAAACTTATAAAGCACTTCGTAAATTTTATGGTGTACATAATCGCCCAATCAAGTGATGTATTATTCGAATTATCGATAAATTCTGAACGCTGCTCGATATTAAAACAAAGCCAACCCTACAATCGACTTATAGAGGGAACAATTCAATGAGAAAATTATTTAGAGGAACGGCCTGTTAATTGGCCTATGTCGATAAACCAGCAACTATATTAGCATTCTTTTATCATTTATGGTATTATTAGGTCGATGGACAGTTTAGGTTGTAACTATTTTTCTTACTGTTAGTTTAATATAGCCGACTATTATTTTAGTAAGCTCGTATTTGAAAAAGGCAGTGTGTATCGATTGTTATACCTACAATTTTAAATATAGTGGAAATTTAAATCTTAGTTTGTTTATTTAAAAATAATTTCTATCAAATATTGGCCACCTCAGTTAAATATGTTAAGTTTATTAACAAATTGAAGTGGATGGGTCTTTTTCTTCTTCTTCCACTGTCGACTAGAATATATACTCCAGTTTGTTTTGGCAATATTTCTATAGATGATGATTATCAGTTTGATGTTCATGTTTTAGGAGTCTTCCGCTTAATCTATTGTCTGAAGGGCTCTCATTTTGTATATCGTGACCATTCTGTTCGGGCTCATTATATCTCTGTGCTGATTCCACTCTTTCTTTTTTCTTTGTATAACCTGTACGACAACCTCTATGTTATACATATCTGTTTATATTGAAGCTTGTTACCTTGTCTGTTAATGTTATTTACAAGGATTTTTTAAGAGAAGGAGAAACGTATACAAGTCAACTTTACATAGAAAACATAATGATTTCTCCCTGTTTATCAGACTCTTTTGAGTCACCTATGTTAAGTCCATTTTAAATATTTCCAAACAGCATCATAATTAGTTTAATTACCAACCAAAAATCGAGTAACAAGGATATAAAAATGTAACGGTTTTCGAAACGAATAAAATCGCGTATCGATTTCGATGCAACCGAAAGCGAAAACTGCGGTCTTGGGTTCGTGTAGCTGCAGGCTATGGCGCCTCGAAAGATAAATTTTAAGACATTGGTTAAAAGTCGGTTTTAATTTGTTTTGCCATCGAGTTTTATGACTAATTAACGTGCCTTATAAATAAATGGAAGTTAATAAAAGACGATTTTTCTTACTGATCGTTGTGTGAAGGTTTCGTACACGGTACGCTGACTCTTTACAAAAATTAAGAGTTGTTGAAGGACCTGATTTATGATTAAATAGGAATTTTTCAAATTAATCGTTCTGGGATATCGTCCGACTCAATTAAAGAACAATACCTCAATGTAAACTAGGTTTAATTCGTACTGGTCAAGAATTACTTCAAGAAAAAAAAATTGGTGCCTAGGATTTTAAATGATGGCATAAGCATTGCCTTTCCGGTAACTGAAATGACCTTCAACGATTAAACTGGAGTTGAGGCTCTGGTCTGAAAAACGTCTAAAATTCGCCTTACCAATGGTTTGGAGAGAACCCAAAAAACACTTCGATGACTGTTATTTCTGCCTAATTAATATTACTGGAATCAATCGAAATCAATCGAAACAACCGTAGCAAGTGAACTTATCCTGATTTAGTCTCTACAAGACGCCCGGTCTCTCACTCAGAGTAAATTATCGTCCCTCATCGATGCATTTTTCCTCTATGTTCGTATATAATATTTGATAATTATTTAATATTTATTTGTATCATATAATAATAAAAATTCCGAGTTTAGTTTTTTTTTATTTGATCCATAGATTTAACTTAAAAAAGTGTAACGTATATTTCATTAAAATGTTATATCTTAGAAATTTGAGCACCTTGGTAAAAATTAATGCCATATTTGAATTCAGAGTATCAAATTCATATGAAATCAGTTCTAAATATCCGGGCATTAAAACAACTGTTGGCCTGTGTTATATATATAAATACAAGTGAAATCTTCTCATCCTGAATCAGAGATGAGACGAATATCATCAAATGACTGATATTTGAAGGGGCAAGTGGGAGAAGGGGTTAAGTGACATTGAAAGAAGGGGTTGAAGTGACATCTGAAAAAGTCCTATTTTGTCGTAGATGAAAGAGTTATGTGCATATGTAACTAACTGGATTTGGCACTATTCTACAAATCTAAGTAAATACAGACTAGTAGAAGGGGCTATTTTGCATTAGATATCAAAAATGCTATGGAAGTAGGAGCTATGTGTCCATAACCCCTTCATCCACTCTCTTGATATGAATTCAAAAAAACCCTGTTACTCTAAGTATCACTCCAGTGGAAGTTGCACGCCAGCGTAAAAACGCTTCCAAACATAAATCTTATTCTTTCAAATACTCACTTATTTTGGACATCCAACAAATTTATGTATGTAAAAAAGCATTTTGTGCTCTGTGCGAAATTAGCCGAAAAAAAGTAGACATCATTAATGGTAAACTAAAGTCTGGACAGTCAGTTCCATGTCAAGATGCACATGGATGACATATGACAAGGCCACATAAGATAAGCGATGCTGTGGAGCAGGCTATTATAGATCATATTAATCAATTTCGTACAGAAGAGTAGTCTGAAGTCCGAAGCATTAGTCCAGAAACAGTAACATCCACATAAAATGTATTTGGCCCCATATTTGAACATGTCGCACATGTATAGATTATATGTTGAAAAATGCAAACAGAATAAACCAGACAATTTTTTAATAAAAAATCAACTTATGCAAAAATTTTCTCCACCAAGTTTAATTTGTGATACCTGCAGCAAATGTGATTCTGGGAAATTGAATATGCCACACGAAGAGAATGTAAAACTAGGGTTTCAGTTAATGTCTAAAGATCGAAAAAAATCTTTGAAAAACAAAAACGAATGTTACATAACGGTTGACTTACAACAGACTATGCCCTTACCCAAAATTACTACGTCAAAGGCATTTTACCTAAGGCAAATTTGGTTTTACAACTTAGGCATCCACATAATCACGACTGAAAGGCACCGAAAAATAATGGTATATGTATAATGGATGGACTGAAGATGCTATGCCAGTAGAGGTATTGCAGAAATTGTAAGCTGTTTATGGAATTTCGAACAAACTTGCACAAAAACAGAACTGTCCGAACAAAATTGTCCGACTCATGCTCTGGCTAAAAAAAAAATGTTCATGTGATTTGTTTGTACGAGCTGATGATATTGAAAAGTACCTTTGACGAGATTGATCACAAATTTCCTGAGGTAGGACAAACGTATTTAGACTCAGAGATTTTGGGCGTATAGAAAAAATGCTAAAAAAACGTAGGACCATACTTACCCCAGAATAATATAGACAGGTCATTAAAAGAGCATGCACAAAACATTCTACGGTTAACGATATGGAACAATACTTTCGTGATGTGTATAGCTTACCAACTAAAATGGAATTGGTGAATTAAAAAAAGAACCTACTGAATGAAAAAGTTCCATTTAGAGATGGCATAAAATGGATACGTATTGAAGAGTTTGGTAGTTACCTATATAAGGAAACAAACGATAAATACATGCTTTTTAAAAAAGTTTCCTTATTTATAGTAGAGCCAGTTATAGTAGAGGCAATTAATGTGGTGCGGGTTCGAATCCCGTTCTAGGCAAAAAAGTTTTTTTTAATTCTTGTGAATATTTCTAGCTAAGAGTGTAAAATCTGACAAGTAATCACCCCTCAGTCACGCCAGTTTACGCCTCAGTCAGGCTGGGTAAGGTCGGATGCCTTCTGAAAGGTTTTTCTACGTTGGTCACTCGCCGGTCGGTAGACTTCTCGAGATACTTTCGGTTAAGCACCAAACCAAGGGTTGATGATAGCCCGAGGGGGTGCTGACCGGGGTTTTCGGTAGCTGATGACCGTGGTTCGAAACCCACTTTAAGCTGTAGGTCAAATCGCTAAATCGCCTTCTAAGAAGCTGATACGCCTCTAACTCCAAAACTTTACTTTACTTTTCCTTATTTATAAATAGGTCAGTCAGGCTGGGTAAGGTCGGATGCCTTCTGAAAGGTTTTTCTACGTTGGTCACTCGCCGGTCGGTAGACTTCTCGAGATACTTTCGGTTAAGCACCAAACCAAGGGTTGATGATAGCCCGAGGGGGTGCTGACCGGGGTTTTCGGCAGCTGATGACCGTGGTTCGAAAGCCACTTTAAGCTGTAAGTCAAATCGCTAAATCGCCTTCTAAGAAGCTGTTACGCCTCTAACTCCAAAACTTTACTTTACTTTTCCTTATTTATAAATAGGTCAGTCAGGCTGGGTAAGGTCGGATGCCTTCTGAAAGGTTTTTCTACGTTGGTCACTCGCCGGTCGGTAGACTTCTCGAGATACTTTCGGTTAAGCACCAAACCAAGGGTTGATGATAGCCCGAGGGGGTGCTGACCGGGGTTTTCGGTAGCTGATGACCGTGGTTCGAAACCCACTTTAAGCTGTAGGTCAAATCGCTAAATCGCCTTCTAAGAAGCTGATACGCCTCTAACTCCAAAACTTTACTTTACTTTTCCTTATTTATAAATAGGTCAGTCAGGCTGGGTAAGGTCGGATGCCTTCTGAAAGGTTTTTCTACGTTGGTCACTCGCCGGTCGGTAGACTTCTCGAGATACTTTCGGTTAAGCACCAAACCAAGGGTTGATGATAGCCCGAGGGGGTGCTGACCGGGGTTTTCGGCAGCTGATGACCGTGGTTCGAAAGCCACTTTAAGCTGTAAGTCAAATCGCTAAATCGCCTTCTAAGAAGCTGTTACGCCTCTAACTCCAAAACTTTACTTTACTTTTCCTTATTTATAAATAAGTTATCAAAAAATTATATAGATAATTTTATGAAAATATTAAAGTGAAAACCCAACACAAAAAAGAAAATGTACCAAATAATTTCGTTTCATACTCGAGTACCTAATTCTATGACTTTTTATTTATTATAATTTTCGATTTTTTGAGGAATGCATTATTACTTTATCCTTAAGATTTTTTCCTAGGTTAAAGATCTTATTAAATTACCTGATTTTATTTGTAGGTTTATTGAACCAATTATTACTGTTAATAAATGGAAGAAGGGATTATGTAAATTTAAATTTAAAAAAATTACAAAACATTAATGAATAGGTAATATTTGTATATTCTTGAAAATAATTCACAAACTAGTCCAATTAATTAATTAAACCAAATTTTAAAATTATCTGCAATTAAAAAATGCCATTTCATTTTACTAAAATCTAATTATCTCATTTGCATATTTTTTAACATAACACCCTTCTTCCACTTACCCCTTCATTTATCAAGTATCATTAATTGGATGACGTGCAGCGCAGTTGCACATGTGTGCGTTTAAATGCTGACCATCGAGTAAAACAAGCAAGTTTCAAGATTTTCTGAAACATGGATAAAATTGAATTTTGAGCTGTTTTGTAGTACTAAATTGGATTACTTAATTTAAACGTAGTCCATTGAAGACGGAGACGTTGGAGAAGTCCAAAAATGACTGTGAGCGACAAAATCACCACAAGAATCCAAAATGTCCTGTTAAATGATCATCGACTATAGGTACACGAATTTCTCGACATTGTTAACTTCTCCATATACCATATCTACTATATTTTACACGATATTTTGGGTATATATAAGCTTTCCACGCGATACCACTTCTCAAGAGTATTTATACTTATTTAAACGCGATTATACTGAATTCCTTTAACGTTTTATAATAGTATATGAAATATAGATTAATTATTACATACCAGAGGCGAAGCAGCAGTCCCAATAGTGGATGGGAGCTGCTGAACGGGCGCTAAAGAAAGCAAAACGTTTCAATCTGTATGAAAAGTTGTGGCTAGAGTTGTATGATATTTTCATGGTGTATTCTCATGTATTGGAGTACTCATAGACTGATAAAACTGGTGAAAAGCAGAACTGTCACTGAGGAGTATTACACTTCACTGCTGAATTTATTGAAGAGTGTTATTTAGGCTAAATGTTCATAGCTGCCGAAAAAAATGCTTTCACTTATTTACTAAATTTGACTCCCAGTAGTTTGTTTTTCTTTCCAAACAAAACCGAATGAGAGCTGAAGAAACTCCTGTTAAACATTTATGTACTATAGGAAAGCATATACTATAGAAAGCCACAAGAAAATTAAAAAATGATATTTTTGTACACTATATTTGAGAATCAGAGTGGATATCCAATGGAACATACTGAATATATTATTATATGTTGGTAAGATCTTTTGATAATAGAGAGGATATTGAAGAAGATCCACAGGACCAGGACTTGGCGCTATATAGCTGAATGTAATGTATAGCTATATAGCGGAATAATCAACAATCTAACAAAGGTGGGGAATAAAATACGATGAGCCTTTTTCTTCTGCAGACCAATGCTTCCACATTAAAACAATGTCTGGCTACTTATCATAAATCAATATAATCGATAATTTTAAAATAAAAGAAAGAAGGGATTTAAATTTGGCGCCATTTCGAACGGCTTATGATAGACATTTTCTATTTCGCATGTATAGGCTTGGAAATTTAATTATGGAAATTATTATTTATGTAAAAAAAGTAACGAATTAACTTCATTATTGTAATAATTCGTGAAAAATGTGGCAACAGCCAATTTGTGTTTACATGTAAATATAAATGTATATATTTACATGTACATGGTGTTGTTTCTTGGAATCGAGCTCCACCCATCCTTTACATTGGAGGGCACAAGTTTCGTCTGTTGGGGAATAGCTTATACATGCATAAAAATGCAATAAAAAAACTGCACACACACACACACAAATATATATACTTTAAAGCGTGTCGGGCGCACAGTAGGATGGCACAGTGTGTAGGGCGCGTACCAAAATGTTAGAGATTGTCAGAAAATTTTATTCCCATATGAAGATCAGAGCCAATCAAGGGCAGCAGTACCCACGGAAATGGATATATATATATATATATATATATATATATATATATATATATATATATATATATATATATATATATATATATACTTTAAAGAGTGAGGATGGCACAGTGTGTAGGGCGCGTACCCAAATGTCAGAGATTGTCAGAAAATGTTATTCCCAGTTATATGAAGATCAGAGTCAATCAAGGGCAGCAGCACCCACGGAAGAACAAATGCCAGATATCCTAGTGGAGGAAGGATATCCTAGTGGAGCAAATGCCAGATATCCTGGTGGAAAAATGCAAAAGTGATCATTTTACATAAAAAAGGACAGACGAGAGGAAGGAAAAAGACAAGACGAGACAGAAAGTCCTGCGCATGGATCAGAGAACAAACAAAAGTCTGTGACATCATTGGAAGAGTAAAGCAATTGAAATGGAGATGGGCAGGCCATATAGCGAGGCGATGAGACGACAGATGGACCAAGGCAATCCTGGAGTGGATACCGCTTGATCGCAAACGTCCGCGAAGAAGACCGAAAGCTCGATGGATTGAGGACATCGTTAAGTATATTGGACCCGAGTGACAGAGGAAAGCCCAGAACCGTGAAAATTGGAAGCATGCTGAAGAGGCCTTCATCCTGCAGTAGATCGATACAGGCTGATGATGATTAATATATATATATATATATATATATATATATATATATATATATATATATATATATATATAGTGTATCAGTAGCGGCTCGTAAGGGGGGACGTTGGGGCGCCGCACCTCCAGCAATTATCGTTGTAAACAATTTTTCAGAGCAAAACGCCATATTTTATTTCCTTTCAGTTTATTTCAATAGCACGAAAAGTAAAAAGGAGGAAGGGGAAAGCAAAGAAATTCTTCAGCAGCACAATTTTCTTCTACGCCCTCCCACTTTAAAAACCCACGAGCCGCCACTGTAGTGTATATTGTGTATATGTATGAGAATTTTGCCGCTACAAGATCGAAAATTTATATTAAAAAAATATGTATTCTAGAAACAAAAGTAAATTCTGTAAGAAAATTAACTTTTCAAATTCCTCAAATTCTTTCCTCAAATTCATAAATGTCATACATTTTTTGTTCTCAGCAGGTTATGCGACATTGCCAGATCTTTTGTCGAGTAATCGGTTATTAAGTAATTTGGTTATTAGTAATCAAAAGTTTCACTTTAATTAATTAGATAACTATATCAGTAACCCAATATTATTCATGTATAATAACATTCTGCAAATATTAAGCTTTATCTATCTTTGTTTCTATAAAATTGATAATACTGAAAAAATAGAAAAATCCGTGGCGGAAGTCATTCTACCATAACAGACTGTGTATAAGAACGGGTTTAAATTAATTTTCCTAAAAAACTAGAGGGTAGAAATTTTTAAAAATTTGAGAATAGTTCAATTACATATCCTTTGTCACAATTACCATATTCCAAGTCTCGTTTTTTTCCATAAATTCGCTCATACTTCCTTAAGTCAAATTAAAAAATCTTAATCTTAGAAACGTTTATGCTTGTGGCTTTGAGAAAAAAATAGAGATGGGCTGTAACGCAAATCTAAAAGAAAAAAAAACACAAAGTATCAAACAGAAGAGGAAACGTTTTTATCGATATCAAAATCAGTTACGTTACGTTTGAATGATTTTCACCAAAAAATTAAGGTGTTACACAATAAAACTTAAACAATATAGAATTAAAAATTATTCACACGATCTGCACATTATACAAAAAAAAAACCGTTGGTAATTTTCATCACTATATAGTTCATGGTCAAATATATACATTGTAGACTTATCCTTTCATTTAAATAATAATTGTTAATTCGTTCTTCGCAATAACGATCTTAAATTAGACATCTGCAACAAACGTGCAGGTCGGTCTCATTACATAAAAGATCGCTTCTGGTATTTTTGATGATACGACTGACCTTTGACCAATAATGTTTTTAATATTCTTCATTCTATTGCAATCTTAGTAAATACAATTTTTTTATTAAATACATAATAATAACATAGTAAGAACATACCCATTTTTGTGTACCACAAAATATTGTCCATTTAAAAATTGAAAAACATCAAAAATAGTGCTGTCTAAGAGCTCCGATCTTTTCTGTTCTGTTTCTAGGATGACAAAGAAGATTATAGATTGTCACAGTCACCCATTTGCCTTGTGGCTTTAAGTTGGTCTTCACCGAATATTTATTCACACTAAAATCACTACCTCCACGAGTCATACACCAATGGAGAAGCTAGAGCGAAAACCCAACTAAATTTGGCTCCTCTCCCCCATGGTTTTTCGTTCTTCAATAAATATGGGTGTTTTGCATTGGTTGTTATCTTCATAAAATTCCTTGTTTGTTGCTATTGCTTTTTTAATATGTACCGGTTTAAATAAGGATATTTATTGCAGTGTTAGTTGAAAATAGAGTGTTTTGAAATTTTCGAAATTATTAATGGAATTTACGTTTTCTAAATATGCCGACATGCATTTACTGTATGGGCTTGCATCATGTAAGACCCTACAAGTCAGAAGGCTTTATGAAGAACGATTTCCTAAAGAAGAATTCCTAATAGGAAAACCTTTGAAAAAGTGGATCTTCGTTTGAGGGAGACAGGTACAAACTACGATCTTTTATTTTTTAATTGTACTTATCGAATGATAGAGATTTAATGTAAAGTGTCGCAAACAATTTTAGGGTTTAACAAAGCCAGCCACAACTGTGAAAATGAAATCCATCGCGGTGAGGGTGTTGAAGAAAAAATCCTAAATGCCAGAAGCAGATCCTACAACAAATGTCCGAAAATTGGCTGTCGATTTTGATCGTTTAGGCGTTCTCGAACTACTAGACTAACTAGTAGTTCAAGAACACCTAAATAGGAACTTCGAAAATCGATGGATAGGTAGAGGAGGACCAGTGGCTTGGTCTCCTCGATCACCTGACCTAAATCCATTAGATTATTTTTTGTGGGGCTATTTAAAAACTTTAGTATAGTGTAGTATGTAATTTTTATTGTCGCGAAATAAGGACTAATTTTGAGGCATTGTGGAGGGTCCAACAATCTTCAATTCTTAGAGCTAGGCAATGCATAAGAGTAGAAGGCTCATGTTGAACTGATATACAAAACTATTCAATAAAAATCATATTGAACAAATTTTTTTTTCGTAAACAGTTCATTTCATCGATCTATCATATATTTCACCTGTATTTTATCGTACAGGGTGTAAAAACAAATAGCATTACTGTATTAGAGCTAGTCCGTCTTCATTTTAAGGAGACTTATCTAGTAACCATTATATTAAAAATTATTAAATTATACCTAGTACTGCAAAAGTTATTTAAAAGCAAACGATTTCCAGGAGAGTCCTTTATAAACCCATATTTCCATAGGAGGGGGGGGGGGGGGGTCGTAGGAAAAAAAGTGTATATGAACTTGTCATATCATTTTTGTGTTCTATCTGAATCCGGGATATTGCCCATGTTTGTGCGTACTGTTTCACGGATGGAAAAACATGTATTGGGTTTTTTTCCGGGAGTACATCGGGTTGTCGGGTTGGTCCCTGTCGGGAGCTTGCAAACGTTTCGCCAAAATCTCATTTGGCATCTTCGGTGCTTACTGTCGCGAGGTTCGTGACTGTCTGAGAGATATCGGTTCGCCGTGTAATATTTATGTCTTCTGGTCTCGGTCTTAATCGGTAGCGATTGGCTGGCACTGGCGCTAGCTCCGCCCCCTGAGGCGTTTGCAACGTCTTTGTTTCCAGTCGTGCTCTGGATGTTGTGCTGTCCGGGTCTGCTGGTCTAAGAACGCTTTTCCACGTTGGCGGCAAGTGTAGAGCGTCGTCCCTCTTGTTTAGGCTTCCCTGCTTTTCGATCTCTATGGCTTCTCTGACCAGACGTGTCCGAAAATGGTTTATGTTGGCTATTTCGTTGCAATCATCAAAGTTAATTTTGTGGCCTGTTTCTAGTTGGTGTTGGAATAATGCCGATGTTGTTTGCTTGTTCCGTATGCTTACTTTATGTTCCTCTATTCTGGCAGATATTTTTCGGTTTGTTTGCCCGATGTAGATTTTGTTACAGCCTGAGCATGGGATGGGGTACACTCCTTGATTTTCTAGCCTGACCTTGTCTTTTGGGTTTCTCAAGGATGCGCCTATTGTTCGGTGAGGTTTGTATGCTGTCCTTATATTGTGTTTTCTTAAAAGTCTTCCGATACGGTCCGTTGTTCCTTTGATGTATGGCACTATTACGTTGAATGTCTTTTCGGCTTGTCCTGTCGTTTTTTGTGTTTGGTGTTGTTGTATTGCACGGTTGATTGTCTTTTTTGAGTAGCCGTTTTGTTTTAGAGTGTTCGTTATGTTGTTGAGTTCTGCCTGCTGTGCATCGTTGTCCGTAAGGCGGATGGACCTTGAGATTAGGGTGTTTGCTACTGCCTGGATTTGAGTGGGGTGGTGGTGTGATTGTGCGTTGAGATGTCTGTTTGTGCGTGTTGGTTTTCTGTATGCCCTGTGTCGTAGGCGCCCTTCTGTTGTTCTTGTGACTAAATTTTTGTTTCGATTGTTCTAGATTTTCATTCTCACTTAGGTCACAGCATCGGTATTTTCAGCAATACGTTTAAGTTGTTGACGGATTGAATTCTTAGCATCACAAACACTACCATTTGATTCGAATTTTTGAATAGTAAGCTCTGTAGCCTGATTATAATAACCATAAATTGCACGTGATGCTCCCAAATAGATTCATTATTTTTGTAATAAATTTGAACAATTTGTATTTGCTGTATAGTCCGTTTCAAGATATTTCGTTGCTCTTCTGCAAAATATTAATTGCCACAATAAATCTCAATCAAAATATTCCTAGTTTCTTACAAGGCGCCAGAGTCGGAGTGGTTTAACTTCTGAATAATTTTGGGAAAAATAAAATATTGTTAAATCATGATTAAATTATAATTTTATTATTATGTATGACTAAAACCTTGTTTATTGATTTGTGTATTTTGAATTTATTACTATAATAAAAATAAATAAATGTATATATTAGTACAATAAAAATTATAACTTAAATTTAATTATATATTTAATTCGGTTTCGCTCTCACTGCCACTTTGATCTACATATAATAAGTGGTACATAATAATAAGTGGTTTTATATTATTAGTAAATGATACATAGGAATCTTCTATTTTAATAACATGGTTAGTCGAATTTATCCAACTTTCTTTACGAATACTATTTACAACATTCGTAATTAATGTTGCAGCACTTGCACTTAGAGTCGGAGAAATATTTTCTGCTCTTATATTGGATTTTACCTGATGCCAGATATGCTCAATTGGATTTAAAATGCAGTAATACGAGGGAAGGCGTAAAACCGTATGTCCCATATCGACAGCAATGGTATCACATACATATTCCTTTTTTATATTAAATGTCTTTAATATTTCTAGAAGGCTAGACATTTTTAATATATATTGTTTTATATTATATGTATTGTTTCTAACATATAGTTTTGAATTTCCAATTTAGTGTTATTTGCATTAGGAACTTTATTTTTTTGGCAGTTTGGCTAGTTGATATCTAGCATTGTCCATTACAATTACGCTTTCCTTAGGCACATTGGGCAAAAGGCTATTTAAATACCATCTTCAAAAGGTTCTGCTGTGGTATCGTCATGATAGTCCAAAGATGAATGTTTAATATTTTTGAAGGGCAACCGTAAACAATTTGAAACCCATCCATCCTCGGAACCAACATGTAAAATTGTAATTATTTTCCCTTGTTCGCTGAGGCTTTGGTTTGATATTTTCTTGATGTCTTACCCATACTTTTGCTGGCGTCTCATATGTATCGACCATTGTTTCATCAAGGTAGATACTGGGACGATTTTCTAATCTGTATTTTTTATAGAGTTTAAGTAGTCAAACCGCCATTGTCTCAATCGTTGTGATTCCATTGTCTTTTATTAACGGTCCAATATGCAAAACCTATTTGAGATAATATTCTCCGAAGGCTAGTTCTATTGCAAAGAATGTTGGTTTCATCTTTCCTTAGTCGCTGTTGCAATAAATGCAATGTAGGCACAGTTTGCTTTTCATATATAGCATAAATGTTGCTTCGAATTAAGTCTTTGTCGGTTTCGTCCACACCATAGCAGGTCTTGACGAATAGATTGATCCAATTCTGTCAATAACATATTGGAAATTATAATACACTGTGGCTGAAATTGATTAAAGATCACTATAATGTAGCCGCACTGTACTAATAGCATTGCTTTTCGGTAATAAAAACTTACATTTGAGCTTGCTCGTAATTTCCTTGTTATTACGTTAACGTTAATTATAAGGTTGTTCGGAAAATACTTTCGTTTTTTTTACCATGAAATAAATGATGAGATCCTTACACGAAATAAAATATAATTATTCAATATCTTCAGGCAAATTCGTGTTTCTACTATTAAACCTTTGACTTTTTTTAAAATCTGAAATGAAACGTTTACCTGGCATGGGATTCTTAATGACCGAAATATTTTAAAATCTGATAATTCAAAGTTGGAGCTTTGAATGGAGCCAGTAATATATAGTAAATATGGTGGCATACCTAAAACATAATCCAAAAATTATGTAGTGTTTTTGCTAGCTTGTCTATGTTTCCTTTTGTAAATATACGAGTTTGTGTAGCATATGTCAATACTAACAAAATCCTTTAGTTCTAATGATCAAATATTTCTACTGCAACAGGTATTCTCTATTGTATTGTCATTTGGTATACATACATCAACGCATATATTATTTGTTGATTTTAATCAAAAATACGGCTCAAAAATATCACGAATCTGAGCAAATTAGAGACAACAGGTAAACAAAGTTAGAGTTGAAGAAAAAGAAACTGAAGATATTGTACAGCTCAACCAACATAGCTTGCCCCCTGATGCTTGCTCCGAAGCAGTGCATTCGTGATGTTAACATCGGTTAAGTACTGTACATTCGAGGAACTCTCCGTGCTCTGTCTCTGTTAGTCGGTGACCTTCTCACCATTTCTTTTGCACATCTCAGAGGCCAAGTTATGGTGGTTAAGCTGTAGTTAACAATGGTTTAAGACAAGGAGACTCGATATCAATCTCGTTATTTAACCCATGTTTAGAAAACGTTATTAGATACATCGAAATAAATACAATTCTATAATATACAATTGTAATTAAAACCCAAGATGTACAACTAATAGCAAAATGAAACAAAAAGTTATATGAATTTAGGATCTCTGACGCGAAAGACGTATAAATCAAGAGATTTATTAACTCTATAAGGAACTAACTATTGAGCAGATAATACATTCGGGAAGATGTAAGTCACTGGAAAGTTATTAAATCACCAATCGAAAAACTATGATAAGACTATTTATTTTTTAGCAAATATGTGTTAGAGAATATTTGGAAAATAATATACATCGTTAAAACAATTTTTTGACAATTAACATTCAGCAATACATCAGCCAAAAAATTAAAGTGCAAAATAGTATTGACTATTAGTAGAATTGACTAGATCACCACGTGTTCGCTGACAAAAATTATTTCAGTATCTGTATTTAAATTCCTCTTAAAACTAAATTTATATTCTGTACACGAAAATAATAAGTGTCATATATTATTTATTATTATATTATCATATATTACATTTTTAGTAGGGATATTAGTGAAACTATGACTTAACCTTTAATTTAAACAAAATTTGGAATTTACCTCAAGCTTTATGTTATTATTAAACTAACGAATAAATTCATGATAAGTCATGATATATTATGAGTTTAGGTCATCACATTATTTAATATTTGATTAGAAAAGCAATAATTATTATTGGAGTAACAAGACATATTGTACATCGGGTCAAGACGTATTGTACGTATTGACCCGTATCCACCCGTGGTGGATCACGCCGTATGATGGCGTGAGTTGTGTGCGATCACGACCCGTCATTAAAATGGCCAGTTAATCTGATCTGGCCCCGATCGTTTGTCCGAACTGCTTTCCTTGCGTTCGTCTAGAACTCGGCTGATGGCGGCTGAAAGGCTAGAAACCGGTTGCGAGAGATACGTGACGTCGCATGGTTGACAGTTCGGCGAAGACGATCGGTGGAACCACGTGGAGAAAGGGTGAAAGATTTCTGTAATATTTCCCTCCACGGTTCCGTTACGCTACCTTGTGGGCATACCTGGTACTATACCCGAGGTTCCAGGCAGAATGTTACGAGCGGTCCTGACTGCCACGAGCATTCGCCGTATGATGGCGTGAGTTGTGTGCGATCACGACCCGTCATTAAAATGGACAGTTAATCTGCTCTAGCCCCGATCGTCTCTCCGAACTGCTTTCCTTGCGTTCGTCTAGAGCTCGGCTGATGACGGCTGAAAGGCTAGAAACCGGTCCCGAGAGACACGTGACGTCGCATGGTTGACAGTTCGGCGAAGGCGATCGGTGGCACCACTTGAAGAAAGGGTGAAAGATTTGTGAAGCATTTCACTTGTTAAGTTAGAAATTATAGCATCTTTTGTAGTTGATAAAATTTGTCGCTGATATGTATATATATATATATATATATATATATATATATATATATATATATATATATATATATATATATATATATATATATATATTATTTTTACGACAAATTATATCAACTACAAAAGATGCTATAATTTCTAACTTAACAAGTGAAATGACACGAAAAATCAAGATGTCAGATGTCAAAGACATGTATACCAACTTAAAAAGCAAATGGTTATAATAATATGCAGAGCGCGCAAATAAAAAAAAACATTAACCTTACTTTTTTGTCATAGTAGCAGAATAGTGAAAATCGAAAGTAATTTCCACAGAACCCAACATAAATCAAACAGTGCTTTTATTAATAAATCTTCTTCGGTTTAATTTATGCGACTAATCCGTCTATAAGTACATAAACATTTCTCGATATTTTGACAAGGCGAACGATCTCAAATCAGCCACGACAACTATTAATCATTTATTAGGTAACGGAACCGTCATCGGGAGAACCATCAACGTTTTTGTGCCGGTCATAGAACGATTCCTAATGAGACTAAAGGTCGAGACCTAAGCGCGTCGGTATTTTCTCCTCGCCTGTTTACTCAACACCCCGAAAAGCCGGGTGTCATTTTCTCTTTCACCGGAATACCACATCGAATAAGTTTCGGTTTTACATAATCGTCTTTTTCTCACTTGACGTCTCTCATTTTGAAGACTCAAAACGCGATTTTTTTTCTTTAATTAACATAACAATGTCGAACGGATTGTCGATTATGTGATGTCACTATGAGAAAATATCTTTCACGTTTGGTCATCTTAGAATTAATGTCAGGTTCCTTTCATCGGATAAAATTCCTATCTATTCTTGACCCTGCTTGTTGAGAGATCAAATAGTTTATGGCGCTTCTTGTTTTGTAATCGTGTTGAATCGTATGAAGAAAAATCGAGATTGTATTTTGAGTTTAAGATTCAAATGGAACTAAATCAGGTGAATATGGCGGATTACAAATCAGATTTTATACTGTAATAGAGAGTTTATTGCCGGTTTGTTTGGTTTGTACATTTTTAAAGAAACAAAACAGTTTTTTTCTATGATATGTTTATACGAGGTATATTTTTTAAATAAGGTCCGTTTTTTAGTATGAAAAAAAAACTATAAATATCATTAAAACATATTTTTTTCCATATTCTACATACTGTTATCTACATTTCTACATAAGTTCTATTTTTTTCAAACATTTGTCATATCGCTCAACAAGTTTTTGAATTTTGACGTCAAAGATATCTGTCGCCTGCGAAGAAGCCCAATAAATGACTACAGTTTTAACATCTTCATCGTCGTTGAATCGTTAACCACCAAGGGACTCCCTTAAGCACCGAAATAAGTGAAAATCACTGGATGCGAGGTCTGGACTGTAAGGTAGATGATCCAGTTTTTCCCATCCAAAAGAACTGATTAGACCTTGTGTTTGTACAGAAACATGTGACCTTGCATTGTCGTAGAGTAACATCACACCGGAAGACCGCAGGCCACGACGTTTGCTTTGTATAACACGCCAAGGTTTTCTCAAGATAACACAATACGCACTATCCCTTAATAAAATCTCTTTCCTGCCCCAAAAGACGGTTGCCATGGGCTTTCGTGCTGAAACTTCTGTTTGCCTTTCACTATATTTAGCGACGATGTATATCACCATTCCATTGACTATTGCTTGGACTCAGGACTCATGTGAGTACTCTCATCTCCTGTTGTGATGTGACCTAACAATTCATCTCCATCCTGATTGTATCCAGTTAAAAACGATGAAACACAGCTCAATCTCTTTGTATTGTGATCGATTTACGATTTCAAAGTTATCAAGTGAATTTCCACAGGTCTCAAGGTCAGTTTTGTTCTCCACTATTTCGGAGACTGAATTATCGAAAATTGTGTTATGTAGCTAAAAGAACTACTGGGTAAAAACAAAACGGAGACTAATTTCTCAGTGATTCTTTTTCTATAATAAATTTACCTAACGAACAAAAATGTAATTATAGAAAATGTTCTAAAATAAATACAAACTTTTAAACGTTAACGTTTCGGGAGGTCTTCTCTTCCCGTTTCCAAAACCAATTTAAAAATTATTTATATTAATTTCTATATAATACTCTAAAGATAATAAAGAAATATATTTTGTAAGTGTCAATAATACTTACTATCAACAATAATATTTTTTACTGACAGTCATATACTACCAAAAAATATATATAGGTAATGTTTACTGTGTGATTGTTTATTGTACTGATTGTGTATTCAAATATTTAAATGTTTTTAATTTTATTCTTCAGAATCGGGAACCATATTGAATTTAAATCTACCAAAGGCATAGCAATACAGTTATTTTTATTTAAATTAATTATAGCGGTTTCTTTTAATCTTCTGCATATAGTTACCGATTCTTTTAATACCGTTTTGGAATTATTCTAATTAATTTTATCTCCCGATTCCTATGCGTGTTGGCAAATTGTAGATTTATTAAAATCACCCTTTCTAAGAAGATTTTATGTTCTTTTATTCTAACTTCTAATGGTCTAGATGTCTCGCTATAAAATTTGCCACCTTCGAAGGAAATTTTATAAACCACATTTTTGGTATTCTGTTGTGTGCTGTTTGGTTTGGTTTTTGTCAATATAGATCTAAGAGTATTTTTTTGTTTTAAATATCGTTCCTATGTTGTATTTATTTCCTACTCTTTTAATTGTGTCAGAAATACTGCGGATGAAAGGAATTGTGAGGTTAATTGTTTGAGAGTTATCATTATTGTTATTAATAAGTTGTCTGCTTTCTCTGGTAACAAAGGTTCTAAAAGATTTATCTATGAAAATTTTTGGGTGTTGTTTCTTTTTGTAGTGTATCACTGTGGGTACCAACAAATTTTGCTATGTCATATAAACTTTTAATTACTTCTATTTTGACTGATTTTGAGTGACTGGAAAAGAAATTGAGATACCTATCTGTGTTTGTAGGTTTTCTGAAAACTGTAATTTTTACTGTGTAGTTGTAAATTTAATTATAGGCTCTCGAAAATTTATATATTGTAAAAAAATATTTAGATCATCAATGCTATGTTGCCATATAACAAAAATATCATCAACATATCTAAGCCATATTATTGGGTTTTTAAGAGATTTGCTTAATATGTTATTCTCGAGTTTCTCCATAAGGATATTACTGATCAAAGGAGAGAGAAGAACCCATTGCCATTCCGAAATTATGTTGATAATAATCATTTTCTAATTGAAAATATGTGGTCTTTAAGGATAAGTTTAATAATTCAAAATGGTATTTATGTTTAGTGCGGTCTTTTAATGTTGTGTCATGTTCTAATCTTTCTAATTATTAAAAGTAATTTATCAACTGGTACATTAGTAAATAAACTCACCACGTCCAAACTAACCATTAAACTTTGATTTGTAATTTTAATGTTAAGAATTTTATCTAAAAAATCTGACGTATTTTTAATATATGAATTTGTTTTACCCGAAAGTGGATTTTAAATGTTTAATAAAAATTATGCTAATTTATAATATGCAGAATCTATACTACTAACTATAAGGCAAAATAGTATATTATTTTTGTGTATTTTTGGTAGACCATAGAAATGAGGAGGTTTGCTATAATGTGTTGTAAGTTGTGATCTGTCTATATTTGTAAATTCGCGTTTGTGTTTATATAATGTATTGTAAATGTGTTTTTCTATTTTTAATGTAGGATCTGTGGATAGTTTAGTGTAATTTCCCCATCAATTAAAGTTTTAGTTCTGTAGTGTCCAAAATAATTGTGGCGTTACCTTTATATGGTGGTAATATATATGTCTTTTTTTAATTTATCTATACTTAACCTTTCCTCATGGTATAAATTTGATTTAATTTGAAATGGTCTTTCTATGTATTATATAGAAATTATTTTTAAATTCGTTTTGAAAACGGGAAAAACAGACCTCCCGAAATGTTAACGTTCAAAAGTTTGTATATATTTTAGAAAATTGTGTATTTTTTTAAATTTTTGTTCGTTGGGCAAATTTATTACAGGAAAAGAATAACTGATAAATTAGTCCCCGTGTTGTTTTTTACACAGTGATTGTTTTATTTACGTTAGAACAGAGATTCTTCATATTTCTTGAGTTTTAGATCGCGGGGAAAACCCCAAAAAAAGATAGAAAAAAAAAATATGAACACGCCACAACCATTTAGATTCCATTTTCCATTTCCTCAGCCAGAGTTTTATGCTAGCCCTGTGGCTCTTACATGTTTCCAATCAAATGGTCTTCCATGGTTGAAGTTTTGTTTGTTGTTTTCGGAGGCTTCTATCTAGCCTTTTGCTGGGCCGAAATGTTCTCTATTTCGGTTGTCGATAGGTGCGCTGTTGTGACCTCTGTTATTAATATTGGTGTTGATTTTCTGCTCCGGATTCAGGGCCGAAAACGGTGGAATTTACGATAGAAATCGCGACTCTTCAGGTTGGGTTCTGCTGGCGGCGTCTGGTTTTGGTTCTAGTTGTCAATAGTGTGGTAGAGAATAAAAGGTTCCAATTGCTTTTGCATCAGAACCAGTATTCTTTGAAGCTTGCTAGTAAACCCGGCCATGGCCTCGGCTTGCTGTTGAGTTTGCTTCGCCTGGTGGGCGGGGCTTAAGTTGTCTCCGTTGGAATCGGAGATTTCCACTGATTTTGGTTCGATTCTTTTCATTTTGGGTTGGTGCGGCGGGGATTTTGTCCTCGCTGCGGCCTTTCTTTTCTTCTGCTCCTCCACTTTAACGGGCTGGTAGTAGAGTTGCTTCATCTTTAGGATTGACTTCTCACTGGACGGTACGACGACGTGCACTATCGCAATGGGAATTTTTGCTTTATTTTGCCATCTTGTTATGGAAGACGGGTGGTAGCCCAGGTGTTGTAACTCTGTTCTAATTTCTTCTGTCGGTAAAGTCTCTATTACGCCTTTGATTAAGACGCGTAGATTCTTTCTTCCTGTCGTTGGTGATGAGTATTGGTACCCTCTTGGATTAAAAAGCTCTATGATGGCTTTCTTATCTGTTTCCGTCTCGGGGGGTCATCAAGACTCCGTCCGGTCTGGTTTTAGCTGACCCGACAGCTATTTTGGATTTTTTCGAGAGTTTCATAACCTTTTGAAATGCCGATTTGTCTTTTAGGACAATCGGTTTGGGCCTCGAAAGGGTGGCAGTTGATGAAGTTGCTACCTTTCTGGTCGAGTTCGATGCTGTTGGCATCTGTTCGTTTGCTGAAGACGTGGAGGGAAGTGAAAGATTTGGAACCTCAGTGGGTGGCGCTCCCCGGGAGGTCGATCTCTTTCTCTTCTTGCGATTTCTTGTTCGAGAGGATGCCAGCTGGAATCCTTCATCGTTTGAGTGATGTTTGACTTTGGGTTCGGGGTCTGGATGGGCCTCGATCGTTGGTAGTTCTGTCTCAAAGGATGTTTGGGTGCTTATCGTCTTCATTAAGACTCCAGCGTTTGATGTTGAGGAAAGTGCGGCTCTCAGCTTTGCATTTTCTGCTTCCACCTTATCCTTGTGGGCTTTTAAGTCGGCTATGAGCTTAGCGTAAATGTCCCGGTTTCTACTTGCCTTGCTATTAGCTTCACTCAATTTTTCTATTTCTAGATTTTGATCGTCTAGTTTTCTAGTGATCTCTTTGTGCCATTCGGCGAGATTTTTTGTCTCTTTTTCTTTCGGTCCACCCGCATCTGGGGTTTTCCGCTTCGTTTTGCCCATTGTAAACTTTTACTGTTCACACTTGAGCACTTAACCACACTTTTGGTCTGCTGCCAGAACGATAGGTGTTTGATGACAGCTCAACCAAGACTTCAACCATTTAGACAATACTTAGCACCTTTTGCTTTACCAAACGACAAATTTGATCAATAATTCTGCATAATACAGACCTGTGATTGGCTTTCCCTTTTCCAAATAGTCTTAATGTCTTACGAATCCCAGCAAATGACCATGACTTTTCCGGCAGATGGAAACGTCTCCGCCTTCTTCGGGGCACGATCGTGGGGTAAAACCCACAATTTTCACTGTTCTTTAATTTTTGTTGTATAATGATGAATCCAAGTTTCATTAACAGTAAAATATCGCCGCAGAAACCCCTTTGGATTGTGCTTATACATATCTTTTGGCCAGCAGTGAGAAAATGCGGCTCTCATGGCGCTGATGACTTTCTCGTGTCTAAATGTTCAAGCAGAATGTTCGGTTCCCATACGTTCAAAATGTGTATTATCTCGGAATTCCTTCTTACCTTCACTCTGCTATCGGCCAATACGATATCGTAGATTTTATTGACCATTTTGTAGCCTTAATGGAGCATCATTCGCACTAGTTCAATCACATCGAAACTGAGTAAAAGAACAAAATCCCCATTGTCCTGTATATGGTCTTTCCTGGCAATGGTCTTTTCTTGCAAATTTGGTTAATAAACACAGAAAATTCGTTTTTTCTGTATGATAGCACAAACATCGAACTTATGTGTTTTCGGGTAATGTCAAAACAAAACTAAATTATGGATTTTATTTTTGTTTTGCTTCAAATTTATGGAACGTTAATAGAACTGGCTTCTGTCGGAAAAGTATCTCACAAAAAAGTCGCTTTCAAAATAGTCTATTTCTTATAGGTGTTTAGATATTTAAAATTTTATTTTTTTTCAAAATGTCCTATAACTCTTTCATTATACTACTAATATTCAATTCTAAGCTATTGATAATGCAAGAAATATTATAACATCATTGAATGAGCGCTAAATGTGCTTTAGGATGTATACATTTTCTTTTGTCTGGAAGTTTTGACCATATTCTAAAATTTTGTTGAAGATAAATTGTTGCAATTTGATTTCAGAGTTATAATGAGACTATTAGCTCTACCTATTCTATATGAAAAACACTGAATCAAAATCCAGAATAAAATTCTCTCCTAAATATGTCAATCTTTTTCAACTGATATTAAAAGTATAATACGAAATATTGAGGATTCTTAGGAAGAATTAATTTGAACTACTATTTTTTTAATTGCTATTCAATTAATTAATTAATATTTAACTACTATTCAATTAATTGCTCTAGTGTGAAACTTTCTGTGTGAAACACTAAAGTTAAAGAGATTACTACCACCACCACTAAATATCAAATAGTTAATAATTCAATCCAATCAAGATTAGATTCAATCATCTCCTGATAATGTTAACATGGTTAGCGAAACGCGCATCAAAAATTCAAAATGGGAATTATAATGTTATTATAATTCCTTAATGAATTATTGTTTAATGGTAAATCCCTTTATGTTTACTATTTTCTTAAAACAAGGATATCTCTAACTATATATATAAATATATATATATATATATATATATATATATATATATATATATATATATATATATATATATATATATATATATATATATATATATAGCGTTCAAAAACTAAAAAAAAAATTAAATTCAAAAACCAATTATGAAAAATGTATGTTTTTATTATTCATTGTTAATGAAAATTAAATTGAGTTAGTCGTAAATATGCAACTAAAGTGAAGAAACTGCCAGTAGATATTTCAAATTATAGATAATTTGCATAATAAATGTTATAAACACTTTATCTATCTATGTTCGTGATGCGAGATGTAAATAATAATATCAGTCAAGAAAGCATCAGGAAAATCTTCGTGATGACATTTATTACTTACCCTGATCATCATATCCAAGTGGCACAATTCACAGGGTCAAAAAAATTCACAGAAAATCGAAACCGACAAAACTCAAAAAAAAATCAAACCCGAGAACACCATGCGAGGAAAAAATCTCCCCTTGGTCCGACACTGGCCACTGCAAATAAGGATGGTACCATTAAAATATCTCGTACTTTTATACTGCGCGCCGAGCCACGAGATGAGCCACGGAGAAGGGGACGATAATATGTAATAATGTAACAAGTTCGGGGATGCGATGCTGTACGGAATGCATCAAGGGAAATGGGAGGGAAAGTGCCGATTTATCGAGTTGCACTTTATGTATTTGGAAAACACATTTGACCGGGTTAGACACCATGGGATAATTCTGTTCGAAATGAATGGTAATGGGTTTGATTAGGTAACGTGAAATCGATGGAAATTCGGCAATACAGTATGAAAATTTTAGTAGTGCTTTATGATTTCATATTTAATACGAACTTATGTTGTTAAACTTGTGTTGTTTTGCTAAACCCGAAGAGATTTACCACTAAACACCCAATCATTTTTTTAAACTTCTCGACGCTCGGTGCGCTAACCATGTTACTGCTAAATGATTCAATCTAAATAAATTTTATTAAATTCATTTCATTATTTTATTTTACTTCATTTTATTAATATAGATTCAATAGATTGATCAGCTCCTGATGATGCTGACATGGTTAGAGAAACGCGCAGAAGTACAAAAAAAATTATTTAGTATTTAGTGGTAAATCTCATCGAGTTTAATGTTTCACACCAAAGGTTTCGATAAAAGAATAGATTATGTTATAATGTTCATAGTCCTTGACCAGTTTTTAAACCTTGGCCTTGGCCCTTTGACCATCGACCAAAAAGTTTCTATAAGTAATGAAATTGAATGCGATGTAAATTTAGATCATTGAAAAAGGCTACTGCTTCTACACTAATGAAAAACAAACAGTCTCAAAGGATTTAAAAAAAAACTAAAAAAACGAAAAAACTAAAATCACAAACTTATGAAAAACTGAAAAAAATCTATATCTGTTCAATAGGAGCTGTATATTAAAAAAAAAACATGAATACTTGAAAAAGCAGAATAGTTTGCAAAAATGTTTAGCGTTAAAGAGTTTTCTTGTCATTCGAACTGGTTGCACAGAATTAAAAAGTAATATAACAAAAGTGCCAGTGATATTTATGGAGAAGAATGTGAACATGGACAACGTTATTGATTGGGTTAACTGAGAATTAGTTCTGCTTGTTTTGAACTATGACACGAGTGATGTGTTTATTGCTGATGAATCTGATCATTTTTCAGACTTACTCCAGATCTTCCGATGAACTCACTCTTAAGAAAAAAAAGTGGCGAAACTTTCCAGGAAGAAAACTATCTATTATGTGAGCAAATATGAGTATATACGCGATCTCGCATACTCTGACTGTTGCTGCCGTTTACCGCAGGACGGCAGAGCTGCATGTGGTTGCAGCCACCATTAGACATGGCTGATTTATATGGTCATAGCTTTAATCGTTCCTTCATCCGCTCCTCCGGGTATTCAACTTGAGCCCAACTGACGACGGCTTCAGGCCAGAGACCGGTCTTGGGAGACGCTTGCTGGCGCTTTGAAGGCGGCAAAGCACCAACAATATATACATACTAAACTTGAAGAGATTTACCACTAAATACCAAAACACTTTTTTGAACTGCTCGATGCACGTATCGCCCTGGCCAACCTTCTCTGATTTCTGAAGATTTTGTTCGTGATGTAAACAACAAAATTGGAGAGAACCGACGATTCACAATTTCAAAGTTATCAAGTGAATTTCCACAAATTTCAAGGTCAGTTTTGTAAACCATTGTTCCGAAGAAACTGAATTCTTCGAAAATGGTGTTCTCGGTGGTTTCCAAGACAAAATAAAGAGATCACAAAATAAAGAGATTGGGCTGTGCTGTATCGTTTTTGACTCGATGCAATCAGGAAGGAGTTGCATTGTTTCTGATGATGGTGACTCCTGATCACCATGACAATGCTAGGCCACATGTTTCTGTACAAACACAAGGTCTAATCAGGTTTTTTGGATGGGAAAAACCGGATCATATACCTTACAGTGAAGACTTTGCACGCAGTAATTTTCACTTGTTTCGATACTTAAAGGATTCCTTGGTGGTCAACGGTTTAACGACGATGAATAAGTTAAAACTGTAGTAATGGAGTGGGCTTCTTCACAGGCGGCAGATTTCTTTGATGCCAGAATACATCTGACATAATATATACTCATACCGGCTAACATGTCATGTTAGCTGATATGAGTGCTGCTGGTGTTAATAAGAGCACGGAAAAGAAGGGAAAATACAGAAAATCTGTATGCACAAAGAAATATTTAGAATAATTACTAATTTAAGGGGGGTAATTACTTAATTAATAGGAGTAATTACCCCTCTCAGTTCAAGATCATTCTGACTCTCTCTCTCCACCTCCTTCTGTCAACAGTTTATCGGTTTAGATTGCGAGAGTGATGTGTGTCATCATCTAAAAAACTGCACTTTTATTACAACATTTAGCAGTCGAACGAAACTCCGAATGGATCATCTTCACATAACGCTTGACACAATTTTCCATACCTTAATGTTCATTATTCTTGCGTGCAACGTGGAATGAGAAAAAAAGGAAAAACTGAAGAGCACTATCTTAAAATATACTGACCTGGTCAAGATTTTATTTTACGTCAGTGTTATAATGAAAGTTTTCAAAAATTTCTTAATTATAACGAAACAAAATACAAAAGGAAAGATTATCTTTTTTATTGGATTTAATGTTTGGGATATTGTTATTATATAAATAATCCTAATTTAAGCGGTGAATGGCTCAGTCAAACGACTGTTACATGTGTAATCCTTTTCTTTATCTAAAATAACTCGACGACACATAAACAGTAAACGAGGTTAAAAAAGCAAAAAGAATATTTTTCATGACTAATTTGATCGCGTGGGACTAGGAATGTCACTGCAGAAAAATAAAAGGAATTGTTATAAAACGCGAACCATATTTCAAATGTCAATGCATTTGTGTCATAAACGTCAATTTTGCATAAGAAGGTTATGCGAGAATCAATAGAATGTTTTTAAATGAGTAGGCTAACAAAAATAACATCGATTCATATTAATGTGAATATTTTTGTTCTTCTTTCCTGCGTTTGTTTTTTTTTCTTTGTTTCTCTTTTCTTTCTTTTTGGTCTTTTCTTCTTTTGCTCTTTTTTGTTTTTTTTTATGTTCTGTTATTTTTATCTTTGTTCAGTTTATCTTTATTATAATTTAACTTACGGGCTGTACTAACTCAGATGCTTAAGACATTAGTATTATGGTACAACAGTTTTACTGGTGGTACTTATATTTTGTTTAAATATCCATACATTGTTTTTATGTTTTTATATGTTCTCTACGCAAGGGTCTAAAATTCACAAAGGAATCACCCCTCAGCCATGCTAGTAATCAAGTTGGGTAAGATCGGATGCTTTAGCGAATCGTGGAGAGATAAAAACAGAATCTGCAGATTCCCGAGGAAAAAAAAGGCAACAAAATCTTAAAGCTAGGAGAAGGAATTGGGATAGTTAAGACACATACATAGAATGTCTGAATATAAATTGACTAAGAGAGTATACGAAACAAAAGTACAAAGAAAGAATACAAGAAGAAGGCCAAATAAAATATGACAATGGGGAGTCAATGGGATATTGAAGAGTAGAAGAAAATCACTCAAGTTCTTTCACAGTCTGATTTCTTAAGATAGACTATAGATTAATATATAGATTAAGGTAGATTTAAGATTAAATACCGATAAGAATTGCAGATCGTTGGCTCATACTTGTGTATCTTATTCTTACAATGAGTAATAGCTTAGATAACTTGATAGCTAATGGGATTAGATGGGGGTAATGAATGCTGATTAGGGTTAATCGATAGCTAATGATCGTAGTTCGGACCTTATGTTTAGCTAAACAATCTTAATGATTGACCCATCTCTCACTTAAAAATAAATTAAACTAATAATTTTTTTAGCATTAAAAATTCTGTTAACTTCAAAAAACTTCATAAAATCAATAAAACATCATCAAGAAATATTTAATTTCTATTTGTATTTTATTTATGCACATTTTTTAATCTCGATATAAATAAAAGAAAAGATGCTCCAAAAAGAAGAAAAAAGGAAAGTTTCTTGCTCCACTGCATCAAACTTTTGCCAAAAATATGAGAAGAAATTATGTAAAGCAATGTAAATATTTTGTTTAATACAGGGTTATTGCAATAAATATATGGACTTCCTGCCAAGAGCAATGGGTGAACGTTGGTTTTTATAACCGATATCGGAGGTGGCTGATGTCAGATAACCTAAAAAACCTGCCTCAGTTGTCTCCGAAACTTTGAAGTGCGTACATGGTGTGTCAAGAAGTAAACGTGTATTTTAAGTTTGCGTCGAGAGGCAAGATGCAAGAAAACATCGAGCGGCGATGTGCCATCAAATTTTGCGGGAAATTGAACAAATCCACTACGGATACTTTTTACGTGTTCAGAACACGCGTTTTTGAGTGTCATAAAGGATTTAAAGGAGGGCGGGAAAACGTTGATGATGAACAATGCGCTGGATGTCCGATCTCGGCCGGAACCGATGAAAACGTGGCCAAAGTGCGAGAATTTCCGACCTCTGATCGTCGGCGAGAGTGTTCGTTTGATGACACAGGAGTTAAATTTACAGAAATCAACTGTTCATTCAATTGTAACCGACAATTTGCAAATGTGAAAGATGTGCGTGAAGTGGGTGCTGATGGTTTTGTCAGACGAGCAGAAGGATCACAGTGTGACGATTTAACCTAGACTGTTGGAACGTTTGGAGACCGATTCAGAATGTTCTGAACAAAGTCATAATCGATGACGACACTTGGATCTTCGAGTATGATCTGAAGACCAAAAGACAAAGTTCTGAGTGGCACACAAACGCATCTCCTCGACCAATAAAAGCTCGCGTGAGCAAGTCAAGAGTAAAACTGATGCTTATTGTCATCTTTGATGCAAAAGGTGTAGTCCACAAGGAGTTTGTGGCCCCTAGCCAAACAATGAATGGACAATTTTATGCAAAGCTGCTTGAACGTTTAAGGATAAGAATCCGCCGTGTCCGAAGAGAGATCACGGATTCACACGTCGCTAATTGTGAGGGAGACATTGGCCAAACACAATGTGGCAATGCTACTCCAACCACCTTATAGACCACACTTTTTTTGTTCCAAAAACAAAGAAGAGCCTTCGACGGGGTGCTTGAATAGCCTTGCAGTTGAGGATTTCCAGGGGGCGTATGAAGACTGGAAAAACCACTGGCAGCAGTGTATTGATGCAGGGGGTCATATGTTGAAAATTATTAAGTTACTTTACATATTTCTTCAATAATTTTCAGTCCCGATTCTTACAACAAACAAGGGACAAACCCTGTATATTAAATTATTTTCTTACTAAACCAAAAGCATTTTTGAAGCAAAAAATTGCGCGGATACTATTAGAACTTGACAGCATCTTCTTTGAATAATTCATTTTACATCAACGCTGAACAAAATTGGCCAAGTAACATTTGATTAATGACTTTCTTCAAGGAATAAGAATATGTTGTAAAATTTCTTCCACATAATATTTAACATTAATTTTAAATATAATTAGCTTTAATTAATTTCATTAATTAGTTAAAATAATTATTTTCGTTCATTTTAATTAATTTTAATTAATGAAATTTAATTTAGTCAAGATATTTATAAACATTAATAACAATCATGGTTAATGTTTTATTTTAAAAACGTGCGGATATTATGGCGTTTATTTTGAGTCCTAGTCCTCGGTCCCACTGATGATTACACTGCAGATCTATTCATTACTGCCATTACTACACGGGCTATTTCTGCAGAAAACACTACTACTACATCATTGCACTAAATACCAAAACTTAGCTTTCAGCGAGTAAACGTGAGTAAACTAGATCAATGACTCTAATTATGTAGAATTAAGGTAAAGCCGTCTAAAAAGACTCAGTAGACCTTATCCTTTAGACCTCACTACACGTATAATTCGATAAGATATCTCAAAGTCTCAACTATGCCTCATATTTCATTTTGAAAAAAATTGTTTTTCCCATGAGATATTCTGAACTGAGAAAACACATAAGTGGCAGTTTTGCACGTTAAAAGTTTCTTCAAAACAAACCATTGACGCTCCAAAGCTAGATAATATTGTGGACATTTCCGATACCTAGATGTCATGAACGTTTCGTACGGTAGTACTGCTTCGGACCAAAGGATGGCGTGAGTTGCATCTGATTACAGCCTACATCCAACATGGCCGATGTATATGGTCGTACCCTTGTTCATTTGTTCAGTTACTTTTGAACTTTTAGATCGAGCACTATTGAAGACGGCTTAAGATCGGAAACCTGTCTTAGGGGACGCTTGATGATGTTTGATGGCGATTAAAGGAACGGGTAAAGTGTTGCGTGGAGCACGGAATTTTTTTTTGTTTTTGAATCTCTGTGTATCGTGTGTAGAGAGGTTTTCTGGGATTCTCCTGGCGTGGTGCTGATCTTGCTTGCTTGAGTGATTATGTGCACCAAAAAATCCACGAAATTTTATATAAGTTTGGTACACAGAACCCTGATTTTGATAATTAATTTTGACTGTTTGTCAAGTTCGGACGCACATTAATAGATCATTATCCATTCTCATCAGTCATAAAAATTGAGCTTAATTAATAAAAAATTAAACATGGAAAATAAAATATTACTGAAGAAAACAAAATTTGGAATGCGACGTCTAGATCAACATAAAAATACACACACACACACACACAAAATTTCAACTTTAAAATTACCGACAATGTACCATATTGTCTTGTTTTAATCCCATCTAATTATTTCTTCTTTATAAAATAAAAAAAAATCATTAGAGTCGTAGATTATGTTTATGTCGATGTAGTAGAGGAACGTAATATTTTCCAGTGATGGTTCTTCCCATTACAACATGGGCACCACGCTACGAGAATCCCAGAAAAAAAATGGTAATGGCGTTAGGCAAATTTATTACAGAACAAGAACCACTGAGAAATTTGTTTACGTTTGGTTTTTTGTTTTTTATCCAATGATAGATATTTTTGATATTTTTTTGAGTTTTAGATATTGTCAATGTAAGTATCATTCACATATACACAATATATATTATTTACTTTTTATATTTTTAATATATATATATCTATATATATATATATATATATATATATATATATATATATATATATATATATATATATATATATATATATATATATATATATATATATATATATATATATATATATATATATATATATATATATATATATATATATATATATATATATATATATATATTGAAAATACAGTGGTACGTGGAAGTACGGATGAAAAAAAATTTCTGTTTTTCAAATATCTCTCTCCACGGCCCCACTACGCTATCCTTTGAGCAAACCTTATATCTACATCCAAAGTTGTGGGAAGAATGTATCGCGAAGTTTTTGACTGCCGCGAACATTCACAGTAGGATGGCGCGAGTTGCATTGAGATTGCGACCCGCCATCGATATGACCATTTGACTTGGTCTTCTTCTGTTCGTTTCGATTCCGCTGTTTCCCTGCGTTGGGCTCGAGCCCAGTTGACGACGGCTGTGAGGCCAGACACCGGTCCTGGGAGGTACTTGTCTCGACGTGGTGGCGGCGACTGATTTGAGACGAGCAGTGGTACGTGAAAGTACGGATGAAAAAAATTTCTGTTTTTCATATATATATAATAACATTCATATAATAACAGCATCCTAACCGCAGCAGCAACATAACATAAATAACATGATCATAACCAGTTAAAGAAGGACTTTTTCACTCTATACCAAAAGAGACTTACAAAACTTTTAAACGCCAAACTGAACAGTGGAAACCTCATTAGAGCGATCAACGGTTGGGCAGTGCCAACTTTGACATATTCTTTTGGCATTGTTAAATGGTCAGAAACGGACCTTGATGAACTTGATAGGTTGACACGCCAAACATTAACAAAGTTCCGATGCCTGCATACAAACTCATCTACGAAAAACCTATACATCCCAAGAAAGTTGGGGGGTAGAGGCCTTGTAAACGTAAAAAATATCTGTCTCAATCAAGAAGATAGAATGAGAAAACACTTCATTGATTCAAACAGTACGTTAATGAAATTGGTTGCAAATGAGGGCCGGGGTTTCACTCCACTGAACCTAAATAAATAAAATCGTATTGATAGCAGAACAACACTCACGGATTGCGTTCGAGAATGAAAAGGACAAACATTGCACGGAAGGTTTCCTAAGTCACTCGAAGATAACACCATTGACGAATAATTGTCTCTAAAGTGGCTGACCGATGGACTCTTGTACCCAGAAACAGAAGGTTCTTCAGAAGGTAAGTACTCGCCTTCTCCTGTACTTGAATCGTCCGATACCATTCTTTACTGGGACAGACCAATCACTACTGATCGAACGGTTGATTATAACAGGCCGGATATTGTTCTAATCAACAAAAAGGACAAGAGGGCTTTTATAATTGACATCGCAGTGCCGCTATCTCACAACATTAGAAAAACTGAGATAGAAAAATCCACAAAGTATGAAAATCTGGCATACGACTTGAAGAACCAATGGAAACTGAGTAAGGTAGATGTAGTGCCCTCCGTTATATCCGCCGAAGGCCTGATAAGTAAGAGATTTTCAAAGAACCTCGAGAGCATCGGTATCTCGAAATCGATTGCCATAGTGGGACAGCGTGCCGTGCTCTTGCAGACGTGTCACATTGTTCGTAAAATATTATGCTAGGGTGAGAGGAGCTGAATTGCTTCTTCATCTTGGCATTAGAATATCGGCCAGCATGAGTTAAGATTCTACAGTAAGGATGAGCAGGATAATAATAATATTTATTTGTTCCCAAAACCATAAGGCATTGAACATCGTTAAGAAAGTACATAATAAACACTTAATTCTATAAAAAAAACAGAAAAAAAATTAATTACAATTCAAATATAATATTTATAACACAAGGCACAAAAAAAAGAAGGAAAGAGAGAAATAAAAAGACAATTGGAAAAAAACAGAGGAGGAGAGAAATACACAGTCAACATAGCATTGTTAACATAATTTACATGATTTTGCCGAAAACATAATTAATACAAACAGAAACAGTCAAATTCACCAAAATAGTCTATTCTAATAATTTAATTGAATTTAAATTGTTCTTTGTTCCGATTAAAAATATTTTAATTGTTCTCACAGACTGATCACGTGGCAGATCCTGAACACACTCCGGAAAAGTATTATATATCTTCATAATAGAATACTGCACATTCTTCTGTATATAACTAAAATTACAGCTTTCATTCACGAGATTCGACTTATATCTAGTTATATAACCATGCTTTGCGATAGCCTCCCCAAAGAGATCTTACTTATTAAATAGAAAAGTGTACGAATCCAAAATGCTTCATTACGAAAAACCAATATATATATATATATATATATATATATATATATATATATATATATATATATATATATATATATATATATATATATATATATATATATATATATATATATATATATATATATATATATATATATATATATATATATATATATATATATATATATATATATATATATATATATATATATATATATATGTAAAAGCAAAAAGTCCAGTATACCTCGCGTAAGGTACTGGACGGGTCACGGGTGGTGGATAGGGAACTATCCACCACCTACTAAATCCACTTAGCGTCTGACTTGTATCAAGCGGTTGAGTGGTTAGCGTCTGTTCACCAGTGGTGCGGCTGATATTTAAATTTTGGAACTAACCCCTCCAGTCTTAACCTCTGAACCGTCATGGTTCAAACAATTAATTCAAAGTACAAGATGAAGCGTTCTAGTAATTACAAAATTACTCCAGGAGGTAGACAATCCTCTGCCAGCTTCGCTGGTACAACCGGACTTTCAGATTCTGGGGCGTCCGGGCTTAAACGCAAAATCTTTCAGAGGGAGTCGGAGACCTCTGTCCAACGTCTGAAACCGAAAACAAAAACTTTCTTTGGAACGGTAAATATCAATTCTCTCCTGCGTCCAGGAAAACTACACGAATTGGGGCGAACATTGAATCAGCAAAAAATCCAAATTTTAACTTTGCAAGAAACCAGATTGACAGATGATAACACCTTGGAATTCGGCAACTACAGACTTTTTAAAAGAAAAACTGACAAAGAATACTCAAAAATACACCACATCTCGGTGTTGCTTTCGCTATCTCAAGAAACATTCTTGGTTCTATAATTAATGTCCCGCCAGTAAATAATCGACTTATGACACTATCCCTCAAATGTGCTAACAAAAACTATACATTAATCAATGCACACCTCCCAGTTAACGAAGAAAATAAATCTAACCCTGAAAAAGTTAATAAGTCCTGGGAAATTCTGGAAAAGACTATCTCTGAAATTCCCTCTAACCATGTAAAAATCCTATTGGGTTATTTCAACGCCCAACTAGGGAAAGAAAAAAAGTACAGGAAAACAGTCGGCAGTTTTCCCGCTCATAAATGGATTAACCATAATGGTAGAAGATTGGTTGAACTATGTTCGCAGTTTAATCTAAAAATAATGTCAACACATTTTAAGAAGAAAATAACAAAACAAAAGACCTGGAGGTGCCCAAACACGTACATAGGTGAATTTCAAATTAACCATGTTGCCATTTCGTACCCCAATTATAAAGAGATTTTGAATGTTCAAGTCAGGAAAGGAGCTAACATAGACACGGATCACTACTTGACTAGAATCAAACTTAGCTTAAAACCTCGAAAACTTATTCAAAAGAGACTGCTAATACCAAAGTTCGACCCAACGAAAATAAAACCATCCCTAACAGAAGAGCTTGATAAACAACCAGCACAGAACTGGCAAGAATTGAAACAAAAAATTATTAAAACAGCCTTAAAGTTGGTCCCTTTACAAAAACGTAGAAAACATCCGTGGTGGGATGAAGTTTGCGAACAAGCAGTATTAAGCCGAAGTAAAGCATTCAAAGATTGGAACAGTAAAAAAACAGCAACAAACTATAACATATTTTTGGAAGTAAGAAAAGAAACATCGAAGCTAATTAGACAAACTAAAAGAAAATATGAAAACAATCAACTTAATGAAATAGAAAAAGATTTCCAAAAAAATAACACCCGAAACTTTTACAAAACATTTAAAACTAAATTAACAGGGTATCAACCCCAAAGTATTTGCTTCCAAAAGGAAAACGGACAATTTGCTCTAAATAACCAAGACAATTGCAAAGAACTTGCGAAATATTTTGAACAAATACTAAACTGTCCTGAGCCTTTAAACAAATTACCAACACCTAAAAAACCTAAACCCTAAACAAACAAACCCAGATTAATTACCACCGAATGAAGATTAAATAATTAGGCAAATCAAGCGGCTTAAAAATAACAAAGCTTCTGGTGAAGATGGATTCACTGCTGAACTTTTGAAATCCGCTGCTCCAGGTACAATCAACGAAATAACCAAAATTCTACAAGAAGTTTGGCGAACCAAACGGATTCCAGAAGATTGGAAAGATGCTCTAATCCACTACACAAGAAAGGAGATAGAACGGATGTAAACAACTATAGAGGGATATCTCTTCTCCCAGTTTGTTACAAGATTCTATCTCAATGTCTACTAGACCGAGCACAAGGACAGTTGGAACCTAAAATTGGTGAATATCAAGCAGGTTTTCGACCGGGCAGATCCTGCCCTGAACAGATCCTGAATCTAAAGTTGATCCTAAGACATCAAAAACTGTACAATAAAAATCTCGTCTGTACATTTGTGGATTTCAAAAAAGCATATGATTCTATAGACCGCGAATCTTTATTCCGAATCTTGAAAGAACAAGGACTAGATCTGAAAACGCTGGCAATTATTAAAGCAACATTAACTAACACAAGGTCAAAAGTTAAATTCATGGGTGACATCTCAGAGCCCTTCGAAATTAAAACTGGAGTGAGACAAGGGGATGGACTCTCGCCACTCTTATTTAACTGTGTTCTAGAAAAAGTAATACAGGAGTGGCGTGAAAAAAAGTCGGCCCTGAATATTGACCAGCCCATTAAACTGGGAATAACCAACATCAAAATTGATTGTCTGGCGTTTGCTGATGATCTAGCAATTTTGGCTCAAGATATATTAACGGCATAGAAACAGATTGAAATTCTAAAAGAAACAGCAGGAAAGGTAGGACTCCAAATTTCCTTTGAAAAGACACAATACATGACTTGCAACAGACTAAGAACACCATTTCTAAAAACAAAATATGGTAACATCAGACGAGTCTCTGAATTCAAATATTTGAGTGAAATAATCATGGAAAATGAGTTGGAAAAAGCGGCCAATAAGAGTAGATGTCAAAAAATGGAAACGGCATTGAGACTTACACAAAATATTTACAACAAAAAATGCCTATCTAAAAACACAAAACTGAGACATTACAACACAGTTATTAAGCCAGAATGTCTATATGGGGCAGAAACGCTCATTTTGAATAGAAAGAGAGACATCGAGGACATTGAAAAGAAGGAAAGAAAAATCCTAGGCCCCAAACAAATAAATACAACAACACACCGACTTCGAGAAAACCAAGAAATCAAACAATACACAGATATACATAGCGATATGAGAAAAAGAAGACTTAAGTTTTACGGACACATAAAACGGATGAATCCGGGTAGGCTAACTAGACAAATAGTCGAATTTTATGAAAATAGGAGTAGAGCTAAAGCAGAAATAATTAAATGGATTTATGCAATTAAAGAGGACATAAGATCAGCAAATATTACACAAAGTGAAATTCAGGATAGAGGCTGTTTCAGACACAAGGTTGACGTTTGGAAGGTTGGCCAGAGAGAAAAATGTAGGAAGACTGGAACAACTTGGTCTGACGAAAGAAAAAAAGCTCATAGCGAAAGAATGAAATTAGTATGGGCGCAAAGGAAGGCTAACAACAACAAACGCCTCTAATTGTACTTCGCGTGGCCCACCCGGGCCCATATGTGAATAATAATAAAAGCAAAAAGATGCATAAGAAGTGTTTTTCAAATGAAGCATTACGAAAGCTGCTGAAATGTTTTTATTGGCAAAGGAATTCTGACCCTTGTCAGCATATTTATTTTGGATTCCTACACTTTTGTATTTAATAATTGAGATCTCTTTGGGGAGGAGAGAGACTGGAACAACTTGGTCTGACGAAAGAAAAAAAGCTCATAGCGAAAGAATGAAATTAGTATGGGCGCAAAGGAAGGCTAACAACAACAAACGCCTCTAATTGTACTTCGCGTGGCCCACCCGGGCCCATACGTGAATAATAATAAAAGCAAAAAGATGCATAAGAAGTGTTTTTCAAATGAAGCATTACGAAAACTGCTGAAATGTTTTTATTGGCAAAGGAATTCTGACCCTTGTCAGCATATTTATTTTGGATTCGTACACTTTTGTATTTAATAATTGAGATCTCTTTGGGGAGGCTATCGCAAAGCATGGTTATATGACTAGATATAAGTCGAATCTCGTAAATGAAAGATGTAATTTTAGTTATATACAGAAGAATATGCAGTATTCTATTATGAAGTTATATAACACTTTTCCGGAGTGTGTTCAGGATCTGCCACGTGATCAGTCTATAAGAACGTTTAAAAGATTTTTAATCGGAACAAAGAACAATTTAAATTCAATTAAATTATTAGAATAGCCTGTTTTGGTGAATTTGACTGTTAATGTTTGTATTAATTATGTTTTCGGCTAAATCATGTAAATTATATTAACAATGCTATGTTGACTGTGTATTTCTTTCCTCCTCTTTTTTTTCCAATTGTCTTTTTATTTCTCTTTTTCCTTCTTTTTTTTTGTGCCTTGTGTTATAAATATTATATTTGATTTGTAATTCATTTTTTTTCTGTTTTTTATATAGAATTAAGTATTTATTATGTACTTTCTTAACGATGTTCAATGCCTTATGATTTTGGGAACAAATAAATATTATTATTATCCTGCTCATCCTTACTGTAGAATCTCAACTCATGCTGTCTGATATTCTAATGCCAAGATGAAAAAGGAATTCAGCTCCTCTCACCCTAGCATAATATTTTACGAACAATGTGACACGTCTGCAAGAGCACGGCACGCTGTCCCACTATGGCAATCGATTTCGAGATACCGAGGCTCTCGAGATTCTTTGAAATCTCTTACTTATCAGGCCTTCGGCGGATATAACGAAGGGCACTACATCTACCTTACTCAGTTTCCATTGGTTCTTCAAGTCGTATGCCAGATTTTCATACTTTGTGGATTTTTCTATCTCAGTTTTTCTAATGTTGTGAGATAGCGGCACTGCGATGTCAATTATAAAAGCCCTCTTGTCCTTTTTGTTGATTAGAACAATATCCGGCCTGTTATAATCAACCGTTCGATCAGTAGTGATTGGTCTGTCCAAGTAAAGAATGGTATCGGACGATTTAAGTACAGGAGAAGGCGAGTACTTATAATACGGAGGAGGTGCGCTTTCTAATAGCGAGTATTTTTTTGCAATTTGTTGATGTATAATTTTTGCCAGCTGATTATACCATCCTAAATAAGCATTAGGAGCAAGGGCTGGGCAACCGCCAATAAGGTGCTCAATTGTTTTCCCCAAAGTACCGCATTTCCTGCACTTATCGACTACGTCCAAATGCAGTATGTGCTTTTCATAGTTTTTTGTTCTTGTTACCCTATGTTGAATAGATATCGCGAAACCTTCTGTTTCTGGGTACAAGAGTCCATCGGTCAGCCACTTCAGAGACAATTATTCGTCAATGGTGTCATCTTCGAGTGACTTAGGAAACCTTCCGTGTAATGTTTGTCCTTTCCATTCTCGAACGCAATCCGTGAGTGTTGTTCTGCTATCAATACGATTTTGTTTATTTAGGTTCAGTGGAGTGAAACCCCGGTCCTCATTTGCAACCAATTTCATTAACGTACTGTTTGAATCAATGAAGTGTTTTCTCATTCTATCTTCTTGATTGAGACAGAGATTTTTTACGTTTACAAGGCCTCTACCCCCCAACTTTCTTGGGATGTATAGGTTTTTCGTAGATGAGTTTGGATGCAGGCATTGGAACTTTGTTAATGTTTGGCGTGTCAACCTATCAAGTTCATTAAGGTCCGTTTCTGACCATTTAACAATGCCAAAAGAATTTGTCAAAGTTGGCACTGCCCAACCGTTGATCGCTCTAATGAGGTTTCCACTGTTCAGTTTGGCGTTTAAAAGTTTTGTAAGTCTCTTTTGGTATAGAGTGGAAAATTCCTTCTTTAACTGGTTATGATCATGTTATTTATGTTATGTTGCTGCTGCGGTTATGATGCTGTTATTATATATATATATATATATATATATATATATATATATATATATATATATATATATATATATATATATATATATACATGGTATAACTTTTAATAAATAAGAGCTTGGTCGCAAAAATAAGAGTGTTTAGAAATAGTACGCATAAAAAAAGAAAAAGTAGTATAACAAGGATAAACTAGTCAAAATCAACTTATTAGTTAGTATTTTGTAGGACAGCGTTTATTTACCCAAATTGCGGTACATCGTCTAGGCAAGGCTTTATAAGATTGCGACAAACTTCAACCGGAATGAAATATCAGATTTCTTGAACACCCCCCCTATATTTTTTTGGTTTGTTTTGTTTTCCTTAAAGTTACACACGTCTTCAATATTCTCCACAAATTTTCTGTAAGATTTATGTCCAAAGATGGCCAAGGTAAACAAACAATATTGTGAGTATGTTTAAGTAAATTTCTTTGGTCATGTTTTGTTTTATCCAATGAATTGGGCCAACTCCGGCATATGTGTAAATACAACCATCAACGGAATGGGCAAAAATCGAAAAAACCTGTGTTATCAGCAAAACAATGCTTTTGATAACAAATAATAAACATTATAGATAAATAACGCTTTTGTTAATGTTTGTTTTTTCCTCTGGACATACTGTGTATTTTTAAATAATATTAAATTTGCGTTTGCAAAATTTCACTGAGAAAAATTATTAACAATCAAGATTAAACAATTCCGTGTCGTTTGCAAGACCTCGCTCCGTGTGAATGAACGAAATATTGTCTTTGTACGATAAACATCTTTACTCATCACAACGCAAAACGTTCGCAATACCAACTCCATCATCGCTTACAGCAACACACAAAAAAAAAACAACCAACACGAAAACAAAAAAGATTTTCCTTTTAGGTAACAAGGTCCTCTTTGGCACGATAATGAAAAATATCAAATCTTTTGTTCTTTTTAGCACAGCCTTCGGTTTAAATGGAACGTACAAAAAAATATGTTAAATTCCGACGAAAATCCGAAGAGAAAAATTACGTAAGGATCGGTGGGCGCGAGAAAGATATAAAAATAAAAGCACATTTTTCAAAATATTCAAGTTAGAAGCGATCGAGCGTGGGTTTTATTGTTTTAAAGGATGCTCTTGGACGTTGGTATTTACCAGACAATGATCGCAAAGCAGGATGTGCCTTTGCGACTGTTAAATCGTTCACTTAAATTATAGTTTTGGACTTATAGGAATGACCTTTCGATTTCTTGAATGCTTTTAACTTAAAACTGAAATGTAATAAAATGGGGAGAGCTGACATATAATTGTTATATTCTTAAAGATATTGTGGCGACTTCACTATTTTTCAAACTATAGTATGCGAGCTCTTACCAGCCAGCTTGCACTAGGGGTGAATTAAACTTTAGTAATAATCGATTTTTTTATGATTAAAATTATTTTTAGAATTCTAATTTTAATACAATTTTATTCTATAAATTTTATGAATACAACAAATCGAGGGATTCACAACGAAACAATCCCAGACTTCAAATTTTGGAGTATATTTACCTTTTGGTTTGCATTCGCAACCCCCCTTAGGAGTTGATTTTTATGAATCTCCTGCTTAGTAAATATTAACAATGCATGAGGAACATTCATGCTAAATTTTAAGTTTGTAGGTCTTATAGTTTCGGGGAATATACCTCTCACTTTCTCCGAAACTAAACGATAATTGATAATTCGCGAAAAATGAGAAAAATGCATTTTTTCATTGGTAGAAATAGGTGAATATATTATTTGTACCATAGTTTTTTGTCTCTTTTATAGATCTTAATGAATTTCGAACATATCTTGCATAGGGAAACAAATTTCATGTCTTTTAAAATGGCGACGATATACTTAAGTTAGGACAATTAAAGCAGTTTATAAGAAGAACAGCAGCGCATTATTTTAATGGATGTTACTGTACATGAATGAAAGAAAAGAGCTATCAACATTAAGTACAACACAACAATCGTTGTCACGTTCATCACGTCTTTCTTCAGTTTTGTCTAGAATTGGACCAGTTAAATCAGGAACACTTTTGAAAAAGTCCAACCGCCAGCGTAAGCCAATGAAAAGCACCATTCTCACTTTATCAGAAAATGTTGCCGTGCTCAAAGAAAAGCAAGACGAGGAAGACCGTGCAAAGAAGCAACGACAATCAACACAAAAAATGCCAGCCAAGAAGCGAAGTCGTCGTCAGATGTTGATTTTTGTATAATTTACATGGAAAAAGCAAGCTGTTATATATTAAAAGTTAAAAGTATATATATATATATATATATATATATATATATATATATATATATATATATATATATATATATATATATATATATATATATATATATATATATATCGGTTATATCGGTTATATCGGTAAACCGGTTTGCTGCGTTACAAGATCCAGAGGAGGTGGAAATATCAGTTCAATATGAAGAAATCGCCAACAATGTACTTCAAATGGCTGCTTCAATAGCACCAGAAGAAAAATGTCTCAAACAGACAAAAATCTCCAGTGAGACCATTGATTTAATGAAGAAACGGCGGCCAATGAGAAATACAGGTAGTCGTTTTAGCAGGGTCGAGTACACTGAACTCTGCAAAACTATAAGGAAACGTATCAGAGAGGACACGCGCAGTTTCAACATGCAGCTAGTGCAATAAACCCTGGAAGAAAACAAAGGTTTTAACAAGGCTAAACAGAAGCTGAGAAACAAAAGAACGCAAATAAATGCCTTGTAACTGTCGAAATGCTAAAAGCTGGTGGTGGGACGTTACATAAAACACTGGCAAAATTATACTCAAAATGCCTCAAAGAACAAAAAGTACCTGACTTATGGAAAAATGCAGAAGTGATCCTTTTACATAAAAAAGGAGCACAGGAAGATTTAAAGAAGTACTGTCCAATAAGCCTCCTATCAGTAATGTACAAAGTTTTCACTAAGATAATTTCTAAAAGAATATTAAAAAAAACTGAATGACGCACAACCAAGAGAACAAGCAAGATTCAGATTGGATTCAGTACAGTGGATTCAGTGGATTCAGTACAATGGATCACATCCAGGTTGTACAGCAGGTCATAGAAAGGCACAACGAATACACCATGCCACTGTGCTTGGCTTTTATCGACTACGAAAAGGCATGTGATTCCATCTCAAAGCATGCGATAATGAATGCACTGCTTAGCCAAGGTGTAGAGAGAGCCTATGTAAACCTATTAGAATCGATATATGATGGAGCTACAGCCACAAATCACCTTGATGATCTTGAAGTGGGAATTAATATAGAACGAGGTGTACTGTTCTTTCTCGGCTGACCTTGAAGAAGTATTCCGTACTTGATTATTCCGGGTTGGGGACAGGATGGTGTAAAGATCAATGGTGCAAACTTTTAAACCATCTTAGATTTGCAGATGATATTATTCTCATTTCACAAGACCCAGAGGAGCTGCAAAGACGCATACAAGAACTGCAAAGGGCTGGCGAACCATTTGGCTTGAAAATAAATCTGAAAAAGAGTCAGGTTATGTCCAATAACTTCGCTCAGGACAGAAGAATTTCAGTTTTCGGAAGGAATTTAGAGATTGTGGACAGCTTTATATATCTTGGGCAGAGGATTTCAATGGAGGGGAATACCGCCCAGGAGGTGAAACGGCGTGTTAAATGTGGCTGGCAGGCATTTGGTAGGTTGAACATAGTGTTTAAGAGCAGACTCCCACTTTGCCTGAAAAGAAAAATCTTCAATCAGTGCGGTCTACCCGTTATGACATACGGAAGTGAAACCTGGACAATCACATCGCAATCAATTCAAAAACTTCGGATGGCACAGAGGGGAATGGAAAGATGTATGCTTGGCATTACAAGACGAGACAGAAAGTCCTGCGCATGGATCAGGGAACAAACAAAAGTCTGTGACATCATTGGAAGAGTAAAGCAATTGAAATGGAGATGGGCAGGCCATATAGCGAGGCGATGGGACGACAGATGAACCAAGGCAATCCTGGAGTGGATACCGCTTGATCGCAAACGTCCGCGATGAAGACCGAAAGCACGATGGATTGATGACATCGTTAAGTATACTGGACCCGAGTGGCAGAGGAAAGCCCAGGACCGTGAAAGTTGGAAACATGCTGAAGCGGCCTTCATCCTGCAGTGGATCGATGCAGACTGATGATGATGATGAATATCGTCCCGTCATAGCTTTCGTCAACGTTTGTATAGCTTTCAACTTAAATGCCTTAACATATTAAGGTAATATTTCTTAGATATTTAAACTTACACATTTACTGCCCAACTGCCGGTAGAATGTTCAAGAAAATATTCTAATATTAAGTATAGCTTATCATTTACATTACTAATCTTACGCAGTTTGAACACGCACACTGAAAAAAACTCATCTAATAACGTCGTAAAAGAACAATCAAATTATTAAATTGGTCGTGTTATGACATTCTGGGCTATTGGATCCACTTTTTCCTTGTCGTTACTTTCATAATTTCTGTTTCAAATTGGCAACGATCCCGCTCCGAGATTAATGGAACAAGATAGTTAACAGAATTAGGCTTAAATCAGATGGAGATAGTTCTTTATTGATGGGTGACTCATTAATATATCTTGATTGAAATGTTTTTTTTTGCTTCATTCTTTCGCGTTATATAACGTTGAGCTACTAATGGCCGAGAGAAAAGAGGAACAATACGACAGATTTCACTCAAAGTTCAACTTTGAAATTCTTAGACAAAAAAAACTATTTTTCAAAAGGTTTTATTAGGCGCTTTGTTTAAAACAGTTGCTAAATTAATACTTATAACCAGAGAAAAAATATACATATTCATATGAGTCATATACAGAGTGTTGTATTATTATGAAAAAAAAATATCAGAAAAAATAAATCATTTTTACCTACGATTTTAATATAATGTATTTTAAAATTATATAACAAATTAATTAAATTAAATAATGTTGATTTTTTTCGCAAAATTTGAGCGTTTATTTCCATAACAAAATAAATTACCTTAATAGTCAAAGTGTTGGACATAGTTAGCTATTATTTTTCCTTCGTCCGTCACAGAATGGATTCTGCGCTAAAAGGACTTTTAGCTTTTTGAGGCAAACCATTCGTCAAGCCAAATTTTCATTTCTTCGTAAGAATACAAATGTTGTTTTGAAGGTCCGTGGTGTATCATTCAAAATAAGTGGCACTCCGCAGAGGCGGTGAATAAGGCGAGTGGGGTAGGACGTCCCATTTAAAGTTTTCCAAATAGTTTTTACACATTTTACAATATGGAGCCGAATATTGCATTGTTGAAAAATGACTTTATCGTGTCTTTGGGCGTATTCCGATTATTTTTTCTTGAATGCTAGCTTCAATTTTATGAATTGTAATCGGTATCGATCGCCTGTAATCGTTTCACCAGGTTTCAGCAGTTCGTAATACACAGCTGTGTAGGGAAGCTCCCCTACTATCCCACCAAATACACAGCAAAGCCTTCTTTCAATGTATATTGCATACTGGTTATGATGTTGAAGGCTGGCCTGGGTATGTAATGATTTTTTAAGCTTTGGGTTATCAAAATAAATCCACTTTTCATCATGTGTTACAACTCGATGCAAAAAACCTTTTCTTTTTTGCCTTACAAGTAAAATTTCACAAGTGGATTTTCATCTTTTAATGCCCCTTTCCTTCACTTCATCTTAAACCTATTTTCCTTCCTCCTGGATCTTTCCCAATGAGTATGGACGCTCGGAAATGGTGGATTGGGCAACATACAATGCTTTTATCAATTGTTTCAACATATGAGTTGAGTCTTTATCCAATAATGCTTGCAAATCTGCATCTTCAAACTTGCTCGGCTCCTCTGGACACTCATTGTCTTCTATACTATAATCCCTACTATTAAAGCGTTTAAACCATCGTTCACAAGTTTTTTGGGTTGGAGCATGTTCACCATAAGCTTCAACCAACAATCGATAACTTCAATCGATAACAATCGATAACTTCAACCAACAATCGATAACTTTCCACACCCGTTTTCTTCAAATGAAAGAAGGTTATTAAACTTCCTAATGTTATATTTTAAATGCTTTTTTACTGCTTTGGATTTTAACTAAAATCAAATACCTTTCCACAAGCACTACATTCACTAAATATGCACTGTCTAACTGTTTCTATTGCCTCCATTAAATAAACCTCTTTTTGGACGCTTCTTAAACCCAGTGTCAGATGAGCTAGCATGGGTGGCGCAACCTAAGATGTTCGACCCTGTGTTCAAGATAGTTTAATTTCGGAGTGGTAACACCCAATAGATGACACAGCCTAGTCGACTCTCCGCAACTCTCCTACTACCCAGTAGGCTATAGTTTTCTAATTATTTAAGTTATTTATAAAATTCTGTTTTTAAATTTTCTATGTTAAGGAAACCTATTTCATATCGTATTTGTTTAAAACATTTCTCAATCTGGTTACAAATAAAGAGAAAATTTCATTTACTTACTAATGATAGTACTAGTGCTAATCTGATACTGGTCTTAATTCTATAAAAGCCATTCAAGAGAGTTTGCTGGCCGATTTGAAGAAAATACCAGAGTTGAGGATAAAAACTGTTTCCTAAACTGAAAAAGTGTATAGACAAAATAAATTTTAATACTTTTGTTATACTAACATATATATATTTATATATTGTTAGAAATCTACTATTAAGAAACCAAATGTGGTAGAATCACCAATAATATGTTTTTCTTTTTGAACCTTACTAACTTTTCGTTACCATTGAGACGCTACCGGTCACTTGAAAGTAATCTTATAAACGACGACGACGTCGTACCGATCTATTTTTTGTAGAAATGAATTATTGATTTTTTTGGAGAGTAGATGTGGTCGAGATTCTGATCAGTTCTGATTCAGTAGTCAGAAGTCTCCCGACCGATGGGTTTCACAATCTCATGTGGAACGAACAATAACCTGTGTCTCTGCCATAATGAGCAATGGTCAGTTATATGTTATAAATGGACAAAGAAGTCAAAAAACTCCATTTTTGGTAATTGATCAAATTTAGGAAAAAGAATATAGTATATAACAATAATTTTCATAATACAAATAATTAACTATCAAATGTGATCTCTCACAACAAATCCTCCGTCTATTCGAATACATTATTCAATTCTTTTACGATTCTGTTGTAATAATTTTGTGGATAGACCAAAATAATGACAAAATTTAAATTGCTAATCGATCGATATATCTAACGCGAAGCAAAATATCGAGAATTAACACTGTTTGTGAATTCGTAGTAGGCTTAAAGTTCAGTTGATTTCAGTTGAGTATCTTAAAAAACGTCATCCATCAATCTGTCTGTGCAAAAATTCAAATTTGTATTCCTTCAAATAGCGAAAATGTGGGTGTATCTTCATCTTAAATGCGATATATATATATATATATATATATATATATATATATATATATATATATATATATATATATATATATATATACTTTTCATGAAACAGCAAAATAATTTAATAGAAGACATTCAGAACCGAACAAACATTACAATTTCTTGCATAAACCAATATTTTGATCAAAACGGAAGTGTTAATAAACTTCCTAATCAGCATCTTCATGAATTTCAAGTAACTCAATTAGTTCTTGATTATTTTAATGAGAATCCACACTCAAACGTTAGGGACGCAATTAACGTAAGAAACTGGTTAAATAAATAATTTTCCAAATCGTTGGACTGCACGAAACAATCCTGTAATTAATTAGCCGCCGCGACCCCCGGACCTCAAGCCTCTTGATTTTTTCTGGGGGATAGTTAAAAATAAGGTTTATGTTTCGCGGTTCCAAACTTGACACGATCTTTGTGATCGTATTAGGCAGATTTGCCGTAGCATTACAACACGACAATTGAGTTTTTTTTTAAAAAAGCCCTTAATAGTACTAATCGAAAATAGAAGCCATAAAAGTTGACGTAGTTAGCCATGAAAATGTGCAAAAAAAAAACATGAGCATACACTTTCTTGCGGTTTTCCTAGATCTAGTTTATGAAAATCGGTTCAGAAATAATAATTTTAAGGGCGTGGTAAGTCCTTATCCTGGACACACTGTATATATATATATATACATATATATATATATATATATATATATATATATATATATATATATATATATATATATATATATATATGAGCAATGGTTAGTTGCTTGACTGGGAGGAAGCCCCACCCATCCCTTACATTGGGGGGCATATGTTTCGTCTGTTGGTGGTTAGACTCATCAGGGTACCGACATATACTCTCTCGCCAAGAATACGGAGTCCCTCTCTACAATCAAACAATCCATATTTTCGATGACTTCTCGTCGGATGGCTTATAAATGCAGTTTTCCTTCTTTGGGCTGCATCCAACGAGACAACAGTGGTCAGGAAGGTATGGAGAAGACGCAGATTGTGAAACCCAACGGTCGGGGGTGTATAACTCTTGACTACTGTTGTCTCGTTGGACGCAGTACAAAGAAGTCAAAAAACTCCATTTATAAGCCATCCAACGAGAAGTCGGCGAAAATATGGGTTGTTTGATTGTGGAGAAGGACTCTCCACCCTGATGAGTCTAACCACCAACAGACGAAACATGTGCCCACCAATGTAAAGGATGGGTGCGGCTTCCTCCCGGTCATACAACTAACCATTGCTCATATATATATATATATATATATATATATATATATATATATATATATATATATATATATATATATATATATATATATATATGTGATGCTATTTTTTCTCACATAATACAATTTAACCCATTATGGAAATCGCCCACTTCATCAAAGATCATAAGTTGCAGTAGGAAGGCAAAAGTTCCAAACAGGGTCATGTCAGGTTTCATGTGAACGTTGACTGCCGACGTCTCTAAAAATTTACGACTGAAAAATGATTAATTGTGGTTTTAAAAGAAACATTATTATTGGAAGATATAAATCTTAAAGAGCATTTATGTGACCGAAATACACATAAAAATAATTTGAAAACCGCAACTCAGTAAGAAAAATACTCTCGATTTCTTCAAATTGCTTTGCTATTAATTTAAAAAAGTGCAATATGAAAATATATCACATCTTTCTACAAGAAAGATTAAAATTTTAAGAGAAAATTAAAATTTTTAAGTTTGTACATTGTTAAAACAGGAAGGGTGTTCGTTAAATAATGAAGAGCGTTAAAAAATTAAAAACAAGTAATTTGGTGTTTAGTGGTAAACAGTGGTGGTTGGCCCATAAGGGCACGTGGGCACGTGCCCCACCTAAAATGTAAAAAATGAAATGAAAATTTGATGTCTGACAGTTACACTCGTATTTCTACGTAAAGTGTGTGTATGATACTAAGAAATGTAAAATTTTTGGTTGCGACACATTTCCCTATTCCCATTCCAAAATTTGGTTATGCATGCCCCACCTGTTTTTTCTCCCACGAACCGCCGCTGGTGGTAAATCTCTTTGAGTTTAGACTAAATAGTGATCAAATCATTCTATGGTATGCCAACGTGCAAAACTGCACCGTATGGTAAAGAAACCCTAAAACAAACTATAGAACTAACATTTATATATAGCCCAGTTATTGCTTGGTCTAAGAAAGCCTCTGCTTCTTTTTGTATCCTGTTGGGGCCTCCCTAATATTTGTAATTACTCGGGCAAGTTGTATTCTGATTTTTCTCATTTTAAATGGTTGTTCCGCCATTCCAACTCCGGTCCATTGACCAATATCCATCAGTCAGGAGGCCTGTTTTCCCCCAATACACCTACGATTTCCCCTTCGTTATGAGCTACAGAATTCCATATCGATCTCCTCTGAGATTATGTCCATGCAACTTTACATCTGCTTAATTTCTGACGGTTAGACTGTCTATATAACCTCAACTCAAATAAATTTCTGCACTATTTTGGTAGATTTTAAAGTCCAGACTTTGATTGCCCTATATAACAATATAAACCAAATGTAACATTTGATCATTCTTTAATCAAATTTGAGATTTAAATTGTTATTACAAAAAAGTGGGGGTGTTTTTGAAATGATTATGCGAGCTGTTTCAAATCTAGGATCTTCCAAGTTGAATCAAGTTGTTCTGTGGTGTAACAAATAACTAATATATTAATATCACGTTAATCGCTCCACTTGTTGGCCATTTATCAAAAGCGAAACATTTGAATGAGCTGCACGGAGAAAGTATAAAGCATTGGAAAAATGCTGAGAAGTGGTTGAAGACAACTCGTTCGTTGTGAGGTTTGATGTCTTCACCTTATGAAAACATCGATAAAGCGAAGGAAATAATAAGAGCTCAGGATCTGGACATGTCTCATGAATCCATTTAGCTTGTACCGAAGGGGCTGAATTTCCTTTAAATTTTTCCATCATAACGGATGACGAAATGTGTATTTATATATTTAGCATGCAAACCAGAAGACAAGCTTCGGAATGGCGTTTTGATAACAATACCAAAATAGAAAAACACCAGTCTAAGTCAAGTGTCTTTTTTAGCTATCCTGATATAATTCACTCGAAATTCCTACTGTCTCTTTATTCGGAATTTAAAAGACCAGATTTATGAAGGAACAATTCTTCAATATGGCACTACGATAATGCGTGCAATCTCAATGAATGTTATCAATCGAGCACCGTATTCGCCAGATTTGACTCCGTTTATTTTTTTCCCCATCACCACTTCATCAATGTATTAAGTACACTGCAACCATAAAACAAAACTAGTCGAAGAAAATGAAGCAATAAAAATATATCAAAAATAATTCCAAGAGTTATAAGAACTTTAAGTACTCGTAATGGTAAAGAAGAAGTCGAAGATGAATTTCATTCAGAAAGACCTTTCACGCCTACCAATGAAAAAATCATTACCAAAATGATGGATCTTGTAAGTAAGATTAAGAATTAAAGACTGTAGATACCACTCAAAGTTTTAGCATAATGCATTGTCGCACAACCCAATAATTATAAGTCCATTTTTCGTTAAAAATCAAACAAACACCATTCCACCGGCACTATATTTGCCAGATTTATATACCACCATAAGATTTTTTATGTGTATTCACCTCCATTGAATAGACCATTTGGTAGACGCCGTTTTGAGTCCATAGAATCAATGTAAGAGAATCGTACCCTTTTAAGACAAATACGAGAACTTCAATACAAACTGCTTCAAAGACTGGGAAAAACATTAAATTTGCGCATTGCAGTAAGAGGATATAATACTAGGCTAATTGAAAAGTTCACTGAGCGACACCTATAGAGCAATAAAAGAAATATATGAACTATATGAATATATGAACATATGTGAAGTTTGAAGTCGATCTGTTAATTCATTCGTACAAAAACAGCAGACTAAAGTAAACGTATCAGTGTTATTTTTGAAAATGAAACATAGTGAAAATCGTGCAGTGATTAAATTCTTTCTCAAAAAAGGTTTAAAGACAATGGAAATTCATAGTAAAATGGTAAATGTATTAGGGGAGTCTGTTCCTTCAATAACAATGGTTTGTAAGTAGGCAAGTGAGTTTCAATGTGGTTGTACAAGCCTGGATAATGATCTTCGTTCTGGATGTCCAATAAATGTAACTACTGAACAAAAATGGTTATGGATGACAAACAATTGACTTTGAGTGAAATTGCTAAGGCCATGAATACCTCAACTAAATGGGTGTTTCATATTTTGGAAGAGGAATTGGGCTTCAGAAACCTATGCGCAAGATGGGTGCAGCATTTGTTAAATCCTGATTAAAAGCGACTTCGAATAAAACTTCTTAACCAACATTTGGATCTTTTTAGAAAGAATAAAATGGATTTTAAACATCGTTTTGTAACTATGGATGAGACTTGGGTGTACCACTATGATCCTGAACTGCGGCAACAAACCGCAGAGTGTACTGAACCCGGTTGTTCAGTTCCGAAATAGCCAACGTGGTCATAATCGACCAAAAAAGTAGTGGCATCAATTTTTTATGATGCAAAAGGCATTTTGTTACTTGATTACCTTCAAACCGGTAAAACAATAGCAGGACAGTATTACTCAAAACCTTTTGGATCAAAAGAATGCAAAAATTCGTGAGAAAATTCCTGGTTTAACGAAGAAATAGATCATTTTTCATCAAGACAATGCACCGGCTCACAGAGGTGTTCTTGCAATGGCCAAATTAAAGGAGTTAAACTACGAATTGTTGGAGCATCCACCATATTCACCAGATCTGGCCCGTCCAATTTTTATCTCTTGTGTGGCAAGCTTTTTTCATCAAATGAAGAAGATATAGTAGCCGTAGATAAGTATTTTCAAGGACTTCCAAAAAATCGCTTCAGAGATCGAATAAATGAATTAATGAACCACTGCAAAAAAATCTTTTGAGCTATTGAGAGAATCTATGGAAGAATAAAGAATTTTTTTCAACTAGCCTAGCATAAATTTGAATGAACAAATGCTTGAATCAATTCTTCTATTGGAAGCTTTGGTGTGAAACACTAATTTGAAAAGATTTACCACTAAACACCAAATCACTTTTTTTAAACTTCTCGACGCACGTTTCACTAACCATGTTAGCATTATCAGGAGATGATTTGATCTTAAAATCGTTATTAAATTCTAATATCATAAAATTACAACTGATAAACCCTCTTAAGTACGAGAAAATTTGCCAGCATAAAACACTTATAAAAATGTTTATGGATTCCACAGCTGGTTCTTTGAATTCTCGGTGTTGTTCTTTGTTCGTTCTTTGAGCATTTTGAATATTAGGATTTTAAATAGTACACTTGTAGGTTTTTAATGTTTCACTTATAAAAGACTTACAATAAAGGTCAGGTCACAACAAATCCTGCATAATTAAGAAAAAATCAATTGACCATAAAAAATTCCCATCTCAAATTACAGTGGTCATAATTTTTTCTCCAACAAATTATAAATATTCTTCTTTGAAACAATCGTTTCTAATTATTCTTTTTATGACCATCCATCAACAATATTTCCGGGTTAAACCTAATTGTTTATATTTCCATATATGCTTCAGGATTTTCTTAATATATATTTTTTGTCGGAAATGTAATAAAGAAAGGAAAAGTCCTCGAATAATATTTACCAAAAGACTATTCGAATACTCTGATGAATAACTTAATCTTTTCATGTTATTAACTCAAATTAATCACCAGTATAATTATAATAGTAATAGTAATTAATACCGCATAAATCACTATTATTTTAAGATTCGCTAATTAAGAAGTGTTAAAAAAACGCCATGGGCATCGACTTAATCATCTTTAGGTTAAAAACCGAAGAATCTCTTGGCTTCATTAAATACTTCCTTGACATTTCGAATAATGCACAGTTTTTTAGCTCTTTTGTACCCTTCTGACACGAGAAAAGGGTAATTTTTACTTATTAGCTACCGTAACATTGAATAATCTTTTAAGTGGATAATTATCAATGATGAAAATATTTCGACTGTTATGCAAGTAAATCCGATAATTAGTATCATGCTCTTGCAATTAACTTTGGTATCGCAATCGTGAGGATCTTAATTAATCGATGCCTAAAAATGTTTTGACGAAAAATGGATTATAGACCCAGTGAAATAAATGCGAGAGTTCTTCGATGCGCAAGTATGACAAATAATTATGATATTTGTTAATTATGATTCGTTAGATGGCGTGCTGGGAAGTTTCAATAAATTAGTATTTCGTTTTTCTTCTACGCCTCTTTGGCTTAACAGCCTACCAAGATTATTTACCTCCCTCTAGGAGTATCCAGGTCAGTGACGGCATGCGAAGGAGGGCGTTGGGGCGCCGCCCCTCCAGCATTTATCGTAAACAATTTTTTGGAGCACAACACCATATTTTATTTCCTTCCAGTTTATTTCCTTTAACTCATTTTAATACTTTTAATAATTAATAATTAAAATCTCTAGAAAAACGTCTGTCGACCCATCACACCAAATAATACGGATAAAAATTCCATCCCCTCTCCACAATTTTTACATCGTTGCCACCTTACCCTACGCCACGTCATATTATCTCGTCGTTGGCGTTACATATTTTGTTGGCTTGCCAGAATTCGGGGGTTTAACTACTTTCTAAAACATACGATTTGGACGTAGATTTCCTGCGACCGAGCATATCAGTAATTTGTTTCACACGCTGATTTGACGGATATGGAGCATTTGATATGTCTCGCGTTGCGTATTTCGTTCGTCTCGCAAATACTTGTTTTGATTTGGGATTTGCTACGTGTGTACACACTGAGTAGTACTTTTTAAATTGAAATAATCAACTTTTAATTGCAAATATGAAGGTGTTTGATTTAAAACAGTTAATAATGACTAATTTAAGTTTGGAGAAGAAAGTTGAATTAAAAACTAATTATTTAAAGCTAGTTAAACTAGTAAAAAGGAGGAAGGAGAAAGCAAAAAAATCTTTAGCAGCACTATTTTCTTCTGCGCCCTCCCACTTTAAAAACCCACGAGCCGCCATTGATCCAGGTCCATGTTTTTTACATAGAATAGTGACCACCCATGTTCATAATCTCTACAATCCAGTTATAGAGAAGTGAATATAGTAAGACCCCGCTTAACCCTGTTTCAGTCTTGCGCAGTAATTGGGATTCCCCGAAATCAAACGCAGTATTGGGGTTCACAGAAATTTCTCACGATTTTGTTGCTTTGATATCATTGCAGCAATTGGAATTCCAAAATCATCTTTACGAATAATTTGGGAGTCCGATAAAAAATCATGGATTACTATGAAAATTTTCCAGAATTGGTTTACCGAACATTTTTGTCCGTCTGTTAAACTCTACTGCGAATTTAAAAAACTAAAATCGAAAGCTTTATTTTTGATTGATAATGCTTCAAGACATTCAACGTGTCTGTCCCGGCTTAACAACATTCCAGTAGAACTGGTTTGCTACCGCCAAATACAACTTATTTAATCCAACTAATGGATTAAAGCGTAATATCAAATTTTAAAGCTTATTATGTGAAGTGGACATTCCGAAAACTGAGGAGGGCGAGGAAACCGATCGAGAAGATAAACAATCCATTAAAAATATTTGGAAAAACTACAATATTATGGGTGCTGTAGACAGCTCCTGGAATGGACTCCTGGAATGAGCTGACCGATAAATGTTTGAATGGAGTATGCGGATGAAACAAAGTTAGCCACAAGGAAAAAAAAAGTTTAGCACTATAACGGAAATTATGGATTAGATTATACAAAATGATTTAAATTCTGATAAAAGTTCAAAGGTAAGACAAAGTGTCATTGATCCGACATCTTACTATCGATAATTGGTTTGGGGAACGAAACAGAAAAAGGAAAACTAACTTAGATGACTTCTTCGCTAAAAAACAACAGATGTCAAATGAGAAAGAATCTTAATCACAAACATAACTTCTTTACTCAAACTTTTTTGATTTTTTTGAAAAGCTGATATATATTCTTATTCTCTCCAATTAAAAATATTCTATTAGAAATATTCTATCCTATCTCCATTATTTACGTGTTAAGTTAACCTCGTTTAACGTTGTTTCGTTTAGCACCAGAAGTTATTGAAACCTATCACCGCGTTAATCTTCGTGCGTGATTCTCTACTATTTTTGGTGCTCTCGAAGTCAATCATATGGCCTGTTATTTTGATGTTCTTGCACTCGCACTGGAATTGGTCTGTTTGTCTGTTCTATGTATAGTTGTTTACAGTCCCCCCATCATATGCTGTACATGCCCTGATTTTGTCTTGAGGTTTCCTCAAGAAATCAGATATCGTTTTATGTGTTTTAAAAAGTGTTTGAATGTTGTATTTTCTGAGAATTCTTGCTCGGGAGTCGAGTTCTTCATTTTCTCTTTTATCTTGTACTGTGTTCCCTTGCTTTCTGATTGCTTTCTTGATAATCTTTTCCCCATATCAATTTTATTTAAGAAATTATGTTGTGTTTTAGCTCACTAAATGAGCTAAAAAGCTCACTAAATAGCTGATGTTATGTGTTTTGGCTCTGTTCAGCGATAGGACCTATGGATTCTAATTAGCTATACTAGTGACTGACTGGATTTGAGCTGGATTAACACTGAGTAGAATAATTTTAACACATCGATACAGACACCTTTTTTCAGCTGGACTCGAGTCTAATGCAAGGAGACAGCTGAACAGAAACGAACAGAACAAGACGAAGTCAAGGTATCAGGTAGGTGCCTTATACCTGCATCCAAGGTTGTGAGAACAGTGCATCGCGTGATTCCGACTGCTGCGAACATTCACCGTAGGATGGCGCGGGTTGCATTGAGATTGAGACTCTCCATCAATATGGCCAGTTGATTTGGTCTTGCTCTGTTTATTTCTGTTCAGCTGTCTCCTTGCGTTAGACTCGAGTCCAGCTCACGATGACTGTGAGACATGAAACCGATCCTGGAAGGTACTCGACGTGATTGTGACGGTTGATTTGGAACGAACAGAGACACCTGAAAGTACGGATGAAATATTTCTGTTAATCATATATATACACATACACAAAGATATATATATATATATATATATATATATATATATATATATATATATATATATATATATATATATATATATTATTATTATTATTCACGTATGGGCCCTGATGGACCACGCGAAGTACAATTAGAGGCGTTTGTTGTTGTTAGCCTTCCTTTGTGCCCATACTGATTTCATTCTTCTGATTTCATATATATATATATATATATATATATATATATATATATATATATATATATATATATATATATATATATATATATATAGATATATATATATATATATATATATATATATATATATATATATATATATATATATATATATATCTTTGTGTGTGTGTTTGTATGTGTGTTTGTGTGTGTGTGTGCGTTCATAGAGCGCCGAATTGCGAACATTGTTGGATGAAAACTGTAGAACTCAATAACAAATGGCAGAGAGGTTAAATGTTGATCGCCAAACCATTTGCGATCGTCTGCCGGCTATAGGAAAAATCCAGAAGATAGGAGACTGAGTACCACATCAGCTGAACGACAGACAGAGAGAAAAGCGAAAAACGCAGTGCACATTTTTTACTTTATTGGCCTGAAAGAGATACTTTTTTACATCGGATCGTGACTGGAGATGAAAAATGGATATATTTCGAGAATCTAAAATGCAGAAAATCATGGGCTGACCCAAGGCAACCATCAAAACTGACCGCAAGACCGAATCGCTTTGAAAAGAAGACAATGCTGTGTATTTGGTGGGATCAGGTGAGCGTCGTGTATCATAAACTTCTGAAACCAGGTGAACCAGTTAATAACGTTCGCTATCATCAAAAAATGATGAATTTGAAGGATGCATTGATCGAAAACGAACCAGAATTGGATATAAGATGCGGAAAAATGATTTTGCAACACGACAATGACCCTCACGCATCAAAATCTGTCAGAGACTCCATTACTACACTCATGCAGTTTCCACGAACCACTTCAGCAATTACGAAGATCGCGAAAATATCTTTATTAATGGACCAACTCAAAAGATGTACAGTTTTTGTGTGAGGGCAACCACAAATTGCCAGAGAAGAGATGGAAAAAATGTGCAGAAAGCAATGGTGCATATTTTGCACCAACTAAATGTATTTAGTTGTATAAATAAAACAAAGTTGTCTAATTTCTACTTAGATTTTTCTCTAAAACATTGCGCGTTTCGATACACTGAAGCTTTTTCGGTTGACAAATAATCATATATCGCTAGATCAATTCTTCTATTGGAACCTTTGGTGTGATTCACTAAACTTGAAGAGATTTACCACTAAACACCAAAACACTTTTTTGAACTGCTTGACGCACGTTTCGCTAACCATGTTAGCATCATCAGGAGATGATTTAATCTGAGATTAAATCATCAATCGTATTAATGATTATTATTACATTTTAGGATGTGTACATATAAAAGAAAGACCCCAAAATCATCATTAAATCATCTCCTGATGATGCTAACATGGTTAGCAAAACGTGCGTCGAGCAGTTCAAAAAGTTTAGTGTTTACCACTAAACACCAAAAAGTGTTTTAGTGTTTAGTGGTAAATCTCTTCAAGTTTAGTCATATATCGCTACTTTACGAACTGCGTTGCTGTTGTTCTGAGCTTTGAGCTTGATATACTTCAGTGTGACTTTATTCTTTATGTACTGGTTGTAAATCCAAATACTCTATGTTGTTGTTGCACTCTTCAATAGTAGTTTGAAATACCAAGTAGCCAGGGAGAATGTGTCTGCTTCTTTTAAACTAAAGATGGTTGTGGCATTTTCTTGATAGAAATTCATACTAAATTGTTTAAATAAAACAAAATTGTCTAATTACCACTTATATTTTTCTCTAAAACATAACACATTTCGTCACACTATAGCTTCTAAGTAGAAAAAGCCAGCAGAAAAATATAAGTGGAAATGAGACAACTTCGTTTTATTTATACAATTTAGTATGAATTTCCATCAAGAAAATGCCGCAACCAACCTCGATTTAAACATGTTGAAAAAAAAATTATTAACCGCCCCACCTGGTATACATTTAACTAACACTGATTACAGCAGTATGGTAGCCAGCATGTCACAATTGGTATAAAAACGAGTAAATTGAAATAGAAAAATAGATTTGCTTGTGTAATCTTGATAAAATTATAACCCCTGTTATGGGATTATTAAATAACACTGATCACGTATTTCTTACAAACATACAATATCTTTTATTCTTTAGAATCCTCGGAAATTTATATGCGACTATTATTAGAATCTAGGATATTCAACGTATTGAATGTATTTAAAAAAAAATATTTATTGTCATTGAAGCATATTTTGCGTCATCTTCGATTATTGTATGATTGATTTTTTCCCCATTTGTCATAAACCGTCTTGGGAGTGGTAGACAACAACAAAAATTGCATTGTTGTATTTTCAAACGTATTTTTTTCATGACATAAAGCGGTCATTTGGTAATACCAAAACTGTATGGACTTTGGAGCAGTGATGATCGTTTTGTATCCGTAAAATTTTTAAAAAGTTTTACACGTGCGGTTAATCCATAATTTGCTTTTGTCTTTATTACTGTTGACAATTATTAATTTCAGAGTATATTATAGGCGTTAGTAATGTTCTATAAAATATTTATAAAGTACATATCAATGACGGTTGGTAAGTTTGAAATATGGAGGTTCTGCATAGGAGCAGACGATTTATAAAATACATTTAACAAACCAAAAAGTTATCGTTCTAACATGGAAATAAACATCGCCAAATGGCTGTGGTATTTATCAAGTATGATTCATTAGATTGACCGAGTAAGGGCCGATTCTACAATGCTAGAATATACCAGGTATAAACTATACTTGGAATAAAATTTGAACCTCCCATTATGTCAAAACGGCCACATCATATTTTATTCTAAGTATAGCTTATGCCTGGTATATTCTTGCATTGTAAAAACCACCCTAAAGCAAATACGTTATGACTTTTTCTGAAAAATAAATAAAATTGAAGCGTGGACTTTTATTTGGGTTTAACTTCGATCAACATATACAAAGGGGTAGATTACATTCGAATGGATGATTTACCTCAATTTTGTAAAAAAAGTAGACTATTGACTTTACCAAATTTTGTCGATAATAATACTTTTTTTTAGAAATAGCGCCATTGGATAGGCCATTGTTTGCCACATTGATGTTGCCACGGAAACAATGGTCGGTTCACTGTCTAATCTCATGTCATTTTCACAGTCTAATCTCTTATGTCGAGTTTCGAGCCAAATAAAGAGCAGGCCGTACTGTTTTTCTTGTTCAATCAAAAGAAAAACGCGAGTGAAAGCCCTCGTATACTTGTGAAAACTTACGGTGATAATGTCCCAACGCAAAACGCTTATGAGCGTTGATTTAGACGATTCAAAAGTGTTGATTTCGACTGAACGCCCAGATCAACCGAAAAAATTTGAAGATGCCAGATTTTAAACATTATTGGAAGAAACTCAAACACAAATGGCAGAGAGGATAATGTTGCTCACCGAACCATTTGTTGTCGATTGAATGCAATGGGAAAAATCCAGAAGGAAGGAAAATGGATAGGGTAGAGCAGGGCTAGTTGAGCAAGCTTTCGCTTGATCTCCTATAACTTTAAGAATGTCAATCGGATTTAATTGATTCTTACTCTGTTAGGTTCTTAATTTACTCTTCTCTAGCGGTGTAAAAACGATCCGAGTACAAGTTTAAAAGTTATTGTCGAAAATGCGAGAACGCTCCAAGTTTTCAACGTGCTCCACTAGTGGGGCTAGTTGACCAACGGCCAAAATGGACTTGATGACTGTATAGAATGATCTGAATACAAAAGAATTGTAATCAACAAGCAAATATTTATTGATTATGATTATTACATACTCATATTGTTATGATATATCTGGAAAAATAAAATAAAAATCAAACAAAATTAAATATTTCCGATCTTTGGATTATTATCACACTTTTTATATTTAAAATGATATATATATATATATATATATATATATATATATATATATATATATATATATATATATATATATATATAATATAACGCAAAAATTATAAGGCAAATAAATATTAAATTAAAATAGTAACTATGAGATCAAGAATATTGCTAGATGATAAATAATTCCAAATATTAATCATCTTTATCTCTACAATTCAATTATTAGATTATTAAATATAATACTTTTAAATCATGCTAAAAAAACCTAAAATGGGGTTAATTGTAAAAGTTCATTTAATAAATTCATATCTACATCTCGGCATCTCGATTTAAATGGTTTTATTGTCGATTTTTCAATATTCGGTTCATGACTACAAAAAACAAGCTGATGATCAGATGAATTTTAAACAGACTCCGTACCCGATATGCAAGAATTCATCTCCTCCGATGTTATGATTAAGTCTATTAGTATGGCAGTTTTATCTGTTATGCGAATAGGTGAATTAATGTGCTGCTTAAGACCAAAACTTTCCAGAGCTATGTTAAATCTGCTTGTCATACTATCATCACAATTCATCATATTAATGTTAAAGTCACCGCCACAAACAACCGCATCACACAGTGTTACGCAATTGGAAATACTATCTTCAAATATATTCAAAAAATCAATGAAACTAGTATTCGGTGGTCTATATACAACTCCAAAGCCATACATAACCCTATTCAATTTTAATCCCAACCATAACTGTTCAAGTGAAAGTTCCACACTTCCATACAATACCTTACGATAAAATTTGGACTTAATATAAATTGCAACACCGCAACCATGTGTAGACGTATTCTGTCTGAACAATTTGTAACCCTCAATATGCAGTAAATTATCCTCTCATGCCCCTCTGCCTCTAACCCTCAATATGCATTACATCAAATTTCCTCATAAGTAAATATGCCTTAAAGTCAGCAAACCTACAAGGCAAAGTTGATATATTATAAAAAGCATAACATATCCGATGCACCTCCATCACCCTACACCAAATACAAATCTAACTATAGAAAAAGAAAAAAAAACAAAATATGAATATAATGCTACCAAATAAGGAAAATAATCTTTAAAAAACAATTCAAATACCTATCAAAAGTTAAACTTTACGGCTCTCGGTCTTTACTTATAATATGTTAATATCCTCAGTGGTTATGATGGTGTGAATCTTATCTTTAACTTTAGCAAACATTCGTCCATCTCTGGTCCAGGTATTACGGATGCCAAATTTCTTTTTTGCCAACGAGTATAATTCATAGCGCTCCCTCGTAAGTTCTTCTACCATGATCATCTTAGTACCCTTAAGTTTCCTTTTGTTATGAAAAATATCGTTACGTGCCTTTATTGAACCGAAATTGATTATTATTGGTCTATTAGTGTTCTTTTGACCAACCCTGTAGCAAAAATCTATATCTGCCGCTTGTACTCCAAAGTGATTTCCCATTAATTTAGACACACAAGTTTTTAAATTTTCAGAAGAGTCGCTGGATTCTGGAACACCATATAGTTTTATAGTATTTTTTTTTATTTGCCTGTTCCAATTCTTCTATTCTACTTTTTAGTCGTTCGCTATTTGTATGTGCTTCATCCAACTTCCTCTTCAGTTCTTCTACTTTATTATTTACAATCATTAATCGCTCCGATACTCCGATACTAACTATTGCATTCGCAATTTTATCGGTAAACATTTCGATAAACTTGTCAGCGAAACATTCCTCGAGAGTAACCTTGACATCAGTTTTTTGTTGTTTTGTTAAGGGCATTTTAGTTCGATTATTTTATTCTATTTATCAATTATTCACTTTTCACACAATATTTCATCTATATATATGAGATTATTTATTTGTGATTAGAATTAGGGTAACAACAAATATATATTTAAATATTTCAAATAACCTGAAAACCCACGGTCATCTCAAAATATAATTATTATAATTTGGTCTGATAAAATTATTTAAAAGTATCTTCATGAAACACTTCGATGTGTATTTACGAATACCCTTGATATTTGTGCGATATTATATGAAAATTTACTTCTAATGATGGCATCGCTTCGGTACCACGATTATCAAAATACCATCTCGTTTCCGTTTCGAAGATTTATGAGCGAAAATTACGAGGAATTTTTGCAAATTAAAATGAATTTCGAGTCGTTTGGCTTATGATTGAAAAGTATAATTAATGATCATTTAAGAATGGTTAAAAAATGAAATCAAGGTTTAGTTCGTAGCGTTCCTTTTACTTATTCTATTCAGTTTCAATAAAAATAATTAAATTATTAATCATGGAGAGTGTTGACTAAATAAATAGTTGGTAATTATTTAGAAGAAAGATAACGTTTGCTAAAGTTAATACGCACAATGCTTAAATTTGTTTTACGACATTGCAGCTCATCTACTGTACAATTAATGATTAGGTTAGCCGATCTCAAGTGTGCTTTGCAATTTTTTCGGTGAATAAAAATATCCTATAAAAAGTGTCTTATTTCTTATGCTGAATCATACAAAATATTGAAAGTAGTCTCTGGTAAGTCAACTTTAACGAAAACACGAGCATACATTAGGACAAAACATTCAATGAATCAATTCTTCAATTGAGTTTTTGAATACAAAATAATTATCGATTTTTTTACTTTATTTTAAAACTTTATCATAAATAATATTGATCGTCGATGCGAAAAAATTTGTTAGAATTAATTATGAATGAATTATAATTTATAATTAAAAAATTACGTGACTACAGACGCGCCGCGATGGGCTGTCGTCTGTGACGTCATAATAGTAAAGTGTTTTCAACGGCTTATATCTGTATATATGCTATCAAAATTATTGTTGGTTAAGTGCAAAATAAAATATTGTTTAATAAATTAATTTAATCTAATTTAATAAACTAATTTAATTCAGTAATGTGAGACAAAGGGGCAATAAAGGTTAATTCTGATAATATACCTACTGTGGATATTTTTATAGTCACAGATTTTCTCAAAGATGATATTCAGTTCAATTCAACTGAAGTTCAAGGTGCTAAATCATCATTGTGAGTTTAAAAAAAATAATGCAAGTGTAATTTTTGATTGCTTTTATTGAAGTTTGCAATACTTTTAAAACCACACCTATTCTTCAAACCACCGCAGTGCTCTAATTAGGGTTTTTAGTATTTTTGAAACGATGACAATTTGTCGCCTTTACATTTGTGGATTTTCAAAGCACCACATTAGACTCTCGATTTAATAATATTTGCAAATATAAATAAATCTGGTTAAATAAAGCTAGAGAAGTAAGTCCCAAGTAAGAGAAGGCACCTAAACCATTTTTTTTTTGAGTGGAAAACTTTTATAGTCGAAGTGTGGGACTCTCCTGTTAAGATCTACCCACCCGAAAGCCACTAGATGTACCATAACATATTATTGAACCACTGTCAACCTACCATCAGTCTATCTAACCAGTAACTTTCTAACCTATGTTTAAACATAACTTATAAAATAAATATGTTCAATCTATAGATAAAATGTACCAAAATCCTGAAAAACCCTAAATATTTTAACTTTTTTGTTTTATTTATAATAGAAATATACCATTTTCTTTACTTTTTGTTTGGATAGTAGGTTTGTTTTTCTATTTCCCTTTTCAGAGGTTTGTTTTGATTCCATAGAAAACGATTTTGCTAGTCCTAAATTTAACTAGTTGATGTTTAGCCAACTGATCACACAAGTTTCTGTACTCTTTGACGATCTGTTAATTAGATTATTATGTAAAACTTTCATAAGTATAAAACTTTTTATATACGATTGCCTCGTAAATTGGTAGTCGAATTTTGTTCTTGTCTATTCGCGCTTTCTTGAATATTATTATTCGTATTCTACAAAATAGACGATCCTGGAGGGCTTTCTCATTGTTACTACCCTCGGTTGTGTTGATACATGTAGATTCTTTGCGGACACGCAGGAATATACATAGCGGACACATAGCGATGTATAAAAACTTGAAAATGTTACATTACATTTTTGGTAAAGGGAAACACTTGCATTTTTATCAACAAGTTCACCGTTGAAATTTGAAACCAAGAAGTTTCGATCTTTTTTTGACAAGTCCAAGTCACGTACCAAATCGTTTAATTCATTCTGAGTTATTAAGTGAGGTTAACTGGTAGTTGTTAAAAATGTTGCGTCACAACTGGTGTTCTCAAGAAGTTGTGGATCAGATCCTGATGAAGAGCTAGAATCACCGGGAAACATGTTATCCAGATTTAAAAGCGCAATCGGTATCGGTAATTCCTGGCTATGAGGAACTGTCCTAAGTGCCGAAGGCAAATTTGAATACTACAATCACTAATGCATTTCTGATGTAACTCACATCATCCCCATCAGATACATTTTTCGATAAGTAAACTAAATTACGAAATACAAGAATACATGAATACTATGGAACAAAAATTTAAAAAATCGCAAAAAACAACTTTTTCTCCTGAACTTTAGTATATCCTATTTTGAAGACGATAAAATAAATGTACTTGATTAAACCAATATTTTCTGTTTTATAGAACAGTTCGCTGTATTTATTTGACAGAATGTATACACCACAAAACACGAAATAACTACTTGAGTATCGTTCACTAATGAACTAAAGTACCTTAAAAGATTTTCCTGCTGACATTTAGAGCTGATGCAATACAATCTTGTTTTATTATGTACCTCAGTTTGTTTTAATGCATCTACATTTCCACGTAAATCTTACTCAAATAAAGCGTTTCAAGATTTATCCAAATACGCTTACCGATAACATCGATTTGAAATATTTGTTTCCACTTTGTAATGGTATTCAGGTAACCTAATATTATCTGTGTTCAAATTAGTTTTCCTGCTTGCAAAAGTTTAAGTGGATGGTGAACTTTTCTTCTTCAGCATATAGAATTTAAATTATTTAAATTGTTAACTGCGCTCGTTTCCTTTCGGTTTTATTAATAGATTTTTATTTGACGTTAACCACTTGAAATAATATCAACAAACTTAATAAAGCTATAATAGAACTATATATTTATATTTTCATATGCATATTGTTTCTTTCAAAATAATTTTAAATCTAATTGGACACGAACCATAAAGAGTTTAAAGTTAAAGTTTTTAAAATTAACCAAACTAGAGGACACATGACTTCCAAATGTCTACTAAGTTAGCTATCAAAAAACTGTTTACTTAACATTCATTAATTCGTATACGCCTAAATATGGATCCCAAATGTTATATATTTTTCTCATAAAAGTGGTTTCTAGATTGTTTAGTATATCGATTATCTCAGCTAACCAGCATGGTTAAAACCCTAAACCATCGTTTCTCAACCTGGTGCTCGCGTTCAGAAAATTAGTGTTAGAAAATTAAATATTACTAGGTAATAACAACATAATGAAATAAACTTAAGTAAAATAATAGTCAAAGTTGTTTTAAATAATAATTTAATGCGACGGTTGATTTTGTTTTTCACTTAAAAGTTTTTCTATGCGTGGATCATCATTGCAAACACACATAAACCAGTTATTTTTCAGTGATAATAGATAATTTCTATATTTATTTTTTAAAGCCACCATAGACGAGAAACTTTTTTCGGAAAAGTAAGAAGTAGAGAAGGGGATCAATGTTTTCGAAGCTTCCGTTACTAGGCTTCCGTATGCACCTCGTCATGCAAGCTAAAACTTTTCTTATGTAAAGTTTTGTCGTCCGATATTTGTTGGTTTATGTTATATAAGTTACGATATAAGTTGGTTGTGAATTTCAATAGGCAATTCAGCTGCTGCAATAACATTTTCATCAAACGGATTGAGAATCCATCTTTTCGACAAATCATCATGGATATTCTATTTGCGTAAATACGTTTTCATACTCTCCAACACGCAATCAATAATATAATTTTCTAAATCCATATTTTTGGTAATATAATCCGAAGTGAATGCATCAAAAATGCGTTTTTCAAGGCATATATTCCTAAGACCGAGCAAGCTTCTTGATGAAGGTATTGACTTTGTCTGTATTCGTAAAATGTTTTTGTTACGGCCTTGTAAGCACATATTCAAGCCGTTCAAATGTGAAAATATATAAAAATAAAGTTGCTCAAGAAAGGAGATAGAACGGATGTAAACAACTATAGAGGGATATCTCTTCTCCCAGTTTGTTACAAAATTCTATCTCAATGTCTACTAGACAGAGCACTGGGACAGTTAGATCCTAAAATTGGTGAATATCAAGCAGGTTTTCGACCGGGCAGATCCTGCGATGAACAGATCCTGAATCTAAAGTTGATCCTAAGACATCAAAAACTGTATAATAAAAATCTCGTCTGTATATTTGTGGATTTCAAAAAAGCATATGATTCTATTGACCGCGAATCTTTATTCTGAATCTTAAAAGAACAAGGACTAGATCTGAAAACGCTGGCAATTATTAAAGCAACTTTAACTAACACAAGGTCAAAAGTTAAATTCATAGGTGACATCTCAGAGCCCTTCGAAATTAAAACTGGAGTGAGACAAGGGGATGGACTCTCGCCACTCTAATTTAACTGTGTTCTAGAAAAAGTAATACAGGAGTGGCGCGAAAAAAAGTCGTCCCTCAATATTGACCAGCCCATTAACCTGGGGAGAACCAACATCAAAATTGATTTTCTGACGTTTGCTGATGATTTAGCAATTTTGGCTCAAGATGTTTAACGGCACAGAAACAGATTGAAATCCTAAAAGAAACAGCAGAAAAGGTAGGACTCCAAATTTCCTTTGAAAAGACACAATTCATGACTTGCAACAGACTAAGAACACCATTTCTAAAAAACAAAATATGGTAACATCAGACGAGTCTCTCAATTCAAATATTTGGGTGAAATAATCATGGAAAATGGGTTGGAAAAAGCGGTCAATAAGGATAGATGTCAAAAAATGGAAACGGCATTGAGACTTACATAAAATATTTACAGCAAAAAATGCCTTTCTAAAAACACAAAACTGAGACATTACAACACAGTCAGAATGTCTATATGGGGCAGAAACGCTCATTTTGAATAGAAAGAGAAATATCGAGGACATTGAAAATAATGAAAGAAAAATCATAAGAAAAATCTTGGGCCCCAAACAAATAAATACAACAACATTACCGACTTCAACAATACCGAAATCAAACAATACACAGGTATACATAGCGATATGAGAAAAAGAAGACTTAAGTTTTACGGACACATAAAACGGATGAATCCGAGTAGGCTAACTAGACAAATAGTCGAATTTTATGAAAATAGGAGTAGAGCTAAAGTAGAAATAATTAAATGGATTGCTGCAATTAAAGAGGTCTTAAGATCAGCAAATATTACACAAGGTGAAATTCAGGATAGAGGCTGTTTCAGACACAAGGTTTTAGTTTGGAAGGTTGGTCAGAGAGAAAAATGTAGGAAGACTGGAACAACTTGGTCTGAGGAAAGGAAAAAAGCTCATAGCGAAAGAATTAAATTAGTATGGGCGCAAAGGAAGGCTAACAACAATAAACTTATCTAATTGTACTTCGCGTGGTCCACCAGGGCCCATACGTGAATAATAATAATAAAGTTTCTACATCTTGTAAAAACTCTGAAGATGAGCTATATTTATCTGTAAAAAAGATTTTCAATCAATTTTCATCTCGTAGTTAAAAAAGCCTCGATATAACTTTTTTCGCGACCACCACCTGATTGGAAAAGTATGAAAAAGCAGTGAGTCGTATTTGGTACCCATTTCTTCGCACAATGTGCAAAGCAATCTAGTCTATAATGATTAGCTTTCTGTTAAGAAAGCAGTTCATCCATTCCTTATGTGATAATGTCTTTTAATTTTATTTATTTTACTTTATTTATTTTACTATCACACATATTACAGTCAGATATTACAGTCCAAGTTATGGTTTTGTGTTGAATCAATAAAAACTTTAAAGGGTGCTTCGCCAGTTACATAACCAGGGACTGATTTGCAAAATCAAAATATATTTTCTTTAATTGACCCCTCGCATTCGTATCGGACAAAACACAAACATTGCGCCAAGTTCGACACGTCTGTTGACATCATCGAACTGAATAACAAAAAATTCACTTGATTCTTCGGATAAATAAGAAGTACCGAAGGGGATCAATGTTTTCAAAGCTTCCGTTACTAGGCTTCCATATTGACATCCTCATGCAAGCCAAAACTTATATAAATATTGTATTAAAAATTCTAGTTCGGACAAAACACAAAAATTGCGCCAAGATCGACACGTCTGTTGACATCATCGAACTGAATAACAAAAAATTCACTTGATTCTTCGGATAAATAAGAAGTACCGAAGGGGATCAATGTTTTCAAAGCTTCCGTTACTAGGCTTCCGTATTGACATCGTCATGCAAGCCAAAACTTATATAAATCTTGTGTTAAAAATTCTAGTTCGGAGAAAACACAAAAATTGCGCCAAGTTCGACACGTCTGTTGACATCATCGAACTGAATAACAAAAAATTCACTTGATTCTTCGGATAAATAAGAAGTACCGAAGGGGATCAATGTTTTCAAAGCTTCCGTTACTAGGCTTCCATATTGACATCCTCATGCAAGCCAAAACTTATATAAATCTTGTGTTAAAAATTCTAGTTCGGACAAAACACAAAAATTGCGCCAAGTTCGACACGTCTGTTGACATCATCGAACTGAATAACAAAAAATTCACTTGATTGTTCGGATAAATAAGAAGTACCGAAGGGGATCAATGTTTTCAAAGCTTCCGTTACTAGGCTTCCGTATTGACATCGTCATGCAAGCTAAAACTTATATAAATGTTGTGTTAAAAATTCTAGTTCGGACAAAACACAAAAATTGCGCCAAGATCGACACGTCTGTTGACATCATCGAACTGAATAACAAAAAATTCACTTGATTTAATCTTTTCAATGATTTAATCGTGAACATCATTGGCCATTTCATTAGTGCGTCTCAATATTGCGTCATTTGAAAGTGGTATAGTTTTCAACTTACTTCTTCCGGACTCATCATCACATTGACCATATCAATGGCAGCCATAAAATGAGCTTTTCCGCAATCGTGTGGGGCTTAGACTCCCTGGCCAGTCTTAATGCTACTAAATAGGATGTTTGAAGTGTTGTGGTCTCATTACGGCTACATTTCTTGATAGCAATTTGTTGGTTTTTCAAGACGAGTGATTTACGCTCAAAAAATTCTAATGGTTTGTTTTGTAAAAATGGATGTTTTGTTTCCAGATACCGGACTAATGTTGAAGGCTTTATGCTTTCCGCGCACAGAACTTGATAAGAAACAACACATTGCGGCTTATCATCCAAGGCATTGAATTCATATTTTAAATTTATTTCATTATACAAACTGGTTTTTTTATCTGCTGTGTACCAGATGTAGACGACTTATTCGCTGATTTATTGAAAAATGCGCTTATAAAACTAATATATAAAAAGGGCAAATCAGATGTTGAAAAAAAATACAGACCTATAACGTTACCAAACAACGTTAATAAAATATTAGACAAGGCATTTTATAAAAAAAATGATAGGATTTTTAGAAAAGTACTATATAATTAGTGATAATCAAAATGGTTTTAAAAAAAGAAAATTAACAACTAGATCAATTTTTCTGGCAATCACGTATATATCCAATTCATTAAATGCTAAAAGAACCACGATGAAAATGGGCATTGACTTTTCTAAAGCTTTTGATAGTGTTAACCATGAAGTACTAATACCAAATTGAGTAACTATGGCATAAGAGGCAATGCTTTAAAACTGATTAAATCATATTTGAAAAATCGTACACGACAGGTATTAATAAGGGATACTGATGGCAGAGCCTTTCTCTCAGAGAGACTACATGTTACCAAGAGTGTTCCGTAGGGTTCGGTTTTAGGTCCATTGTGTTTATACTATATATTAATGATGTTACTAATGTGTTGAAGAAATAAACAGTTATGTATGCAGATGATATTGGGGATGCAGCATTGGGGATGTACGGACGAGTGTATGTAGGGCGTGTGAGGCTCTTGTGTAATAATTGTAATGACCTTAATTTTGTTTACAACAACAGTGTATTTAAAATGACAGAAGGTGCCTCAGTATTTCGATTAGTAATCGACCAGAGATTGGATTGGAGGGCCCATATTGAAAAACTTGAGTTGGATTTATCAAGATATTTGTATGCCTTGAAAGTTATTTCCGAAATATACGAAAAATTTGTATATTTTATATTAGAATAGTATTCATTATTAGTGGTATAATGTTATTGATTAATTGATTGTTTGAGTTTATTTTCTTTTTTTGTTATCTTTTATAAGAATTATTTATTATGTTTATTATATTTATTATGTTATGTTCACAACATTCCTGCCAACATGGCAGTTACAAATGTACACTTAATTGGAACAAATAAATCTTTATTTAACAATGAAACATTTCGTCTCGTTCCTTTGTTTTTATTGCCAAAGCGCATAGCTTGTACGAACCTGCCTAAACAAGTTCGGGACGAATGATCCGTCTCTTATGCAGGGCTACTAAGTGCAGGGCACGGATTCGAACCGGTAAAAGTAATATAAGAATAAGGAGTTACACAAGTTTTGTAGTTCGGTATTTGTAATTGTATGTGGTATTTTGGTATATATGTAACAGCCCATTCACACATACATCCTTCATTGACGAACTGTGTTAACCGGCCGAATTAAAACGTCAAATTAATATATTATAGTGACGGGTCGCAACGTTGTTTACTTAACTTTTTGGCAATTTAGTGGGTCGCGACACTAAAAAGATTGAGAAACGATGCCCTAAACAATCTAATGTTCACAAACAAGCAAATCTTAAAGTCACAAAGGATAATTTTTATCGGTAATAATTTTAATCCAGTTCCATAACTTCTAATATTGAATCGTATTTTATAACTGTAAAATTGGACACGCATAAAGTGACTGCTGCTAGCGTAATTATAATATATCAAACTCAACGTAAGTGCAATAAAACATTAGTTTGGTACATCTTAAAAATCTAAATGACCGTGGTTTAAAATAGGAGAATTATATGAAGTTAATTCGCATCCTAGACAGAAAAGAGAACGGAATGGCAACTGAAAAAAAATACAGAATATTAAATAGAGAATTTATTCTATATCGAGTGACTGAGATAAACTTAAGAAAAACAGATAAAAAATATTTATAGAAGAGTATAATAGCACGAAAAGGTCACGGTGGAATAGATGGTTTCGCCAATAAATAATAAATCAAAACTCGACACTTCTATAAGCTATAATTTCATTAAAAACTTTTTATACAGTGTTACAGATAATTTGATGATATGTTTAAACATCATTTCACAGACTCTTCCCAATGCATTCAAAATACCAAAATATATTTTAACCCTTCACTTTAACAACACAAATTCCTTTAGATTGCTATTGTTTATAATTTACGTTTTCTTCCCCAGTCAACAATTACAATAGACGTCCTATCGCGCCTACCAATCACAACAAATTATTTATTTTTCTAGATAAAAGTCCAAACTTGAAAAGCTCAGCTCATTAAGATTGACGGTTTGATACTATATACGTTGATTCTATCTATATGGCATGTAAATCGCAGATAAGTTTTATTATAATTAAAATGCTACAAACACAATTTAAGAAACATATTTTAGCTTTCTTTCTTTACGTTGAGAAAATATAATAACAAAATTTGGAAAATATTAAAATTTAAACTGAATTATTTCAGAACAAAATCCCTAGCGTTTCAATTTCTTGTCAACAAGTTTTAGTTGTATATACAATGTGAGAAATAAAAAAAAAGTAATGTTAAGAAAAACAGAAATGATATCAAAATTTAATAGAAGATGAATAATAAGATAAGGAAAAATAAGGACTGCGTCCAATGAGACAACAGAAATTGAGTGTCATCATACACCCAACCGTTCCACAATCTCATGTGGAACACACAACAACCTGCGTCTCCGCCTAAATGAACATTTAGGCAACAACATATTTATATATATATATATATATATATATATATATATATATATATATATATATATATATATATATATATATATATATATATACATATATATATATATATATATATATATATATATATATATATATATATATATATATATATATATATATATATTAATAGACGTATAATAGGCGTATAGACCCCCCATTTTTTAATGTTCTTTCTGATCTTACACACCACTCGTCCTTTCTCCGTGGATTCCCTTTCTCTACCCCGTTCACCTTGTCCCCGATGCCTCTGAAATTTCGCTCTCTGACGCGACGTTCCACCTATGTATCTTGTTTCTGGTGGTGGATCTATTTGTGCCTTCCCCAGATCAGTTCTAGCTTGTCCATTGCAACCCATGGTATTGTAGACCTTTTGTATATAGGTAAGAATTCTGTTGATGAGTCTTGTCTGAGGAAGTCTAGTGATATGTCCATAGAATGTTAATTCTAATGTTAAATGTGTGTCCTGGAATGTAGTCTGTATACTTCCTCTATTGGTTTAGGACCAAGAATTTCCCTCATAATTATATATATATATATATATATATATATATATATATATATATATATATATATATATATATATTACAGAAATCTTTCACTCTTTCTCCACGTGGTGCCACCGATCGCCTTCGCCGAACTGTCAACCATGCGACGTCACGTGTCTCTCGGGACCGGTTTCTAGCCTTTCAGCCGTCATCAGCCGAGCTCTAGACGAACGCAAGGAAAGCAGTTCGGAGAGACGATCGGGGCCAGACCAGATTAACTGGCCATTTTAATGACGGGTCGTGATCGCACACAACTCACGCCATCATACGTCGAATGCTCGTAGCAGTCAGGACCGCTCGTTACATTCTGCCTGGAACCTCGGGTATAGTACCAGGTATGCCCACAAGGTAGCGTAACGGAACCGTGGAGGGAAATATTACAGAAATCTTTCACCCTTTCTCCACGTGGTGCCACCGATCGCCTTCGCCGAACTGTCAACCATGCGACGTCACGTGTCTCTCGGGACCGGTTTCTAGCCTTTCAGCCGTCATCAGCCGAGCTCCACGGTTCCGTTACGCTACCTTGTGGGTATATATATATATATATATATATATATATATATATATATATATATATATATATATATATATGTTACATCTAATATTTTCACGGATGGTACATAAGGTACACAGAATTCTGTGAAGAATGACTCTTCACAGAATCAACGGATCGACACCCGGAATAATTTAGAAAGAAGGATAAAAAAGAAATTTTGAAGAGCAGACAAGATATAGACAACAGTCAGAACGAAGAATAATTGGGAAAGGGGGAGTGAAGTAAAAATGTCCTATAAAAAGACGAAAAGAATGAAAAGTATAGAGATTATTAAATAGTGAAATTGAAATATATGAATGAGAAAGAATTAATGAAAATAGAAAACAAACGTGTAAATTAAATAAAAAAAAGGAAAGAAAGATGAAATAGGAAAAAAAAATAGAAAAAGAAAAATACTAAAAATTTACAATACACTATAGATAGAAAAGTGAAAACCGAATAGAAATAAGGAAAAATAATTGAGTACAACAGAGAAAATCTTATAGAGAGAAGTAAAGAAAGTACGGAAGGCAAAATTGAAGTAAACAAAAGTTAAAAAAAGTAAACAACGGCAATTGAGCGAATTGAGAAACATGGAATTTAAAGAAAAATAAAAAGAGAAGGAAAGGAAATAGCATAAGTAGGTAATAAAATAAAGGATGTGGTAATTAAGAAAGAAAGAGATTGTAGAATCGCAATAGCTTCATATAAGGAAAGAATTAACGAGATTATTCTCACGTGGATGTATTAATTAAGAATTTAATACATTAAAATATATATTAATGTTCATTACTTTTACGACTAATATATATTGAGGTGTTGTGAATAAACACGACTCCTAATTGCTACTATTCGGATGATTAATTTTAACCTAATTTAGTCGTCATTGTTTATTTAATGCAGCCCACATTCAGAAGAGGATGTTTCGATTTGCAATTGAGAAGAGTTGTGAAATGACGGTTTAAGTTATAACGGTAATCATTGCGCAAATATGTGAGCGTTTGCTTATTTTATAACTTTTGTCCTTGTCCAAAATATAGTATAACGTCAAATTTGATATGACGTACATGGAAATATAATTTATTTGGAATTATGGGTCGACATATTAAAATTAAAATAGAATAAGTTTTGCGTTGCATTACAATTCTTCTGTTATTAGCGGCATATATATATATATATATATATATATATATATATATATATATATATATATATATATATATATCATCATCATCATCATCAGCCCGTATCGATCCACTGCAGGATGAAGGCCTCTTCAGCATGCTTCCAACCTTCACGGTCCTGGGCTTTCCTCTGCCACTCGGGTCCAATATACTTAACGATCTCATCAGTCCATCGTGCTTTTGGTCTTCTTCGCGGACGTTTGCGATCAAGCGGTATCCACTCCAGGATTGCCTTGGTCCACATGTCGTCCCATCGCTTCGCTATATGGCCTGCCCATCTCCATTTCAACTGTTTTACTCTTCCAATGATGTCACAGACTTTTGTTTGTTCCCTGATCCATGCGCAGGACTTTCTGTCTCGTCTTGTAATGCCAAGCATACATCTTTTCATTCCCCTCTGTGCCACCCGAAGTTTTTGAATTGATTGCGATGTGAGTGTCCAGGTTTCACTTCCGTATGTCATAACGGGTAGAACGCACTGATCGAATACTTTTCTTTTCAGGCAAAGTGGGAGTCTGCTCTTAAACACTATGTTGAGCCTACCAAATGCCTGCCAGCCACATTTAACACGCCGTTCCACCTCCCGGGCGGTATTCCCCTCCATGGAAATCCTCTGCCCAAGATATACAAAGCTGTCCACAATCTCTAAATCCCTTCCTAAAACTGAAATTCTTCTATCCTGAGCGAAGTTATTGAACATAACCTGACTCTTTTTCAGGTTTATTTTCAAGCCAAATGGTTCGCCAGCCCTTTGCAGTTCTTGTATGCGTCTTTGCAGCTCCTCTGGGTCTTGTGAAATGAGAATAATATCATCTGCAAATCTAAGATGGTTTAAGTTTGCACCATTGATCCTTACCCCATCCTGCTCCCAATCCAGTTTACGGAACACTTCTTCAAGGCCAGCCGAGAAAAGAATAGGCGATATTGCGTCACCCTGCCGTACACCTCGTTCTATATTAATTCCCACTTCAAGATCATCAAGGTGAATATATGATATATGATGGAGCTACAGCCACAATTCACCTTGATGATATATATATATATATATATATATATATATATATATATATATATATATATATATATATATATATATATATATATATATATAAATAAATATATTTATATATATGAAGGAATAAACCGCCGAAAAGAGCACGAAAGAATGATAAGATCAAAAAGGGGCATAATGGATTTTGGGATGCTGCTGGAGAGGGGTTGATTGAAGAGGGCTGCTTGAAGAAGTAATTTGGATATTGCTTTGTCATACCGCTTTTCTGTGTTGCAAGACCGTGAGAAGATGGAAATCACAGATCATTACGAAGAAATTGCTAACAATGTGCTTGAAACAACTGCTTCAATAGCACCGAAAGATAAATGTTTCAAACAGTCAAAAATGACGGAAAATGAAGAATGCAGGCGGTCCTTTTGGCAGGTTCGAGTACGTTGAGCTTTGTAAAACTATAAGAAAACGTATTCGAGAGAAAACGCGCCGATTCAACATGCAGCTAGTGCAAAAATCTCTGGAAAAAAACAGGAGAATTAACAAACCTAAACAGAAACTGAGAAAGAAAAAGACTCAAATTTTTGCCGTAATGAGTGAGGATGGTGAAGTGTACAGAGAGCGGACGGAAGTATTAGAGGTTGTCCGAAGATTTTATTCAAAGTTATATCAGGATCAGAATAAGGCAAGAATTGCAGGCCCACTGGACAAAGGTTATAGACTTGATGAAAAATGGCAAGGCTATAGAAAAGGATAGTATAAAAAGTTGGTGGTCGGTTTCGAAGCTTGAAAGCTTGTGCTGGTTTACATAAACTAGCAAAACTATACTCAAAATGCCTCAAAGATCAAAAAGTACCCAACTTATGGATAAATGCAGAAATGATAATTTTACATAAAAAAGGGGCTCAGGAAGATTTCAAGAATTACTATCCAATCAGCCTCCAGCTGTGTACTACGTTTTCACCAAGATATCTAAAAGAATATTAAGAAAACTCAACGATGCACAACCAAGAGAGCAAATAGGATTCAGAAGTGGATTCAGTACAATTGATCACATCCAGATTCTAAGCAGGCCTAGAAAGTTGGAACCATGCTGAAGAGACCATCCTGCAGTAGAACTGCGTTTAAGATTTGTAAAATCTCGACGTTTTGACTTCCACTTTGAAGGCATTATCAAGAGAATCTGCAAAAAAACTTTTTCCAGTTGTGAGCTCTGGGAAATAGGCAAATTGAGGCTTCAAAGTAGAAGTCGAAGCATTGAGATTTTACAAATGTTAGAAATGTTTAACGCGGTTCAACTCGAGAACCTAGTTATTCTAATATTACCGACCGCCGGAAGCCTTTTGAAACATATAAACCAAACTAACCTGATAACAGTTCATAGTTGACCTGTGAACCGTGCCTTAGACCCGAGTGAGGGACAAACATGTATAAGAAACTGAGTGGGATGGTGTTTAATCGTTGGTTGGTAATACTCAAAACATTCTTGTTATCTTAGAACATTAAGACATCAAATGAATAACAATAATAATTAAAAGATCAAATAAGTATGAAAAGAAAAAATATTGACCATGAACTTTTTAAGCCACCTTCAGACTTACTTGACTGCATATTGACCATCATTTATCCCGATTTCAACGTGGGATACATCAAATACCGAAAGCCAACTCAATAAAGATAAAATCAATCATTACTATAACAAAACCCAAGAGGTACTTATTCGCAAAAGAAAACCTTAAAAATAAAAAATTTGCAGATTTTAATAAATTAATCTTATTCATTATTATAAATCTATCTCTCATTTGGCCATGGATGTTTTTAAATACGGATATCAACAACATACTTTTACAAAAATAAAATAATAAAGTATATCATCGTCGCACAACTATAAATGAGGCAATTAGTTGTTATAGGGAAATTTACAATCGTAATAAATAACAAAGAAAGAGGATTAACATAAATAATAAAATGCAATAAAGTCCAGTAATTTTAGATTTCATTTATTTCTACTGAAATGCAAGATCGATCTTTATATAACATATACAAATAACGATAGTTTACTTCACGGATTAATTAGACTGGTAAGCAAAAGTTAATTTAATATTTAATAATTAATTGTATTATTAAATACAAACGATTTAGCAAAAACACAATATGAAGTCACAAGAAAAGTAGTGAAAAGGCTAGGTAGTGAAAAGGTAGAAACAAGAAGCGCGAACAGACGGATAAAGAATTACGACAAATTCAAGAAAGATATCTGAATAATGAAATAAGAAACTTCTATCAAGAAGCCAAAAATAAGAAAGAACCTTGTACAACACAACCAAAGTACGTTAAAAGCAAGGATCGACACTTAGTAGGAGATATAGAAGGAAAACTGGACAGATGGAGAAAACATTTTGAAGACCTGTTAAAGGGTGAAATGATGAAAAACGAAGAAGACGAAATGGAGGGAGGCCAGAACGAGAATATGTTGGATTGGACAGTGGAAGTCCCTTCCGAAGAATAAATAAAAGGAATAATAAAAAACCTCTCAATGACAACAGCGGAGATAATTGAATACAGAGGTAAAACATTATTTGCAAGGTTATATGGACTGATAAAACGCATATGGTAGGAAGAAATAATAACAGACAGTTGGAGGGAGGGAGCCATAATATGTCCCATATATAAGAAAAGCGATGAAACAAAATACTCAAATTATAGAGGAATCACATTATTCGATTCAACCTATAAGGTTATTGCAAGATATATAAGAAACAGACTTGAAATATATTTCAAATATATTTAAACGGACAATAGCGAGAATACAAAGGAGAATACCACTACTGGCCAGGTCTTCGTCCAAAACAATATGTATGAAAAGAAACTTAACTTAATGTTATTCTTCATCGACTTCAAGCAAGCCTATGACGTGCTTCACGTCCCGAAGAAGACCATTTAAATGATAAAGATAACACTAAGGAAAACAGAATACAGAGTGGTGGTGGAGGGGTGCCTTGCCATAGAAAAATTCGAAGTTAGAAGGAGATTGAAACAAGGGGATCGCCTGTCTACAGTATTTTTTAATGCTGTGCTAGAGGGGCAATACTCCGAAAAAGCAGAATAAAAGCAGGAAGAACCATTTACAATAGCAAGAACCAAATATTAGCATACGCAGACGACTTTGTACTCATGTGAAGAACAACAACGAATAACCTAACCAGCGAAGGTGATGAAATAAAGGAAATTGAAAAAAGAATGGCAAGGGGAAGCAAAACTGTGGGAGCGTACACAACATACTTAGATAAAAAAATAACATGGTCAGCAAAATTAAAGTTATACAGAACAGTTATTCAACCGATGGTACTATATGGCTGTAAATGTTGGATAATGAACAAAAAAGAAGAAGAAAAATTGAACGCCTGGGAGAAAAAAGTACTGAGGAAGATATTTGGTGGCGTGAAAGTACAGTAAGAAAGAGACAATATGGAGAAGAAGAACTAATGCAGAAATTAAGCTTCTATAAGAAAAACCATCTATAAATCAGATAGTAAAGTCTTCCAGATTGCGGTGGTTGGGCCATGGGTTAAGAATGCCAGATAGTCGATGGGTAAAACAAGCATTGTCAAGAGAAGATGAACGAAGAAGAAGAAGAGGATGACCAAGAAAGAAGCAGTTGGAAGCACGCAAGGAAGTATTAAGTTCGGCAAAGGTAAGAGGATGGCGGAATGCAGCCATGAACAGAATAAAATGAAGAAAAGTAGTAAAGAAAGTCGAAACCATGGATCTTTAAAGCCTGTTCAGCTGCTTTATTATTATTATTAGTGTTTCGTTTGATTGCGAGGTTTAAAAAATTAACCCATCAGTTAAGCTCGGATGTCCTTCGCTCGAAGTAATCGAACTTTGCTTCCCTTTTATTAAAAATTAGTTTATTTTTTTGACTTGAACAAAACATAGTATATCTTACATAACGTTTGACCCAAAAAAAAACAGAAAACGACCTTAGATTTTCTATATCACCCGTAATTTTTTTGCTATAAAGTATTATTGTATTGTAACAAAGCATAGCGATAGACGTACTATTTATTATTAATCATAATCTCACCTTTGAAGGTTGTTGACGTTTTACGGTGGTATTTTGTTTCTAGGGATTCCCTTATTAATGTCCATCAATAAATAGCAACGATCTAAATCTCAGAAAATATGTGTTCTTATATATATAATCACTGGGTAAAAAAAAATATATGAACACTCCACAATCATTCAGACATTACTTAATAAATAGCAAGTAAACAGAGGATCCTCTACCTTGGAATTATTTTTCCATCACAGACGCGTATAGGGATTTTCTCGTGAAGGGCTACCCAACTCATAAATATAACGACAGTATTTTGTACACTCCAGTTGCAATCCAAGAAGAAGAGCTATCACTTCTAAATTTCCACATTATAATGAATAATTCGTTGATATGAAACAACATGAGATATAGTTGTGTTACCACGTTTGTACCTAATGCATCAAATACATTGTAAACATCTGAGCAGTATACGAAATTCCCTTCTGGAAAAATATGTGACGTCTTCAGAGGAAAGTATGTACCCGTCACCTTTGAAGAAGATTTCCTTCTTTTATTCTGAATACTACAAGTTCTGTGATTTTGATACTTTAAAGACTCGAACTACATCATTAAGCAAAGACAGCGGTATTAAATACATCTTTGTTGAATTATATAAATTAATAAAGTTTGTAAGTCATTCATATAAGCGTACAAGAAAAATATTCTAAAATTTTTTATCATTACTAAAACTGAACAAGAAATATTGTAAAACTCGAAACAATCTACCAACAAACTACCTAAAACTGTTTGTATAAAAGATTAGTGATGCATCAACATGTCCAACTAAGCGCCTAATAAACAGACAGATTTGTTATAGTCATTGGCTGTTTCTTCTTACGTAATTGTGAATTTTCCTTGAGAGAATTTCAATTTTTCGTCCTAAGCGAATCTTTCTGAAAATCTCTTCCGATAATCGAGAAAGCTGGACCTTATGCAAGTTCGGATATAATAAAGTAGGTTTAAGTTTGCGTGATCTTTGCATAATATAGATAAAATAAAATACTTCTTATTATTCTCTTTCAATTTGGTCTTTTTTCCATATAAGGAGAAATAAAACTACTATTTTTTAATAATATAAAACATTTACCAAAAGAAATGTACAATAATAATAAAATTTATTTAAATCCTTAATAAATCAACTAGGTTGGAAAATAATGAAAATGGATAATATATAAATTGGAAATGAAGCAGTAGTGGATATACCTTCGTTGTTGAGAGATTTTCACGGCTAACATCAGGCAAATTTTCAATAGGTTTTTCAATAGTTCCGCGGTGATATCATCTTCACCGGATGTCCTGTTATTCTTCAGTTTTTGTATGTGCCTGTGGATCTCTTCCTGTGTTGGTGGTGGTGATTCTGAGTTGGTATAGATACAATTTTCCTTGGGGAATCTTGTGTCGCGTTCGGGGCAATTGAGGAGATCAGAGATATACTGTGCCAGCTCCTGATAATTCTCCTGATTGGTTAGCACTAATCTCCCATTCCGCTTTCTAAAGCAAAGATTTTGTGGTGTGTACCCACGGATTTGTCTTGCGAAAGTCCTATAAAAGTCTCTCGTGTTATAATTGCGGACATTCTCCTCTATAGAGTCTAGTTGTTCCTTCATGTACTTCGTCTTAGTTTGTCTGATAACTTTTGCGGTCTGTTTTCTAATCTCGTTAAAAAGCTGTTGGCTGTTGGTGTTTTGTATTCTTTTTTAATGGGATCAGTTTCTGTGCTTTTTGTATATTTTCTTTATGAAATTTTTCCCTTGTGTCTGCCTGTTCCTTTTCCCATTCCACTATTATGTTGGATTCCTTGATCTTTTTCGTGTGGAATTTCTGTAGGTGTACCTTCTTCTGATGAATTCTCCTTGGGGTAAACTTGACTTAGATTCGTGTTAGGTAGTGGTCTGAGTCGATGTATGCGCACCTGCGGACTTGAACATCATGGATCTCTCTTTGCTGTTGGTATGAATCTCTATGCTGTTGGTATGAATAGCTGAAAATGAAATATGTTGGATTGAAAAACCAATCTGTTATATAGACGAACTCCATGTCTTGATGGATGTTGACATGATCTTCAGGTTATTCTGTTGGCATAGTTCCATGAGTCTTATGCCGTGCTTGTTGGTGAATTTGTGACCGGGGAATATTCTGATGGATTTTTTCCCTACCGATTTGTGCGTTAAAGTCGCCCAGTAAAAATTTAATGTCATCCTTTGGGCCCTTTGCTATTATCTTATCTAGTGTTGGCCAGAATTTCTCTGTAGACTTTGGGTTTTTCTTGTTCTCTCCGTTTGTTGGGCATGTACGTTGATCATGGTGTATTTTGTATCGGCGCACTGTATGCGCATTGTCATTAGTCTATCATTTATGGGGGTGATTTCCTTAAGAGATTTAACTATCCGTTTGTGTACCACAAAGGCCATGCCCAGAAGCGGAACACCCCTGGCGACTCGTTTGTCTGTCCTGCTTTTGAATATGCGATAGTTCCGGTATTCCACTGTGTCCTCATCTGTGAGGCGAACATATATATATATATATATATATATATATATATATATATATATATATATATATATATATATATATATATATATATATATATATATATATATATATATAGCCCCCCTATATATATATATATATATATATATATATATATATATATATATATATATATATATATATATATATATAGCCCCACCCATTCCTCATATTGGAGGGCATATATGTAAATTTTTTATGGTTAGATTCATCAGGGTACCGACATATGCTCTCTCGTCAAGAGTAGGGAGGACCCTGTCCACAATCAAACATCCCACACTTTCCAATGAGACTGGAGCTGAGTGTCACATAGACGCTACCGCTGGGTTCTACAATCTCATGTGGTACACAAAAGTAGTGAAAATATAGGATCGCATCCTCCTCCTCCTCCTCCTTCTCCTCCCCCCTCTTCTTCTCGTCGGTTTCACATTCTCATTCGTAGTAGCAAAAAATAAGAGAGAGTCACCTCCTCTTCTCGTCCATTTCACCTTCTCATTCGTATTGCGCATCTGCATATCAACCAAAATGAGCGGATTTGCAATTCGGGCAAAATGTTAGTTGCTTGATCGGGAATGATCCCTACCCATCCCTCACATTGGAGAGTATATGTTTCATTTGTTGATGGTTAGAATAAGGAGTCGAGAATAAGGAGACACTATCCGTCCATCACACAATTCGTCCATCACACATATCACACAATTTTTTTGTCTACGTTTCTCATCTTTTACAATATTGTGTTAATTTATTTTTAGAAAATGGTTAGAAATTATTACAAAAAAACAGAGATGAATGGACAGAAAAGACATTGGCAAAGATCATTCAAGACGTGTTAGATGGAAAAAAAAGGTTATATATAGCTAGCTAATAAGCTAGCAAGTTTTACGGCCTCCTTCAAACGACTCTAGAACACAAAACGAACTTAGCCAGGACAACCAAATTTGGAAAGGCAAAGTTTTTTAGACCCCATTTAAGCTACTTTTACCCAAGAGGGTGAAAAAAAAATTAACGTGAAAACAATATATATATATATATATATATATATATATATATATATATATATATATATATATATATATATATATATATATATATATATATATATAAGAGTTAAGTAAAAAGAGTTGGAAAATAAAATATAACAAAAAAGAAAAGAAAAGAAAAAGAAGAAGAAGAATCGGATAGCAACTCTGGAGATACCGAGTGTCAGTACTGGCTAACAAGGCTTATATTCGCAGCCTCGGGAAGGATGGATTACTTGCCAAGATTGCGGAAGATAAGCTCACAGTGATTGTGCCGGCGTAGAAGATGAAGACAAGGTTTCTGTTCACATTTGTCCTCTTTGTGAAGACTGAATACTGGAGAATGTTATGATTTATTTTGCTAGGAGGATTTGTTTTTTTGTTTCGTTTGATTAAAAGAGAAAAGACTGTTGATTATACTAGACTAATTGAAAAGTTCGCGGAGTGGAAATGATAAAACAAGTTAATAGTTGAAAAAATTAGTTAATTCTTCCCTATATTCTCTCTTAAGTTCAAAACACATATAGTGATCTTCTGGATGTCCTTTATAATACTCATCCACGGCTGCTATAACTTCTTCATTTGATGAAAAACGCTTGCCACGTAGGAATTTTTTGAGGTTTAGGAACAGATGAAAGTCAGAGGTCCCCTCTGATCTGTTGCGTATGGTGGATGCTCCAACAATTCGTAGTGTAACACCTTCAATTTGACGATTGCAAGAACACCTCTGTGAGCTGATGCCCCACCCATTGATGAAAAATGATTTTTTTTGTTCGCTAAACCAAGTCTTTTTTCGCGAATTTTTGCATCAAATAGATCCAAAAGGTTTGAGTAATAGTGTCATATTATTGTTTTACCCGTTTGAAGGTAATCAATTAACAAAACGCCTTCTAAATCCCAAAACATTGATGCCATAGCCTTTTTGGTCGATTTTGACCACTTTGGCAGCTTCGAAGCTGAACAATCGGGCTCAGTCTACTCTGAGGTTTGTTGTCAAAGTTCAGGATCATAGTGGTAAACCTAAGTCTCATCAATAGTTACAAAACGACGTTTAAAATCCATTTTATACTTTCTAAAAACATCCAAATGTTGGTTAGAGTGTTTTACTCGAAGTCCTTTGTGATTAGAATTTAACAACCCAGCTTGCACTTAGCTTCCTCAAGCCCAATTCCTTTTTCAAAATATGATACACCCTTTCGGTTAAGTCTTAGCAATTTTACTCAAAGTCAATTGTCTGTTATCCATATCCATCATGTACAGAATTAATTATTTGTTCAGTAGTTACACTTATTGGACGTCCAGAACGACGAACATCAACCAGGCTTGGACGACGACGTTGAAACTCACCTGCCCACTTACAAACCATTTTTTGTGAAGGAACAAACTCCTCTAATATATTTACCATTTCACAATAAATTTCCATTGCCTATAAATCTTTTTTTACAAAGAATTTAATCACTGCACTATATTCAATATTTTCCATTTTAAAAAATAACGCTGATACGTTGGTGTTTTTGTACGAATAAATTGACAGATCAGCTTGAAACTTCATATATGTTAATATAAAGGATGAAACATCAAAATGTAGTAGATTATACAGTTATTTTCTTGCTCTATTGGTGTCGCTTCGCAAACTTTTCATTTAGCCTAGTACAGGCCAACAGTGTGCCGGCCTATTTGGAGCTGATTTTATACAAATTTGATGCCCTGAATTCAAATATGGTATTCATTTTTGTCTAGAAGCTCAAATTTCTAAGCTATAACATTTTAATGAAATATGTTACAAAATTTAAATTTAATCCATGGATACAATATAAAACTAAACACGAAAGTTGTATTATTATATTATACGATGAAACCAACTAGTCGTTGAACACTTTAGAAACTTCTTTTCCGTAACATTCTTGAATGTATTTTGGAACAGTCCCTGTAGTAATCTCCAAGCAGTAATATGTCATCATGTGCGTATCCCGTCTTCCTGAATAGCAGTCCTTCATAGTTTTAATAGCCTGCTGAAATCTTTCATCTTGTTCCTCACTGGTGTCTCCTAAATTTTGAGGAAAACGGCCTAAGTGGCTGGATAAATAGTGCGCCTTAATGCTTATTTTACACCCAAGGATTTGAAACTCTTAAGCATCTTATTTACCAATTCAACATAGTTTTCAGCTTTGCGTTTTCCCAGAAAATTTCCAACAACTGCAACAAATGAAGTCTAAATCGAATTTACTAAGGCAGAATCCTTAATGAGTTTTCTTATTTGTGGGCCGTCAATGTGGGCTTTAATTTATCCCGTAGTCAACTGTGGCATTTTTTTCCTATATATGCAAGGAATTATCCATTCTTCTCAAGGGCCTTTGTAAACTCTTCATTAGGCCCAGCTTGATATGCAGTAGAGGAAAAATGATTTTCTCTCGTCCAATCAAGTCAAGGAGTCGTTAATAACATTCTTTTCCGCAACGTCCATGTTTTCTCTCTTAGGTCACTCTTTCTAACCCAGTAGTGTGTTTGACAATAGACTGACAATTGGGCAAATATACCGGAACCAATCCTTGTATAGCGTCCCAAATATAGCTAAAATCAATTCTAAAATCCTAGGCACCAAAAAAAAATATTTTTCTTGTAGGCCTGTACAATTTTAATAAAAGTTTATAATTTCCAGAATTACATTATGTCGTTTTTCTAACCGATAAACCTTAAAGCCCCGTTTTACCCCATCTTCCCCTACAAAACATGTATGTATTTCTTTATTATATTGTTTATATGTGTTTTTTGTTTATTTTTTCGTCTTATTACTAATATGAGGCCTTGCGTCGTCCGCGTATATTTTCATGTATTTCGATTTATCTGAATTAGTTTTTGTTTGAAGTTAAATCACACTGGAAGAGATTTATGTACGATACTATGAGGATATGTCATCTTCGAAGATTTAACATACTGAGGATCTTCAATCAGAAAAGGAACCATGAACACTACTTTGTTGCAATTTTAATAGTAATGTTATTTTAATTAAAAAAGATGACTGAGCAAATCACAAATAAAAAAAACAAATTGACGACCTATATATTGTATTTCATGCGTAAATTGTTAACTCTTCGATGATCCTGACGGTAAATACGATCTTGAGCGCTTCAAATTAACGAAATCCATTGGCTATTCTAAATAGAAGCTAATTTTAAGCAAATACTATTCGCGTGGCATTTATTACAAAACATTCCAAGGTTTGCAATTTTAAATAAAAGAAGAATAAATTAGTGAAAAACAATAGGTACGCGGCACTAACTGACGCAAGGAAATATCCTGTCGTGTGTGTGTGTATGTTTTTTTTCTCTTTCGACTGCAGAAAAAGTTTATGGGATTTTGCAAACAGAATTTTACAATACCACCTCAGAATTATTGTTGTGGAAGAATTATTCGGTACATTATTTTAACGGGCATTATAATACAATATAGTCGATTGTCAAATAAATCATTTCTCATCAAACATCAGAGTTAAAGAAAACTAGGCCACGAAAGATTATAATTTTGCTATTTGTAAGAATATTTTCTCGGTTTCCGCCTCTTTTTATAATTATTTTTCCGTTTCTTTTTAATTCTCTTTTGTTTTTCTCTGAGTAAGTAAGTGCGCGATCATAACAGCAAAATTTACCCCCAAGGACAGGTTATAATCTATGAAAAACTCTAAAAAGGAAATAAAAATTGTTCATCATCAGGCACCGTCAGATATCATCAGGAAAATTCTTCTGGGTAATAATTCAGTGCATAGAAAAACATGAAATAGTTTGAAAACGTTGAAATATCATCATTCAACTCTAGGAATCACTCTATCATACGTTCAGTTGTGGAAGAATTATTCGGTACATTATTTTAATGGGCATTATAATACAATATAGTCGAATGTCAAATAAATCATTTCTCATCAAACATCAGAGTTAAAGAAAACTAGGCCAGGAAAGATTATAATTTTGCTCTATTTGTAACAATATTTTCTCGGTTTCTGCCTCTTTTACAATTATTTTTCCATTTCTTTTTCACTCTATCATTCGATTCATAAAAGAAGAAAATATTTATCAAGAATTATTATTGGGCTAAAAATTTGGAATTCCGATTCAAATGGAGAATAGAAGTTTAATGTCGTGAACAAGTTTTTCCCAGAGAAAGAAATTCCTGTTCATAATATTTTGTCAGCTGCTACTAATAGTGCTTCAGCGATGATAGGAAGTTTTAAATGTGTTCGCTGTAAATCGTATTATTTATCGTCAGTATTTGGTTACAAAAAATCTGAATGAATGCCTGCATACCTCGGTCCATTATGTTGTTAGAACAGTCAATAGATTATAAACAATTCATTGAACGACAGATTATTTAGTCGACTTTGTAGTGAAAATGATGAACATTACAATCGCTTGCTGCGGCACACAGAAGTTCGCTGGCTCTCACAAGTTATATGGCTAAATCGTTTATTTAATCTATTTGACTCAGTACTGGACTTTCTTGAATAAAGAGACGAAAAACTGCGCAAAAACCCGATTTTACCCAAAAATGGCATCGCTTATTTAACAGACCTGGTTAAAATATTTAATGACGCCTATATACAATTGCAAGATGATAAGTTGAATTTAATTAAAACAACAAACCTCGTAGATGTTTTTGTTGGAAAACTTCTTTGGTTCAAACGAAATCTAGGTAGAGGTAAACACAGCCACATTCCCGCGTTATTACGTACTTATTTACTTCCAACACTTGGACATTCTTCGTGCTGATTTTACGGAGCGATTCTGATATTTTAAACATGAATGTACCGAGTTCCATTACAGATCCTATATCAAATGCAGATACAGCGGAATTATCAAATTTAAAAGACGAACTTGTAGAACTCACAACTAAGGAAGAACTAAAACTCATAACTACCAAGAGTTCTGGCTTCAACAATCAATACCGGCTCTGGCAATTCTGGCTTCAACAATCACTGAGCGTGGCGATTTGCGAATGATGTTAAGGAAATTGAAACTTAATATTAAATAATGTTTAAACTCCAAAAGCCTCAACCATCTCATTAATTTTTTATTTCTTAATGATTTTGTGTTTATTTTTTAATAAATAAGTCTTTACTATATCTGATGGTATTTTTAATTATTTTATCCTTTCTGATTCTTAATAGATAGATAGGCAAATAAAATAGGTATAGATAATATTCAATAATATTTGGTATAATTAGCTATTATAGAAGGGGGGGTGTTGGAATTTTTTTCTTGTAAAGGGAGCGGTGGTCCAGATAAGGTTGGGAAACTCTAAAATAAAACTGGGGCTATAACGCAGCCCCTCCTGACTCCAGAGGCGGTTTCAAAAGGATCTGTTCTTTTACCACTGTGCGACACTATAGGTCTGTTATTAACATGAATGCTTTTACAGATTTGTTTTTCATAAACCGTACTGTATCGACAATAAAATTTAAGCCTAGCAAAGTAATGCAGATCGTGAAATTAGAAAAAAAAACACAAAATAAACAAGAAAAAAATTAAACAGCATAAAACTCGAATCCGGATAAAGGTAAGGTACCATCCACTTAACACTCGGATAAATTGAAAACAATTAGGATTATATGGTAATAACAATGGGTCGGTCGACGACTCAAGGATGTGACGTTCAAGACAATCTCTTTCAGCGAAGAATGCGATAAAATTACCATATTTTGTCTGAGGTACACCGACACGGGATGATACAAGAAGCAACCGAAACCTATTGCGGTTTGCCCAATGACTTGTGTAAACCTTTTTTTTCGTTTTTTTTTTCCTCCTTTTTAAAGCAAAATAATTCAATCGTGGATAACATCAATTTTACGCTACCTCACAAATGAATGAACACACGAACAGGTTCATTTAAATATCCAGTTACATTTAAATTGGATATTTTTCGTTCGATTTTTAAAGAATATATCAAAATTTGTATTTTTTTTTTTATTAAAGAAATCATTTCTGTACAAGGTGTGTAAATAAAGTAATAGGGCTGGTGGCGTAAGGTTCAATCTGACAACACGATTGACACCTCCTTTGGGGAAAATGCAGGCCGACATCTGATGCATCTTCAGTGCGAGTTTAACCTCCCTAGTGTCACTTGGTGTTCCGTACTAATTCTTTTCGTAAATCAGATTTTTCTAGTGTATTTTAAAAATGAGTGACAAAATGAGTGACAAGTTTTGTTTCAGACTTGTTGATAGTGCGACAGAAACTTTGGTAAAATTTCAACAGGTCTATATAGGAAACAGTGTTTGTCAAAAGACTAGATTTTAAAAAACTAGGCCGAGACTCGAAGGCGTCTTCCTTTCAATTTAATTGGGCTTTCTAACTTATTCGTGAGCTATGGTATGATTTCTGCTTTCCATGCCCAAGTGTTCCTTTTTCTATCCCGTTTATCATTTCAGCTATAATGTATTGTTTGAATGTATTAAGCTTTATTTTAATTAGTTTTTGTTTGAGAAGAAATCATAATAGAATACCATAAATTTAAGTAAGGTTCTATGAGAATCATCTCGAAGATTTAATATACCTGAACATTCTCAATCGGAAAGACAATCAAGAACACTATTTTGTTGCATTTTGAATAGTAATGGTTAATTTAATTAAAAAAGATGACTGAACGTAAATTGTAAATAAAAAAAAAACAAATTTCGATTGACAAATCGAGGATCCTGACTGTAAATAACATCTTGAGTGCTTCAAATTAACGAAATCCAGTGGCTATTCTAATAGATTCCGGGATCTGCTGCGTTCTGATTGTCAGTTAACGATCAGACTGATCGGGGAACAGTTGAATTTGACTCACATAATTGTTCATCAGATTTTTACCAGCGAATTGATAAAGAAATGAACAAATGAATGAATGAAGAAAATCTGTGCAAAAATGGCTCCAAAAAACCTGTTGCAAGATCTGAAAGACAACAGAAGGGGTTGTCAGACACAATCATTAATCGTATAGAAAAAGAAACTTTGCGATGGTTTGGTCAACTTATGAAGTTTGGTCAACTTATGAAGTTTGGTCAACTTAGGATAATGGATGGCCTGAAACATTATTCCAGTGGGCTAGGCAGAAGGAAAGGTGGAAGGTCCAAAAGGTCGTAGAACGATGAAACACAGACTATTAGGCGAACATCTGGTGTATGACAGGAAAGCTTGAGGAAGGAGATTGGACAGGCATCACATCAGTAATTTGATAAGTTACACTTTTAGATATATTATGTATACCACACACAGTATATAAGTCCATTACTTAGTATATATACAAATACAACAATAATAGTAATAATATTAATTTTATTGCAGTACATTTAACAATAACCAATACAGAAAACAGCAATATATTACAATGTAATAGAAAACTTATACAAAATCACTGCAAAAGGACCGAGGTGACAAAAGTCACTCTGGCGAGGTCACTCTTGCACTGCACAGTGATTCTACAATTAAACAATTAAAATAATGATTATCTAAAACACAATTTAAACAATGAACAGTATACACAAATTAAACGTTTCACAATTTAACTTCACTTACTGCTACTACAGCATGTCACTGACGCGAACTCACAAGTTTTTACCCATTCAAAAAGAGACCAACACGCACATAATATAGTTGAATATATACAATATATTATGCGGATACATGTACACAGGCCGCTGCGCGTCGCCACGTCACTAGCATGTCGGTGACGCAAACCTATAAGTTTTGCCCCTCCTAAAAATCGCTCAACGCGGCTAAAGAAGTTTTCACTTCAAAAAAATGCATTGAAATGAAAACAGGCATCAAGGCAAAAGAGGCACAGACAAAATCACTAATCATTAAGGAAGGCATATTGCTTGCAATTTCTTTTCATTCAATTAGTTGTAGTAACATTTTTTTAAATCGGACAGGTTTAAAGTATTTATACTCTTGAGGTATATCGTTGTATACATTATATATATTATATGAAAACGACTTTATAAATTGCGCAGAATAAAACATAGGTGGCAATAATCGACTCCTGAATCTTGTATTCAAACTGTGCACATCCGATCAAAATCTAATCTTATAGATAATATTCCATATGAAATGAAATAAACAGCCACGTGGAAAGCGTGGAGCGTGCAACCCCGTAGAGAGCGTGGAGCGTGGAGCACCGTGGAGAGCGTGAAACCCCGTGGAGGGCGTAGAATCCCGTGAAGAGCGTGGAGCCCCGTGGAAAGCGTGGAGTTGACTTCTAAATAGTATAGATAAACACTTCAATGACACCAGCTTATGAGCTTATGAGTGTTAGCAAGATCAATATTGGCCTGCAGTGGCGGCTCGTGAAGGAGAGCGTTGGGGCGCCGCCTCTCCAGCATTATCACAGTAAACGATTTTTCAGAGCAAAACACCATATTTTATTTCCATTCAGTTTCTTTCCTTTAACTAATTTTAAAATAATATTAAAAATTAAAATCTCCAAATGTTGAAGCACGTCTGTCGACCCATCACACCAAATAATGCGGATAAAAATTTCATCCTCTAGCCACAATTTTTACATCGTTATGTCGGACATTTACCTCCAGCGACCGTACACCACCGTCATCTTATCTCGTCGATGGCGTTAAATGTTTTTTTGGTTGCCAGAATTCGAGAATTTAACTGCTTTCTAAAACATGCGATTTAGACGTAGATTCCCTTCGACCGAGCGTATTGGTAATTCGTTTTAAACGTCGATTTGATGGGTACGGAGCGTTTGATATGTCTCGCGTCGCGTATTTCGTTCGCCTCGCGAATACTTGTTTTGATTTAGAATTTGCTTCGTGTGTACACACTGAGTAGCACTTTTTAAATACAAATAATCAACTTTTAATTGCAAATATGTGCCTGATTTAAAACAGTTAATAATGACTAATTTAAGTTTGAAGGAGAAAGTTGAATTAAAAACTAACGGTCGTCCCGTGCCCGTGTTGAATTTGAGTCAACTTCAAAAAGAATGTAAAAATAGCAAAAAAATTCTTCAGCAGCCCTGTTTTCTTCTACGCCCTCCTACTTTAAAAACTCACGCACCGCCACTGTTGGCCTAATATCATTAAAAGATGTTATATCTGGTTTTTTGTAAATGTTAATTATTTTAGATATTTTCCATATATCCCGAAAAGTACCCTCCAGCAAATATGAATTAACAATGTGTACCAATATTGGAAGAATATATGGACAACACATAAGAATAATTATATTTATTGATCAATATTTTTTATTTTATTTGTATCAATATTATAATAATCCGCTACGGGCCAACCATCGACTCACACCGGCAGCGCACACTTTTTTTGATTGCTCAGGTACCTAAATTGAAGAATGTCGATTGTTACATCATAGAGGTATTAAAACAAGAACATAGATATTTATTTATAAATTATCATAAGACATTCCCTGTTTAAAGTTAAATCACGTTAGTCAATTAGTTCTTTATCTAATACCTATTAAATTATTAGCATAGGAGAAACGTTACACGAATATTTAGGGAAAATTAATTGTAATCGTCCAGAAATTTAAATAATTAAGGAAAATCTATAAAGATCTATTAACCAGCTATCATGCAGTTACCAATCAACACGCCAAACACATCGGGATGATACAACGTATGATAACATTAATTTCTGCTCACGCACAAATTATTGAACGTACAGATCTGGACAAAGAGAAAGTGCTTTTTTACCACGATAATGTCACTGTAAACACATCTCACGTTGTTGCTGCAAAATTTCATAACCTACACTTATGACATAACAGTGACAGCTGAGTGTCATACACCCAACTGCTGAACTCCGCAATATCATGTAGAACCTACAACAACACACACAACATTTTGTTAGTTGTTTGACTGGGAACGAGCCCCAGTTATCCCTTCATTGAAAGGCTTCATGTTTCGCCTCTTGATGTTCAGACTCCTCAGTACCTACTTTTTTTTTTGCTCTCTTTTTTTTTTGCTCTCTCGTCAGGAACAGGGAAACCCTATCTACAGTTAACAAACCATACTTTCACCGACTCTCCGTCAGATGGCGTATGCATACGGTATTTTTCTTCGTCAAAAAAGCATGCTTAACCAATACACGAAGTCCCTGTTTTTCGTTGTTTTGAGAATAACAAAAGTAACGTCTCTTGAAGCACAACAACTCAGAAACTAGTAGACATATTGTCATAAAATGTTGACACGTGACGTTTGAAGGTGAATAAAATCGACGACTGTTAAGGATTTTTCATAAGTGACGCCATCTATATGTCAGATCAGGGACTTATTGGCCGATATGTTATTCTAAGACGAAATCGATATAAAATTCTCCAGCACATAATGAAGAGTAAGATGGAGGGTCGTAGGAGTGTCGAGTGTAAACATGCCTCCTATCTGTAAATATACGAACTGAAACAGAAGTATTTAGAATAACCGAACAGAGAGTAGAATTGCAACCGTTGCCGGACTTAACAAGACACGAGAAGAAGAAGATAAGTTAAGAAAAAATGAAACAAAAGCTACGATGTGGGAAGGGGATACGAAAGGGAATTTCTGTGAATGTAAGAAATATATAATGAATCCGATATGGCTCGTTCTGCAAACAGGCTGTAAATTTATGGTAAAATATCGTTCGTTAACCGAATTCCAATAAAATCAACAGTATCGTAAAACCTTCAGCTCGCTCTTTACCCATATTTTATATATTAAAATACGCCCACGGTATCAAGAGGAACATGATGATAGTGAACGAACGATCTAGTGCATCTGCCTTCTGTCGCTATTTCTACTGTTCCGTCCTTGAAACGGACCCACCTTAGTATTTCTACACTTCGCTAACATATCACGTCTTACTGCGCGACCGTTCTAAGGGAAATATTAAATCATCTACAGTGTGATGCACGCTAAAAAAATTAATTTTATTCTCAGTCAGTCTCGGAAAGAAAACACAAGATTTTTTGAAGATCATTTTTATTACTTCCATTTATGTACGAGGCTCATTTGAAAAGTTCTCCCTCTGAAAAAGAACAGTTCTGACATTTTTCAACGTAGTCACCTTGCAATGCAATACTTTTACCAGGTGTAGCGTTTAATATAATTTTTTTAAAGATATGGAGCTTAAACAGGTTAAACTGTTAATACGACAGTACTTTTTAAAACACTATTAATATTTAAACGGTAAATATATCGAGTTTCGAGCAAAATAAAAAACATTTGCGGAACGTACTGCTTTCAGTGGCGGCTCGTGGGTTTTTAAAGTGGGAGGGCGTAGAAGAAAATAGTGCCGCTGAAGATTTTTTTTTACTTTCCCCTTCTTCCTTTTTACTTTTCGTTCTATTGAAACCCTATACAGAAGGTAAACGATAAGTCGAGTCATTCATATGATTTCCTAAAATGGAATCAATTTTTTATACTGTACTTTATTAATCCTAGAAGCACGCCCCTATTTAACGAATAATTTTTTCGTTATGCCCTCGAAGAGGAAAGTTGTGTTGACTAGAAAATTTTGAAGATGTCAATGATCTTCGAAAGTACCAAGCAGTTTTTTTTACATTTTCATTATGCTCTCTTATTGTTTTCGCATATGCAGAACTTAATGATGAAGCAATGTTTATTTTACCCAACAACTGGAAGCTCACTAAAGTTGCTTTTATGTTTAGGTGATTTCTCGTATTTTTAATTTTGTCTAACAAATATTTTAGATCTCTCACTCCTTCGCGAATCCATTGCTGCTCACCACCAAACAATAAACACACGAAACAAAACAGAGAATTAGTGTCTTCACTAATTATATAGTTTATTGTCAAATTTTCGCGTAAAATTTGCCCTATTTTTACATTTTTTTTGAACTTGACTCAAAATCAACACGAGCGTCGAATGACCGTTAATTTTTAATTGAAGTTTCTCCTCCAAACTTAAATTAGTCATTATTAACTGTTTTAAATCAGACACACCTACGTGTGTACAATTAAAAGTTGATTATTTTTATTTAAAAAGTACTACTCAGTATGTACAAATGTAGCAAATCTCAAATCAAAACAAGTATTTTCGATGCGAACGCAATACGTGACACAAGACATATTAAACGCTCCGTACCCGTCAAATCAGTTAATCGTTTAAAACTATTTAGCGATACGCTTGGTCGCAAGGAATCTACGTCCAAATCGCATGTTTTAGAAAGAAGTTAAACCCCCGCATTCTGGCAACCAACAAAACATGTAACGCCAACGACACGATGAGATGATGTGGCGTATGATCGCTGGAGGCAAAAGTCCGATTAACGATCTAAAAATTGTGGCGAGAGGATGGAATTTTTATCCGCATTATTTGGTGTGATGGGTCGACAGACGTTCTTCTACATTTGGAGATTTTAATTTTCAATAATATCTTAAAATGAGTTAAGGGAAAGAAACTGAACAGAAATAAAATATGGTGTTTTGCTCTGAAAAACTGTTTACTGTGAGAAATGCTGGAGGAGCGGCGCCCCAATGCACTCACTCATAAGCCACTAACTGTTTTTCTTGTTCAATCCAAAGAAAAACGCGAGTGAAAGCCGTCGTATACTTGTAGAAACTTACGGTTATAATGCCCTAACCCAAGACGCTTGTAGGCTTTGGTTTAGACGATTCAAAAGTGATGATTTGATGATGATTTCGATTTGAAAGACAAAGAACGCCCAGGTCAGCTGAAAATAGTTGTAGATACCGAATTGCCAGGCATTATTGGAAAAAGACGATGTGCAAACTCAACAACAAATGGCAGAGAGGTTAAATGTTGGTCGCCGAACCATAATGCATGCAATGGAAAAGATTCAGAAGACAGGAAAATTGGTACCACATCAGCTGAACGACAGACAGATGGAAAAGCAAAAAATGGTGTGCGAAATTTTGTTTTCTCGGAATGAAAGAAAAACTTTTTGAGAACCCAAAACGCAGAAAATCATGAGTTGACTGAATACAACCATCAACATCGCCTGTAAGACCGAATCGCTTTGGAAAGGTCACGCTGTGCATTTGGTGGGATCAGAAGGGTGTCATGTGCCATGAGCTTCTGAAACTAGGTGAAACACAAAATACCGTTCGCTACCGTTAACACATGACAAATATGAATCATGCATGGATTGAAAAGCGACCGGAATGGGCTACAAGACACGGAAAAGTGATTTTGCAGCATGACAACGCCCCATCACACACAGCGAAAGCGGTTTGAAACACCATTTCTGAACTTGGCTAGAAACTCTTGCCTCATCCGCCGTACTCACCAGACCAAGGCCCTTTCCGACTGTCATTTGTTTTCATCGATGTTTCACGCACCTACTTGAAATGAATGAAACATTTCAATAATTACGGAGATGTCAAAAAATGATTTGATGACTGGATCACTTCAAAATATGTATGGTTTTTCAGGGAAGGTATCCACAAATTGACAAAGAGATGAAAAACATGCACAGTTGGCGATGGCGCATACTTTGAATAAACCATTTTTTACATTTCTTCCAAATTAAACGTGTTTTTTTTAAATTAAGATTTATTAACACCACACCTGGTAAATCAATGACATTCCAACTTTTTAATATCATCAGTACAATGCAATTTAACCAACTCTTTTGTCTCAGTTTTTACCTCATCATTTGAAGTGAATCTTCGTCCAGCGTGACATTTTATCAGGTTTGGGAAGAGGAAGTAATCGGCGGAAGGCAAATCCTGCTAATTTGGTGCATGTGAAACTGCTTTAGGGTGTAGGTCGTCGAGCCTTGAAGCAACAACCCGAGAGGAATTGGCAGGCGCATTGACGTCGCGAAAGAGGACTTTTTGGTGGGTGTTTAGCCTAAATAATACCCTACAATTGATTCAATAGTAAAATGTAGTACTCTTCAGTCTTTTCCCATATAATTTATTAGCACTACACCATGAGAATCCTAGAAAACTGTAGCAATGACTTTTTCTATAAATAGAATTGTTTTTACTATATTTAGAGCACTTTCACCTACTCCCATCCATGTTTGTACTCCTACTCCGCCTCCGACGAGTAATAGTCAACCCATGTTTCATCTATTTTTTTTAAAACAACCAAGAAACTTAGCACAATCGCATTAAAAATAAGTCTAAACACTCTTGAGAAATATTTATTCGAATGCAAAATATCGTGAAAATTGTAGTCAGTACCATTAATCATAACCACGTTCAGTTAACATCAGTGAACCGAATCGAGAAAATGTCTCCGAGAGTGCATAGAAACGCACTTAGGAGGCAAGAGTGTTCATAAGGGAGCTGACAAAAAAAAGTTCTCCGGATAATAGTCAGATCTTCTTTCTAATGCCCTTGATTTGAAGGGATAATCCTAATGCCCTTCATTAGAAGGGCAAAAAAAGAAGATAAATAGTGCAGTAAAGTTAAATGAAGATAAAAGTATAATAAAAATAGTAACAAGGGACTGTGAGTATCTATGTTTTAGAGAGCCGAAGTACCTGGTCGGCAAATGATATAAAATTTATATATTTAACTTCAACATATATTATGATAAGAACTCCCTTTATTTTTATGTAAAGCAGTGTAATACGAAGCGGTTTGGCCCATTTCGTCATGCAGCGGAGGCACCAAAAGAGGGATAATAAAGGTTTTAAAGTCCCTCTTGTCAAGAATCCTAGCCTGAGTGATGATGGGTATGGTAATACGACATTGTCGATTTTTGTGACAATTTTGTCGGTCGTAGAAGTTTCTGAGCGTTCCGAGCGCTCATAATCTTCAATGGAAATATCGCCACTTTTTTACTATTAAAAATAAATCCAAAAATTCTTTAATGTGGAATTTAACACATTTTGAATGTCCATCAGGATTAACCCCCTAAAACAAAGTAATTTATAAGAGGTCGAACCTTTATCCATTTTTCAGAAAAATATCAAAACTAATTTATTTTACTTGATCGCCACAAAAAAAGCAACTAAAAGAACGCGTCCGAAACTTCACAGCACGCCAAGATCGAGATGTCCTTCCACAAATCTGGCCATTTTCGTCGGATAATTTCGCGCAAACGCCTCATAACAACTAAATAGTATTCCTTATTCACCTTTTATCCTTCTGGAAAAAACTCGGAGTGCACCATACCACGGTAATCGCAGAAAACTGTCAGTATGACCTTGATTTTAACGCATTTTTTTTTAAATTTCAGTTAGTTTTCGAGGTGCCAGTCCGAAGATTGTTAGCTTGTTTGCATGTCTCGTCCAACCCCATATCTGGTCACCCGCTATGATACGTTTCATGAAAGTGAGGTCCGTATAAACTTGGGAAATCATGTCAACAACCCCCTTTTGATTCTCTTTTTAGACAAATTTGAGCTCATTCAGAACCAATCATATGGCGACCAATTTCCTGCTCAAAATTCTCTAAGACCCATACAATGATTTTCGACCACCAGTTTCTTAATTTGATCGATGTCGAATCAAATAACAAAACCAGCTAATATAAATAAACTAGTTGATATATCGTACTCAAACTGAACATCGTAACTAGACACTGTGCTGACATCACAGAGGAACAAGTAGAACTTTTAGCAAGGAATATACAAAATAAACAGACAATCAAGAGTAATCAAAGAGTTTATTAAAAAAACTTATTAATACAGCCTAAATATCAAATGTTATATCATGATGAAAACCAATTTATTTCTTCTTTTTTAACAACCTAAAATGAAATATTTCCTTGGCATAATAAAAAATCTTTTATCAACACTTAACTCACTCAATATTTTTATAATCCAATAGGGGATCAACAATATCAAAAATGTGATAATACTTTGAACTTCGGCGAGCTATATCAGCAGCAGTTTCACCACTGTTATTTTTTAAATTTGCATTTAAGTAAGGATGCATTAAAAGCAGCTGTACAGAATCATAACAAGCTCCATGTGCTGCTGCTATATGTAGTGGTGTTTGGCCTATTAAAGCAACCCTTTTTACAAATTCCAAAAACAGTTAAATATCATTACCTCCTTCTGATGGTGCATTGACATTTGCTCCACATTGAACTAAGTATGCCGCACATTTAACGCTGTTCCACTGACAGCAAGAGTGCAATGGTTCCCACTGCACTTCAGTTTTAGCTGCAATATCAGCTCCATGCTCAACAAGATACTGTACCACCTCTAAATGATTTCCATAACATGCTCTATGAAGTGGAGTGTACTTATCCTTATCTGTGGTATTAATAAGAGTTATGTCTTCCTCCAAAAGGGATTTTATTGAGTCTAAATCACCCTTTTCCGCTGCCTCCATAATCCTGTTTTGATGTATTTCTGAAAATTATATTTTCTCAAATGATCATGTTTTAAATTATGAAAATTACCATTAGGATTTCTGTTAGGATCTATATCGTTCAGGTCATCCTCCCAACCGCTAACTAAAAACCTATCATCATTCATTATAATTCTTTTAATTACTCTGCCGTAAGAATAAACAAAAAATGTGAGGTTCAATTCATACAACAAAAAAGAGTAAACAAATACAAAGCAATGTTGCCAATACTTTTTATGTAAAAATTAAAATCCAGTGTCTAAAAAAAAGTTGGATTCTTCCATAAATTTTCAAAAATATGACAATAGTACCGATTTATTTATTATGTATTTAAAATTCAAAATTATGTAATTTAATTCATTGTTTATTTATATATTGGGTTGCCTATATTCATGAATTTTTATACAGTTCGACTAAAATAATTCAATTGATTTTTATTTTAAGAAAAAAATGACAAGAAATTAGAATTATAATTTTAATAAAAACTATCATTTAAAACTATGACTTAACAACAATTTGATTTTTTATGCTGCCTGTTTAAATTTAGGGTAACATTTATAATTATTTATAGTTCAGTCTAAAATTAGCATTTTTGAAAAAAATGCTGTTTGGAAGTGATATTTCCACTAAATATGATAATAGTTCAGTTTCTTTTTGCATATTTAAGTAAACGGTGAAAATTAGGTATATATATTTAACTGATAAGAATATATAATAAGTTGCCTACAATTTCGAAAATGTGTGTTTATTTAGATTCGATTGATATAACTGATATTTATTATAACATGAAAAGAATCATAAATAATATTAAAATTTTAATATAATTCTCATTTGAAATTGTGACTTAAGGACTGTTTGGTTAATTTTCTCTTTAAATTTGGAGGCCTGCTGCCAACAATCAGTTTATATTACAGATTTGAAATCCCAGTATTTAAGAAAAGAAGCCAGACTTTTCATATAAATATGACCACATTGCCAGTTTTACATATTAACATTGAAAATTGAGTCCTTTCAAATATAAAACTAGTTGATTATTGTGATGCCTATGTTAGCACAAATATGTGTGAAGTTAGACTGAAATAATCCGACCGATATTTATCATAAGAAAGAAAGAGAAAAAATAGGATAAAGTTTTAATATAACTGTCATTTAAAATTGTGACTTAAGGATTGTTTTGTTGTTTACGTTTCCTGTTTTAATTTAGCGGTTTAGGCCACACCTATGGAATTATATTGGGTCATCAAAAGGTAAAAATTATAATAACATATCTTATTTTCGTTTAAAAGTATGGTATTTATTGTTGGCTTCGTATAAAATATATTTTGTTGCCTATTAACTTTTATTAACATATTCTTTTCAGATAATACACTATACACAATAAGCACCTACACAATTTTGTTTTCTATGAATTGAAATGTCTACTGATCTAGGCAGACCATACGATCGTGATTACAATTTTGTGCCTAATCCATACAATCAAAACCCCTATCCAACCCATGAATCAATACAACCAAACATTTTTTATGAACCTATAGCTGAGGCGTCTACAAATAAATACAGTCACGTGGGAGATTTCACACCATTTTACATTGTCGTTACAATTTGCAGTATTATTGGATTATCTTTGTTTATTTTGAACATTGTCTTGGGTTGTTGTTCTAAGTATTCAGAATATTGGCAAGATCGTCATACTGGTGGGTAGTTTTGTGGTGTATTACAAAAAAAATATACTTTGATGACGGTGTTTATATTTATTAGGTAACCGTTGGATTGTATCTCTTTGGACAGCAACTCCTCATAATCAAACACCATTAGATTATTCTGTGGAACTTCAAGAAATCTCCTCTGTCAATCAAGTGGTTTATGACCACCCTCAAGAAATAGAGCACAGTGAACACAGTGAATTTTTAGAGCTTAGAACCCAGAGGGAAAGCGAGATCTGATTTATAGGAGTGTTTCATTCTTTGATACAAAATGTTTCATGTATACTGGCCCATGACTGCTTTTGTCACCTTAATTCTAGTATTAGGCACTATCATGGCACTTTTAAAGTGGGGTCCAAAAATCTGTAAGGTAAGGCACACAGCTTTACCTCAAAAAGAACTTTGGCACCACAAGGCTTATGAGCAAGATGTATAAGACTTACAGATCTATTTTGGAAATTATCCGTCCATTAGTAGTTTATAATTTTTTCACTTGTGTAGCTATGTAATCTTACATTTTTTTACTATTTTTAATAAAACACCTTATAACTGAGAATATTTTATTGTTTTTCTATGATCTCCCCATATTGCTTTGGGACTTTTGGAGATTTTTTTTTATTTTAACATCATATACATATCAACACTTCACAACAACTGATATATTTTCTTGTACTGCAAAATTTGTTCTAATTTCAAAACCTAACTATTAACCTACTCAAATGCATAAGCAATATTTTCTAACAATAAAATTTACATGGACATTGACTAATAAAAAATTATCAATCAGTTTTACAATACTTAAATCTAACCATAAAAAATATATATCAGTATGTGATTGATGAAAAAGAATGCATTATTCAATATATAGCAATATAACTATATTAACAAAACAAGTTGATAAGCAGATGAGAAAAATGAAAGAAAACTTTTAAAAACTAAATGGCACTAATGTTAACAAATAGTACCATGACTTAAAATACGATAGAAGTCTGTTAGTGAAAAGAAAGAAAACCATGTTTAGAACAGACTTGGAAGGAAGCCAATATTTTCACATTAAACTACCAATATTCATCTACCATTAATACAAGTAGTGGTTAAATTAATAGCCAAATAATTGGTAAATTAAAATATGAAAATCCAGGATTTTTCCTTTAGTTCTGTTCCCATCTTTTATGTATTTGTGGCTTGAGATCCACTATATGTACATGTACTGCTTGAAACTTTTCATACTTGGGTGGAATTGGACAAAGCTGATATTTTACTCTATCTCCTGGTACTGGTATAAATTCATCCTCAATACTAAAAGTACAATTTTGAATTAAAACACATTTACAATAATTTAATGTGTTTGTAACCGTAATAATCCAATGTAACATATCTCTATGCAAATATTCCACATGTTTGCATAAAAATATTAGTACAACTATTTTTAGCTTGTATATTACAGGCACATTGAACTTTATTACTCATATTTCAGGCAATTATCCTGTTTTCTAATTGTTATGTCAACCATCACATATGCCGCATATTACAACAAACTCACATCAGTTCAAGGCTAATTCCAAACTCAAATTAATTATTGTTAGAATACTTACTCAGAGATGTGAACAAATAAATCTTCACTGCCATCCTCTGGAGTTATAAAACCATGTCCCTTTTCTCTGCAAAACAATTTAACCTCCCCATATAAATTCTTTGTTTTTACTATACGTTCACATCTAAAATAACAAATCTAAGATAATTGCCGTATTACATTACAAAAAATTATGCCAACTTACGTTGAATTCGTTCTGGTCCTTTTAGTGATTAAAGGACTGGGAATTAAATGGTTTAAATCGATACTTTTATCGCCTTCAGTCATTTTATAATATAACAGCAAGAAATTGAGCAAAATAAAAGTGTTTTCAGTGGAGAAACATAAACCGTACCTAAAATTCCAGGAATTTCAACATACTAAATTTTGACGCATTCTAAGGACATACCTAGGTCAGAGGAATGTCTTATCTACCATCAGACAAAACTACTCCGATCTTGGTTAGTATGTTGTCAATTAAAACGTCATTTGTCATAGAGACTGACAGAAATAGCGGCAGTGATTTTACTGCAAAAATGGTTTTATTTTTACAAAATAACTTATTTTATTGATCGATCTTAGTCTATAGGTGCCATGTCTCAAAACGAACGGTAGATTCTTTTATTTTATTTACTTTCTAGCTAAATACCATTCAATTTGCGCCTATTTTTAGGGTTCAAGAGGAGTTAGAAGCTCTGGAAGCGATATTAATGGATGATATTTCAATCGCGTATAATGATCAGTAAGTTTAATTTTGGTAAACGTATGTTTGGTAAAAAACAAACATTGTTTTTATAGAGGTTGTGCTGAACTAGTCAAATCTACAATATTTCCTTCAACTGCCAACGAAGTGGAAAAACAATATGTGTGTGTTACTTTGGAAGTACAACTTCCAGAAAACTACCCCGACTGTAAACCCGTGATTAAACTGAAAAGCCCCAGAGGACTTGATGATTCAACAGTTGATTATTTATACAGAGAGATTGACAAGAAATGTGAGGAATATATGGGCCAAGCTGTAATATATGAATTGATAGAGGTCAGTGTTAAAATGACTTCATTTAATCTCTAGTAAATGTTTCTTTTCTTAGTTAATAAGAGAAAATTTAACTGAGAGCAATTTACCAACTTGTCAGTGTGCTGTGTGTTTATATGGATTTTCAGAGGGTGATAGTTTTACCAAAACACAATGCTATCACTATTTTCACAACTACTGCTTGGCCAATCATCTGATAGTGACTGAAAAACATTTCCATGATGAACAGGAGAAATTACCAGCCTGGAAAAGAAGTTCTCAAGGTTTTCAAGTGAGTAAGTTAGTTTATATGTGCTGTGATCATAGTATATTTTATTTTTAGGCAACATGCCCAGTGTGTAGAGAATCAATAACTTGTGATGTACATGAGCTAAAGACAGCTCTACCGCCAAAAGAATTAGAAAATGCTCAAAAATTTGAAATAACACATGATTTAAAAGTGTTACAAGAAAAAATGCAAGAACTATTTAGCTATCAAAAAAGTAAGGGTGGCATCATAGATATTGAAGCAGAAGAAAACAAACTCCTTCTCATAACCAATTCGAATGATAATTCTTCTAGTGAAAATTCAGATGTAAGCCTAATTATAATTTTTTCAACTAAGTACTCTAATGAATTTGGTGTTAGGATCCAGGGCCTAGTCTCACCAATAACTTATCTGAAACTGCACTGGAGAATGGATTGTTAAACACAAAACAGAGGTGTTTTGCCAGGTTTACCAACAACAGATGACTAAAGGGGTGTGACGAATTCAAAAATATACTCAACAAACATCTAAGTGTTGTTCAATTTTGATATTCCATATAGCCTATTGTGCTGGACATGTTACCTTCCATGTGTTATCGATGTTTTTGTTTTAATTTTTTATTTTCTATTTTTAATCCTAGCTCATATGTAACCATTTATGAAATTTCACCATATATTTATTGTTTTAGATGCAATAATATATACTTGATCTTAAAAATTGTTTCTTTTATTTCATTTTGGATATCTTTTCCCTCACTTTAATTTTTTTATTGGACCCAAAATTTAAAAAGCTTTTCCACATAACATCAAAACATTTTCTTTTAGAGCACATTTAACTAACAATGATAATAATAAGTCTATTTTCTCATCAGACTGATTATTGTGTTTAACATAATTGCTTTTGACTGACAAATGAAAAATGGTAAAGTTGATATTTTAACATTACTGTGTGTATCTGTTATGTTTAGTTCAAAATAAATTAATTATAATCTTTAGTTTATTTAAATATAAAACAAACCAGATTAAGAATTTTCATACTGTACCTCTGCAAAACGTATTTTGCCAGAACAACGGACCAAAAAGGTAGGTAGGTCACAAAATCTGCGTTAAACAGGTTGCCTAAAAATACACAACTGAATATTTCATTCTCGGATAAATCTTGCATATGCTGCTCTTCAGGTAGTGCAAAATTTTTACGGGCGAAAACCCCACCAAGTTCCTTCGGTCACTCGTATTTAGCAACTGGTGTTGTAATTTGTTCTAGTTATTATTAGTATTATAGTTTATTAGTATTAATACAGGGTGTTTGATTGTTGTTTAACGATTATTTGATGACTATTCTTATACCTGAAATATCGGTCTTTTATAGTATCTTGCTCTGGTTTGCAGTTCTCCAGGATCGGAATACAATAGTGTTTTTAATTCTTCAACTTGGTGGATTTGTGCTTACGGTTATCACTCTTTGGACTTTCATAATCAAGAAAGCGATTTGTTTCATAGGGTGCTGCGTTGCCTGCCATCCTGACGTATTTATTTCATGCATTGAATCTGTAGGTTAACTGCGGCCTTGCTATGCTTTTAATCATTTAATTTGTAAACATTATTTAATAACAGTATAATTTGTATTTTCGTTTTGCTTTTAATACATATTAGTGAATACAGTTTCCTCATAGCATTTATTGCTTTATTTCTTTAGTATTCTTCGTCCATGTGAGTTAGTGTAGTGCGTTTCTGGTTTCCTATTTCCGTGACACTTGTTCGATATCAAAGAAGTGGGTTTGTGGGTACTAATCTTCTTTATGGAGCGGAATGGTTTAGCTCTTGATTGTTTATTTGTATTTTTTCGTCAATGCACCATTCAGCAATTAAATGTCCTATCTCTAGTTGTTAGATTGTGAGAACACCCCACCTACAAATTCCTAGGTTCAGATATGGTTTGCCTACCTTAACTGTAAATATTCTATTTTTAAGATAACCCCATATTATCTTGTATACCCTATATAAATATCTAGCTTTATTCATTTTATAGAACAGTCTTTTATATCAGCATCTGTAAAATGCTTTCGTTGCTTTTCTCTGTTGGAACCCTTCGGTGGCAGTTTCAACTGATTTTAATATTTGTTCCACTAAATGCTTCTTTCTGAAGCCCTACTGCTCTGATGGGATTATATTTAGTTGGTCTATTTCTTTGTCTAGTCCCTTAACTAATATACCTGCTGTCATCTTTCTTAGTGCGGGATGGGATCATATGTTCTGTACCCAATGTTCCAAAGTGCATCAAAAATAGACAGAAATATAAATAACTTCTTATATTTAATTTTACTTATATCTGCTGCCATTAATACACGCACTATATTAAATTGTGGCCGTTTAATACTTATATTATTAAATTAGTGGCCTCTAGTGCAATTTCTGGCAGTATAATTTCTTGTGTATTTTCATTTGGCATTAAGAAAAAGCAATTATTTTTTTAAAGGTGTTTTATTTAAAATATAGAAAAACGCTTACAAAAGAAAAATCAAGACTAACGGAAGTACTTAATGCCGACTACAACCATGAACTTTTCGATAAAAATCTCTGAGTCCAGAACTGCGATATGAGCAGCTCGACCAATCAGAGCGTTCGCAGTGTTTGGTAAGGCATGGTGAATGTCGTATCGAACCAACTTGAGATCTTTCTGCGCTATGATCGGCTGCATGATGTTGTGAACCATCTTTCGATAAATGGTTCCTTGTTCTGACGTGTCTTTTAACGATTCCTTGCAAAGCTCTATCCTAGCAGAATGTAATGGAACGTATCTGAAATAAACAAGCGAGAATGAGAGTTTTCCTTGCTGGTATAAAAATAGAAAATACCTGTCTTGTCCTGATCCACAAAGTAAAATGTTTTTAAAATGATGTAATGTACTTCTTTGACTAAGGCGATATAAAAACGATTGTTGCGGATCGTGAGAGTCTTTCAGACATAGTTGCAACAAAGAACCAGATTTTTTCCATTTTTGCATAAACCACATTCCTGAAAATGTTAAAAAACGTGTTGTAATAAAATGTAAAGAAGTCTTCTTGTCACTACTAGTGGAGATTAAAAACTTAGATATTAGAAAAAATTGGGATTTAATAAAAATAGTAGAGTATAAAAAATATTGATTCAGTTATTTTTCGTTGAAGAGGCTTTAAATGATTAAAGGGATCCACAAATTAAAATTGGAATGTTACACTCAGTGTTAAAATGTTAGACATAAGAGGGAACTTTTCGAAAACGTTAACCCAATGGATGATGAAAGAGTCTTGAAGCTCATTCCTCGAAAACCTACCTATGAATATGCATGAATGCGAAAATTCTGACATAAACGGACAAATCTGGGGCTTTTGAGAATAAGAGCGATGATAAGCACATTCCACTAAATTAAAAGAGGAGTATGAAACTATATCTCTTATCTTGGTAAAACTCAAGTACCATGGTCATAAGCGGGTTAAACGCGCTGATTTAAAAATGGTAAATTTTTTATTGAGTCAATAATGCGGCTACACGAAATGTCCATGTTTTCTCTCTCCATGTTCAAAACATGCTGGAAAATTTCAGAAAGCTTGGATGTAACATGAGCATCAAAGTTCACTATCTCCATAATCATTTGGACAAATTTCCAGACAACCTTGGCTCTTAGAGTGAGGAACGAGGAAAGCGATTTCATCAAGACCTAAAAAAAAGGAAAATGGGTCGATGGGATGGGTCCATGATGGCTGATTACTGCAGGAGTATCATGCGTAAGTACATGGGAAGAACTCACTCGAAAAAATCACGAAAAAGAAAGTTTTCTCTATGTTCAATGATCTAACAAAAGTTAAAAAAATATGAAGTAATCGTATTTTTTCGACACCTACAATATCTTGAAAACTGCATGTACATTTCAAAAAATATATGTACCGTTAGAGACAGCATAACGAGCATATTAAAAAACAGTTTTAGTCTTTCCGGCCAAATCCACCGGAGTTATGCATTGTCCTAACCTTAAATGGATTATTTAAACTACTATAAAGCCCATAACTCTTGTTGTCGGGTCTTCCATTTTCATGGAGCAAGATAATATGGCCTTGTCGATCAGTTGAATAACCTCATTTACACGGTGCAGCTAGGCGAGGTAGTGTGCTTTGTCAACTGTATTGTTCTTCTGCAGTATTTCTTAGTACACGAACCCTTCCAGTCCCACTTGAACCAGTCCACTCTTAAACCATGGCTCAGTAATATTAGTAGCCATGGTTAAGGTCATACCTGTATCGAATTTTATGCCACAGCCAATTATACATCGAATTTTATGTCAGCCACATATGATTGTGGCTGACTTATTCGTTATTTTTTTTTTTATATCAAATATAACTGGAATTCCTTGATTTTTTATCATAACATAACACCATCATGCTGTACAAAAATTTCAAAATTAAAACCTACCGTCTGAACGTTTTTGAACGATAGTGTAACACTTGTTTAGAGCATCATGGAGAAATTAACTCACCCATATTAACTAATCCGCTACTGTTGTATAAAGTTCCTAAGTGTGGTCCAGAAAGTGATAAAAAAGTATGCAGTCTTGGAAGGAGAAACTTCATTTGAGGCCTGGTTAAGGCAGATCGAATGATGATATTGCCTAACGAGTGGCCTACAAAACTTATTCGAGTCGGACGAATACTGCTGGAGTCCAGATAGTGTAGAATTTCGCTAACTAATCTATTAAAATATAATAAAAACATCTTTTAGATTTAATATCAAGAGCACAAAATAAATTATTTTAATATAATTAATTATATAATTAATTAAAACCTAAGCGAATCATTTCATCATTTCTCGTTATCAATAACTAATACATTTTCTCAAGTGATTTGTCTCCAAGAAATAAAAGCAACAATCAAAAATCGTCCTTTAAGCACATGATCTGCAAATTCTTCAGATATCCTGTGGTTCACTTATGTAGTTTTGATTGGAGTTTAAACTCATTCATCTAACAATTTATTATAAATAAAAGAAACGTTCTTTTACCATAAACACAATGTAATAACATTTTAAACTATTACACATATGTTAGTATACGAGGAAAGAATAAAAAGTCAAGTTCTTTTTATATGATTTTTTTTCTGATCGAAAATCAATTAATTTTTCAACTTCTTTCTAGCTAGCGATTTGTTTAAGTTTGGAAAGAGAAAGAAATCCAAGGTGGACCAGTCTAGAGAACAAGGAGGATGTGGTATCAATTCGTAACGCAAATTGGCCAATTTCGTTGTTGTAACGGCGGACGAATGGGCTGGCGCAATGAGGACGACGTTCTTTGTTAACTTTTTGTGAAATTTAATCAATAAGACAACATTATATTTTTCTGTAGTCGCCTTCCCCTCTTCCAAATAGTCGATGAAGATAATACCTGTCCGGTCAATGGAAGCATTTTCTGCTTTTTCGGAGTACGTTTACCAGGTAAAACCCACTCTTTGAACTGTTTTTTTATTTTTAGTGTGTAGAGATGAATTCGAGCTTCATCTACATTCACTAATCGCCACAGAAACTCCTTTGGATTGCTCTTATACTAGGGTTGCTATTTATGTATCTGGAATATTAAATAAAAACAAATATTTATCATTAAAAATTATTTTATTGTTTTTCAAAATATTCTCCGCAATGATCGATACACTTTTGCATACGTTTGAAATAATTTTCATAGCACTCTTTCCATTCCGATTGAGTATTTCCATTTGAGTATGCATTTTGAACGCATCAGCCGCTTCTCCTGGCGTCGAAAATCGTTGATCACTAAGCTTATTATTCACGGACGGGAACAAAAAGAAATCATTGGATACATAAACAAGGATTGTATCAATTCGATGTTTTGACCGGTCAAATATTGAGTTGTTAGGTCCGATATGTAAGAGCTGGCGCTGTCATGGTGAAGAATGATCCTGCGTCGCTAGTTATTTTTTCTTATTTCTTCAAAAACTTCTGGCAAATAAGTGGTTGTGTACAGTGGCGGCTCGTGGGTTTTTAAGGTGAGAGTGGGTAGAAAAAAATAGTGCTGATCAAGATTTTTTTTGCTTTCCCCTTCCTCCTTTTTACTTTTCGTGCTATTGAAACCGTATACAGGAGGTAAAATATAGTGCTTTGTTCTGAAAAATTGTTTATTGTGATGAATACTAGAGGCGCGACGCCCCAACGCACTCCCACACGAGCCGCCACTGGGTGTGTACCATTCAGAATTAACCGCTCTACGATTCTGTAGTGGCACTGTAACCATATGTCCATTTAACCAAAAACAAAACAATATGAAAATTATTTCGAAGATTGTCTATACAAAACTAAAGACAACATTTGCTTGTAATTCATGAAGAGTTATTAGAAAAGAAGCCACTTTTCATAAATAAAATTGCCTTCTTATCGTACCGCCATCTACCGAAAAAGTACATGACTTTCTACTCTAGTCTCGAATATGCAATAACAAAACAAAAAATGCAACCCAACATACACATTTAAATCAATTTTGACATTTGATTAAGTAATTGATTAAATTTAATTTTTATCTTCAAATAATGCTATCATAGTATATACAAATATTACAAAATCAATGCGATATCTGCCAAAGTTTTCTGAATCGAATAAAAATTACAAGAAAATTTATGTACCGAACAATTTTAATTATGAACAACAGTAAATTCTTACCGATCAGTCATAGTATCAAAATCACTAAAGGTATCACCCTGATTCCTCTCGGACATTAAAAAATCTAAATAAGCCCCGGGAAGTCCCATCTCCAGATAAGTCTTCACCAGTCTTAAATCAGCGGAATTTCCATCTAGGCCATGGACACATATGACCAGGTGCATTCCCTCTAAAACGTCAACTTAACTAGGTTAATTCTATAGGAACTTCTATAGGAACCATCGCTATGAAACACTCAACTCAAAGAGATCTACTACTAAACACCAAATTACTTAAATATAAATACCCGACGCGCGTTTCCACAACCATGTTACCATCATCTGGATATGATTCACACTATTGATTGAATTATGATTCTAAGATTGATCTTAATGATGATAATACAGTTAGCGAAGCGCGTCCAGAAATTAAAAGAGAGAGAGAGAGAATTTAGGAGAGTGAGGCCGCTTCAATCCATAAGTCATTTAGCGGCCGTACGCAGATTCTCGGTCAAATCACTGTGTTTGTAGATAAAGATGCAACTAATTCAGTTTTTGGTGTTTCCGCAAGGTTGTACATGATCAGATTTGATTGGAAGTTAATTTTTTGAATAAATGAGTGCTTTGGAATATATTTGAAGTTAAAATAAGTAATTTCACAAGCTATTTGGAGAGACTAACAGAAAGATTAGAAAAATTGTTCGTGTGTAATATTGAATTGTATATTGCAATTTAGAGAAACTAGAACAGAGAACGGAGAGTTCCTCGAATGTAAAGTACTTAACCAATGTTAACACCACGAATACACTGCTTTAAATGAGCTCTTCGGCGTTAGGCTACTGCGCATCCAAACCTCGGAAGCCAAGCTATGTTGGTTGAGCTGTAAATTATCAGTCTTATCATCATTTCCCCCATAGTCCTGAGTATATTGCAAATGTTATTAGTTTTTTATAGTTTTCTGGTAAGAAAATTGTTCTCTCTTCAGTGTGAGAGTGTTAATTAGAATTAGAAATTAAAATACAGTGATTTCATGTGCAGCAGTGAATCTTTTTGAGTTTAGTCGAACTTAGCTAGATTGAAAAAGGGAAAAAATAGGATGAAGACAAACCTGGTGAAAATATCCGAAATTCATCGGCAATATGGAAGTAGGGCACAGTGGAGGCGAACGTATTGAGATCAGAATAAAGAACCCCTTGAAAATTTAATTGACTTTTGAATTCTTTCTTCGCTTTTAGGAACGTCTTCAGAGATTCGCTGTTGCCTTTGTAGAAAGTAAATTCTGAAACATTAGTATTATTATACATAGTTATAACATTAAACATTAGTATTTAAATATTCAGTCAAGTCTTTTAACCTAAACAAAATGTGATTTTTTTTAATTCCAAAATTGGAATAGTTGCTATTTAACTTTTGATATGTCAGTCTTTTTATTATTAGATCCCTCCTCTTCTGCTTCAATGTCCTGTCGATCATTGGCGTAAGTCTCCCTTTTTTTCTGTCATCTTTCTTTTTCTTAGGATTCACAGTATCATTGCTTTATAACCATCTTATGCCATACTATTATGATCATTGAGTTGATGATGAGTAAGGTGGTTTTTGTTTTAAAACTTTTATCGGACTTTAAAACGGGTTTTACATATCGATACAACTATTTCTTTATTACCCTGGTATGATTGCCCTTGACATTTAACATTTTCTGACAAGTTTCATACAATTTCGCTTGTTAAGTTAGAAATGTTCTGCAATTATGCATGTTCTGTAATATTTTAAAAATTTGGCCGGCAATATTTAAAAATTTTATCTGAATAGCGACATTTTTTGTGTTCATGCCTTAAAAATAATAAGAAAGTGAATGAGGCATGAATCTGTGTTTATGACGCTGAAATAGATCACCAATCATGTATATCTTGCTAAAGATGAACCAAACCGATTGTGAAAAGCTTCAAACGTCATGTGTCAAAATTTCATGACAATCTGTCTACTAGATTCTGAATTGTTGGCTTTAAGTGACGTTATTTCTGTTATTTTCAAAACAATAGGAAAAATAATTTCGTGTGTTGATTAAACATTGCTTCTTGATGAAGAAAAATTCTGTTGAAGTAAAACGATGGCTTGATAAACATTACCCGGACTCTGCCCCAGAAAAATTAACCATAATTAATTGGTATGCTGAATTCAAACGTGGCCGCACCAGCACCGATGATTATAAACCCTCTCGGTGTCCAAATGAAGTCGTTACACCAGATAACATCAGAAAAATTCACAAAATTATTTCTCAAAACCGTAAAGTATAGGTGCCGGAGATAGCTGATATCATATAGATATCGAAAAAAAGTGCATGACCATTTTGCATGAACATTTGGGAATGCGTAAATTGCTATCGAAATGGATACTGCGTTTGCTCACAGCAGACCAAAAACAACAACGTATTGATGATTCTGAGCAATATTTGCAGCTATTTAAGCTAAATAAAAAAAAAATTCATGCAGTATGTGACAATGGATAAAACATAGATCCGTCGCTACACTCTGGAGTCAAATCGGCAGTCAGCTGAGTGGACAGAAGCCGTCCAGAGCGACCAAAAATACAACCATCGGCAGGCAAGATTATGGCCTCTGTATTTTGAGATGCCCATGGGATACGCTTCACCGATTATCTCGAGAAAAGTAAAACTATCAATAGCGAACATTACATAGCACTATTGATGCGTTTGATGTACGAGATCGCAAAAAAGTGCTCCAAATGAACAAAAAAAGTGCTGTTTCACCAAGACAATACACCGTGTCACAAATAGTAGGCAACGATGGCTAAATTGCATGAATTGCACGTCAAATTGCTTCCTCGTTCACCCTATTCTCCAGATCTGCACCTTAGCAACTATTTCCTTTCCTCAGACTTCAAAAAAATGTTCGCTGCAAAGAAATTTTGCTCCAACGAAGAAATAATTGCCAAAACTGAAGGATATTTTAAGGCAAAGAGAAATCGTTCTATCAAAAAGGTGTAGAAATGTTAGAAAAATATAGAAACGATTGTATTGCTCTTCACTGAGAATATATTGATGAATAAAGTTGAAATTTGAAAAAAAATGTGTTTTATTTCTCAGTTATATATGAAGAGATTTTAAACTAAGTCTCAAACAATTTATGTATCATGCTATACCTTCAGGTTCAGTCTCGGCATTACTCTTCAAACTAAATTGACTTGGTTGCGGTTCCAACGTGGTTTGTGTATCAATCACGTGATAAAGCAAATTGTCTACAGCATTGATTTCTTCTTCTGGTTCTTCTACTGCGTCATCTGCTTCGTCGTTTTCTAAAATAAAAAAGAGAGCGGAGATAAAAGAGAAGATGTTGAGAAAACGAAATATTTACCGTTTGTTGTGACTGAACTAGAAGGAGAGGCCAAATCTCGAAACTGTTTTGGAGGCGGCAAAGCGATCTCATCATCGTAAACGTTCAAAGGGGTTTGAATAAATTCACAGCCTGTAATTATTTTGAAAAATGATAAAAAATATATAACATATATTTACTGAAGGAGATTTATCCGTAAACAACAAATCGCTTCGCTTTTTACGAGTAAATATCTCGACACGATGACTTAAGAAATCTAATCGGAATAAATCAACTTCTGCTGTAAAATGTATCTCTTTTAATAGGTATTTCGGTTGATATGTCGATTTTTCTGAAAGATGACGTTCCTAATACTTTTACTGATATATACTAATGACGTCTATGGCCTTTTGGATGTCATAGGAAAGGCAAGGAGCGTCCAGAACAATCGAAAAAGGTTGAAGATGTAGATTTGAAAGCATTATTGGATGAAAACTCAACTCACACCTTAAAACAATGGACAGAAGAATTGAATGTTGCCCAATCTATCATTTCCGAACGTCTACATGCATTGAGAAAGATCCATATGGATATGAATTGAAGAAAAGAGGCATTGAAAGGTGAAAAACCACTTACGCTTGCGCTTGCCAGGCAAAAAAGGAGAGGTTTTTGTATCGAACTTATGACAGGTGATAAAAAGTGGATCTATTTTGATAACCTAAAGCCTTCAATATCACAACCACTGCGTAATATAAATGGAAAGAAGAATTCCTCAACGAACCACCATTAGAAGATGTGAAAAGTTTTACATACTTGTGAAGCATTCTTACAAAAGGATGGAGATGCGGATAATGCTGTCAGAAGCGACGAAAAGCCCAAAGAGCTTTTGGAGTGCTGCCATTGGTGTGAAGATCAACATAACATTTGACTTGAACAAAACTCCGTATATTTAACACCAATGTTAGGATGGTCTTGCTCCATGGATCTGAAATGTAGAAAATGACGAAGGCAATAACAAATAAACTTCAGGTTTTTACAAATAAATGATTGTGGAAAATACTCCGCATATTTTGACTGAATAAGACATGCTCCATCTCGTAAATCAAAAGAAAATTGAATACGAGGTAGCACTTGGTAAGAGGTTTTGGGGTAAAAGAGGTATTGCAAGGCCCGCACAAACTTGGAAAAGAACTGTCTAATTAATTGAAAGGAGTGAACATGTCCTGCCAAGAACTCAAGGCTCTGGTGCAAAATAAAACCAGATGGCGTGTTCCTATGAACAGAGGTCCTATGCTCTGTGTAGGAGTTGAAGAAGGACTTATATTGTCCTTTAACTCAAGGAGACGTCCGTAGGTTGGGACAGGTTTTGTTTTTTGGCGATAACATTCGGCTTCATAAAGCTTTCTCGGAGTTTTATATAGCGTTGGAAAAGTAATGTTCTTGACTACACTTGTAGTGTAGCCAGTGTTTTGTAGTGTACATTATTTCATAGCTTCAAAAATACAAAAGTTATTGTAAAAAATACAAAAAAAAATGTGGTTCGCAGATTGGGACAGTTATAGAAATGGGCAAAAGGACACAAAAAGTTAAATAACAACGCAAGATTTTCAACATTTACGGTCGATGTATTTATTTGAATGGCCATGAAAAAACAGAATAAAGAAAATTAGTCTTCGTCAGAGTTGCAATTTTGACAGGTATAGTAGCTGCGAGTTATATTTACACACTTGATGTGAAATGATCGCTGGCACTTCCTGATGAGACATTATCCGTGAAACAGTTTTGAATAATATTTCTCGAAAAAATAAAGAAATGTGGCATTGAATTTCCTGCGACATTTACGGCAAACTTCATAATAACCATAGTGCAACTTTCTTTTGTAGCAGCTTGACTGACTTTTTTCGTGCCTTTTAACCAGATGACTTTTCCGATTTTCGTTGAAACTGTCGAAATCCCCGACTCGTCCTTATTCCATATGGATTGTGCATGAAAATAATACAAGAAATACAGTAGTACCAAGATTTTTCAGCTATTTCATCAATATCCTATGATGCTGGATATTCGATATTCAGTTCTATATTAATATTCACTTTTATTTTTGTTTTACCCCTTTTCTATTTTTTCTTACATTTTTTGTTTTATTCTTTTCTTTTGTCTGATTGTTTTTTGATTTCACTTCTTCATTCGCAAAAATTGAACTGGCATCAAAGCGGACCTGAGGCTCCTTATATACCCCCAGCTGACCGTAAAAAAGTGTCCAGAGGTGGAGATAGAACATCTCGAAGCTTCAATTTGTTTACGATTTTGGAATGTTCTCGAAAGATTTCGAATGTCATTAATCCTATCGAATATTCTAGAATGTTCCATGTAATTCTTCTGATAGGATTTTATAGAATATTCTAGAAAATTTTATATAATTCGATGCAAAATTCTAGACTATTCGAGATCATTCTAGTAAATTCGATATAATTCGATGGAATATTCTAGAAGATTCGAGAAAATATAAGAACACGCAGTGTACCAACCTAAGTGCCTCAAATGTCCCAACTTACGTACATTGTGGCCATTTTGAAATGACATGAAACTTTTTCCCTGTACAAAATATGTTCGAAATTTATTCAGAACTATAAAAGAGGCAAAAAACTATGGAGCAAATGTTATATCCACCTTTTCCACCGATGAAAAAATGCACTTTTCTCACTTATGGGAAATTTTGGAAACATTTTTTTTACAAGTTTGTTGACTTGCTTCAGCTCATACACAAGGAACGCGAGCTCGCAAATCTTACTCCTATGAAAAGTTTGCTCGTAATGTATAAACAACTTCACAGTAAAAACATTGGTGTCGATAGTGGAAAAAATTGAGAAATAGTACTGTCCCAACGTACGGACGTCTTCCCTTATATTTAAATAATTTAATAATATCTTACTGAAGTGAAATTAATCAGAATGCTACTAACTATACTAACCTTTAAATAATGATATATCGTTTTTTTGATCCTTATCCTTATTCAACTCATTTTTCGGCGAGTTATCTAAATAAAATTTCGATTTCACCTTATTACTACTATTGTCTTTTCTATGTCCGCCGTTGGTTTTGCTTAATTTTTTCGTTTCAGCGGTTAAGTTTAACAGTTCCTTTTGTATTTTATCTAGTTTTGATTCTATAGCACTTGTGGCAGGATTTGTTACATCAGTACTAGAAGCAACCGAACTGCTCCTGAAAAAGAAAAATATTTTGATATACGGCTCTCTCTCTATACGTTTTAGATAATTTTCGTATACCCGGTCTGGCGGTTAATAATTCTTATTTTTTTTAAGAGATGGCGCGGAAAACTATGGTCTATTCTCAGTTTAATCTCTTATGTAATTTTGTTGCTACGACAGTACCTTTCAAACACCGTTTAAACAATTTCGAGTTAGCGTCAATATTTTTTCATGTGGTTTCGAGTTTCGAGCCAAATCAAGAGCAATTGGGGCACGTACTACTTTTCTTGTATAATCAGAAGAAAAACGCGAGTGAAAGCTGTTGAATACTTGTGGAAACTTACGGTGACAATATCCCGATGCAAAACGTTTGTTGGGGTTGGTTTAGACAATTCAAAAGTGGTGATTTCGACTTGAAAGGCAAAAAGGCCCAATTCAACCGAAAAAATGTGAAGATGTCGAATTGCAAGCGTTGTCAGAAGAAAACGATATGCAATGTTGGTCGCCGAACCATTTGTGGTCATCTGCACGCCATGGGAAACATCCAGAAGGCAGGAAAATGGATACCAAATCAGCTAAACGACAGACAGATGGAAAAGCGAAAAACGGTGTGTGAAGTTTTGCTTCCTCGGCATGAAAGACTTTTTGCATCGAATTGCGTTTTGAGAACCCAAAACGCAGAAAATCATGGGTTGACCTAGGATAATACCTTCCGCTACCGCCAACATATGATCAATTTAAACCATGCATTAATTGAAAAGCGACTAGAATGGGCTACAAGCCATGGAAAAGTGATTTTGCAGCCCCATCACACAAAGCAAAAACGACCGGAGACACCATGGCACTTGGTCTCACCCGCCGTACTCACTAGACTTGGCTCCTTCGGACTTTCTAAGAAACACATTAAGGAGATGTCGATAAACCGCCTGATGACTGGACCACGTTAAAAGATATACGGTTTTCTTGGACGGGCATCCAGAAATTGCCATAGAGGTCTGAAAAATGTGCAACTAGCGATGGCGCATTCTTTGAATAAACGATTTTTTATTTTGTACCCAAATTAAACGTGTTTTTTTAAGTAAAATTAAAAATTATTAACCGGTTCACTTGGCAATTTATGTCTGCTTCGCTCGGAAGGCGTTCAGCTGCATGAAAATGTCCACAATATCCAGGATCTTGTGCGTTTTGATTATTGGTTGACGATCAGAATGACCAAGAAAAAATTTAATTTGACTCACCCACCCATCTTTGAAATTTTTGTTATCATTCTGGTTAGGCTTATAGAGGGATATATAAAGAAGGTTCACACCAAATTTTAAATAAATCGGTCTAATAGAACTTAAGATATCATACCAATCGTTTCGAATACCAATACCAATCACCTCGATCGCTTTGGTATAACAGTCCATATTTATTACAAACCGATTTATTTGAAATTTGGTGTGAACCTTCTCTATACATCCCTCTATAAGCCTAACCAGAAGATAACAAAAATTAAAATTTTTACTATTTTTAAAAAATTCGGAAAACCAGGTAAAAATTTGCTCTTTTTTCAAACAGCCACCATTGTGCGAATTTTTTTTTTACTTTTCTGAGGTCTGGACGATAGCAACATCTTTACTGATTAAGAATCGACCTTTTTTTATTTCAGATCACTGGGAGAATTGGAATAATACCGTCTAGGGCGCTTTATCAGTCTGTAATTTTTGAATTTAGAATTTTTTCATTTGATTTTTTTTTGTATATTTTTGAAACTTAAATAAATATCAGGTAAAATAATGAAATGTAAAATTGTTGTTTGGTTTTTTTATTGCACTTGAAAAAAACACCTTAAATGCATGCTTCTAGACTAGAATAGGGGGTATTCTAGCCTCAGAGCAATAGAGCATCTGCTGCTAGTACAGCTTTTTTTGTCCAATCAAAAGAAAAATAGAACAACGGAAACGGTCAACGGAAGACGCTTGTTGACGCTGGTTTAGACGATTCAGAAGTGGTGATATCGACTGGAAAGACAACAAACGCCCAGGTCAACCGAAAAAATTTGAAGACAATATGCAAACTGAACAACACATGACAGAGAGGTTAAATATTGATTGCCAAACCATTTGTGATCATCTGAATGCAGTCGGAAATATCCCGAAGGCAAGAAAGTAGGTATCACATCAGCTGAACGACAGAGAGATGGAAAAGCGAAAAACGGTGTGCGAAGTTTTGCTTTCTCGGTATGAAAAAATAATTTTTTACATCGAGTCGTGATTAGAGACGAAAATTGGATACATTTCAAGAACCTAAAACGCAAAAAATCATGGGTAAAGCCAGGACAACCATCAACATCGACCGCAATACCGAATCGCTTTGGAAAGAAGACAATGCTGTCAATTTGGTTGGATCAGAAGGGTGTCGCGTACCATGAGCTTCTGAAACTGGATCAAATAGTTAATACCATTCGCTACCATCAACAATTCAGGTCAATTTGAACCATGCATTGATCGAAAAGCTACCAGAGTGGTCTACAAGACACGGAAAAGTGATTTTACCACATGACAACGCCCCATCACACACAGCGAAAGCGGTCAGAGATACCATTGCTGCACTTGGCAGGGAACTCCTGTCCCACCTGCCGTACTCACCAGACTTGGTCCCTTTCAACTACCACTTGTTTTCATCAATATCTCACGCACTTTCTATGAAACAGTTAGACAATTTCGGAGATGTCGAAAAATAGCTTGATGACTGAACTGGATGACGTAACGAAACCATTTCTTTCCTTTCTCCCAAATTAAACGTGTTTTTATTATTAACCACCGCACCAGGTAAAATAAGAATATTATCAAAATTTAAACCGCCATGTCCATAGTACTCCCATAGAAGGAGATTATTTCGTATAATTAAAGATATTTCTTAAACATTTTTCCTTCTTTTTTCTTACCTGGAAGTTATCCATCCGCTTTGTTCGCTGGTAGACGAGGAACCACTGCTGTAATACTTCGCCCGGGGATAATCAAACTTTTCTTCCGATTTCGGACTAATATTGGGCAGCGATTCCGTCCCAGAAGAAACCAACAGTGGAAATAGTTCCTCCGTCAAACATGAGGTACTACGCACCTTCCGGATGGTACCGTTCAGAACTTGGTTACCACCCGAAGACCCTGTTTTACGAAATGCGTTCTGGGACAGGCTCTCGGTCGAACTACTCGTAGAGCCTATCTCGAACATTTTTGATTTGAAATTTTGATTGGTTTTTGATTTGTTACCGTTCAACTGAGTGCCGTTCACTAAAGCAGCTAAATTCTCAGTTTTTTTCGTTTGATTACGCATTTTTTGATTAATCAGTGAATTAAAACGTTTATCCTCGTTAGTTTTTTTCTTCGGGGAGAAAATCTGCATTGAAGTGGATCGAGGAATGTTAGTTTCAACTTCAGCTCCAACTGATCTCACCACAACACCCTGTTTACCGTTTGTTTCAATATAATCATCTTTCTTCGGCATTTTATCAGCACTTCTTTTGTATTTTTTACTGTGACGGATGTTAAGTGATCGGAAATTATTGATAGGACACTCGCACACTCTCTGACCATCAAATTCGTTCTCTACCGTGTTCTTTCGATGCTGTTTCAAACTGTATTCACTAGCCACATTTTTTAAGGTCTGAATCTTATAAAACCGGCTCGATTCCAGATTGGGGTGGTGAGATTTCGTTGTGGAATTGGTGTTTTGGATGTTGGTCATCGATATGTGGAAACTGTTGGTGGATACGACCTGCAGATGATCCAAGGATTTGCTGTGTCGAGTTGGTACGGTGTTGCTGAAACAGTCGTCCCACTTGTAGAAGTCGCTTGTTCTTTGAAACTGTTTCTGAGGCTCCCAGATGTTGATTCCGCAAGAGCAACTTGTATTCTCACTGGTTTTTGATCTTTTAAAATTGGCCGTTTCTGAAAAAAATAAAATGTTAATATGCAAATTTTCACCGATGGAATCCGTGGAATGGATAATCGGATATTTGAAAGTATAAGCCGATCACGTAAAAGATTCAGTGATAACATTACGCAATGGCATAAACCAATCAAATAACAGACAAAATTGCTTAATATAAAGGAAGAAAAAAAAGAAGGTCCTTTTCTTTACAATAGTGAAAATTATTTTACCTGTTAACTTTGGAGCTGAACATTGTTCGTATGTTCTCTTATCATATCCAAAAGGATACTGATACTGATCTTCAAAAATAATCGGCATGGATGTACTATCACCATCTAGAAAGCTGCAATGAACTGGTAGTGGTGGTAAGAGTTGCATATATTTAGATCTATAAAAAAACTTTCATTTAAATAATTTCAGTACTAAGGTCACTGTATATATTTTGAGATGATGATGAATCTTAAAGTTACGGTATCATGTGCTATATCTACTGTGTGGTCACGGAGCGTGAGACTTTATATCTCTTCGTACGCCATGATAAGCATTTACTGGGAACTATACTTTAAACCTTCATATGATTAGCGAGGATTTTTTTGGCAGGATTCTGATGGAAGTATATTTTTAGGTTGCTTTTAATTTGAATCACAGTAAGGAGCAATACACCTTTATACAAATTCGCTAATAAACACGTCCACTTTCTGTTTTTGTTTCTGTCTTCCTTTTGATTGTCACATCACTTGTACTAGACAGTAACTTCTTCTACACTTTTCTTTGTTTCTGATATCGTTATATATGTTGTATTTCCACGATCTAAGTTGCTTGTCTTATATTGTAAATCCAAGGCTTGGGTGTTGCATTCTATCTACTTCCATTTGTATTCTATCTTCTTCCATTCGCGAAACATCACAAAAAGTGGAGGCTGGTGGTTTTTTTAAGTGGGAGGGCGTAGAAGGAAGTAGTGCTGCTAAAGATTTTTTTTACTTTTCTCTTCCTCCTTTTTACTTTTCGTGCCACTGAAACCCTATACAGGAAGTAAACTAGGAAAATGAGTTAAAGGAAAGAAACTAAACGGAAATAAAATATGTTAGTTCGTAGTGTTTCGTGAATGGAAGAATACATTAGGCTATTAGTCCGGGAGTACATTCGATTGTTTATGTCCCGTTTGTTGGGAACGTGCAGACGTTTCGCTAAGATCACACTTGACATTCTCAATGCGTGTCTGAATACTAAAAGCTTTGGAAATCGTCCCGGAATATTTACTGTTCTGGATCGCAGATTGTGATGGAGCGTGCTTCTTATTAGTTCTAGTGTTAGGCCCGCTCTCTCAGAGTTTGTTTGGAGTGTCTCAGTGGTAGTCAGCGACTCTCCCGATTGCGGCCGGTGAGCTTTGGTCTTTTATGCTGAGTTGATTATTGGTTTCCACGTGTCTGGCGATTGAGGGCATCATCTCTTCTATTTAGGCGTTAGGAAGAGAAACAATAGAGATTGTGTGAAGTTATGATGGAAAAAAATATGCATATATATGCAGTATTAGAATTCCTTGGACTGAGTCCAATGAGACAACAGTGCTGAGTTTTATCAGACACCCAGCTGCTGGGTTCCACAATCTCATGAGGAACACACAACAACCTGCGTCTCCGCCTAAATGAACATTTTGCTGATTACTTGACTGGGGATGGGCCCCACTCAACCCTTCCATTGGAGGGCACATGTTTCGTCTCTTGATGTTTAGACTCTGCAGGGCACCGATATGTGCTCTCTCTCGCCAAGAATGGGAAGATCCCATCCACAGTCAACAACCCATACTTTTCGCCGACTTCCCGTCGGATGGCGTATATATGCAGTATTAGAATTCTTTGGACTGTATTCTTATGAACTGATTCTGTAGTTCAATAAATAATAGAAGATGCCTTCTTTTTTACTTTGGTCAATGGATAGTTTGTAGGCATTTAACAAAACTAAATATCAAACATCATACCTAGAGTTGTTAACTCTATGGGGTGCTGAAAGGGGCGCGATAGTCGATAACCCCGGTTCGGAGCCTACACAAACATTTTGTGGAGATGGAATTCTTACAGCACCTGTATAGCAACAACAAATGTGTACTTACATTGCTTCCTTATAATAATCATCATATAAATTGTTAATACTATGGTGTAACAAAATTATTTACGTTTTTTTCCTTTGTTTATAAATATATGATTATACCAGGTGTGGCGGCACCCGAAATTTGTGTGTTGTAGAAGATCCTTCCACCATCTTCTTCCATCCGCGAAACATTACGAACTGCATATACCAGGTATGGTAATTAATAGTTGGACTGCAAATAAGAATCGGTTCACAGTTCCTGCTACGACAGTACCTTTCAAAACCTAAAGTAAAGTAAAAACGCGAGTTAAAGTCATTGTATACCTGTGGAAACTTCCGTTGGCGATGTTACAACGCAAAACACTTGTGAGGGTTAGTTTAGACGACTCAGAAATAGTGATTTCGACTTGAAAGACAAGGAATGCCCAGGTCAACCGAAAAAAAAAGCCGAATTGCAAGCATTATTTGAAGAAGACGATATGCAAACTCAACAACAAATTGCAGAGAGGTTAAACCATTTATGATCGTCTGTCTGTCATGGGAAAGAACCAGAAGGCAAAAAATAGATACCATATTAGCTGAATGACAGATGGAAAAGCGAAAAACGGCGTGCGAAGGTTTGCGTTCTCGGCATAAAAGAAAAACTGATTGCAAAGAGACTAGAACAAGCTACAATACATGGAAAAGTTATTTTTAGGCACGACAATGTCCCATTCCACACAGCGAAAGCGGTCAGAGACATAATTTCTGTACTTGGTTGGGAATTCTTGCCATACCCACCAAATTTGACCTCTTTCGACTACCGTTTGTCTCACGCACTTTCCATGAAACACGTCAACAATTACTGAGATGTCGAAAAATGGCTTAATGACTGGACCACCTGCATGATGTACGGTTTTTCTGGAAGGGCATCCATAAATTCGCAGAGAGATGCGAAAAAATGTGCAACAAATTAAACGTGTTGTGCATTGCTTCTTCAGTATTAAACCACTGCGAAATATCGTCCACGGTCCCCGATCCCGATATTTTAAGAGCGGTAAATCCTTGGACAATCACCAAGAAACCCTTAAGGGAATTAGAAGTTTGACACACCACCTTACCGCCCTTTTCGAAACATAGGAATGGAGCCAAAGAGTTAACTATAGTTATTTACTAAGTACATTAAAAACGTAGATACTTTTGCTGTACTCTAGTAAACATACGGGACACAATGCAAAGTGGAACTACTAGTCATGTTCATATTTCTAAAAATATATACTAATATATAATAATAAATATATAATATATAATATATATAATATATATATTTATTTATATATATATATATATAATTATATATTTATATATTTATATATAATATAATATATAATTATATATTTATTATATATATATATATATATATATATAATATATAATAATAAATATATAATATATAATATAATAATAAATATATAAATATATAGTGATTCTAATATATAATTTCAAACAAACCTTTTCAGCAACTCTGATATAACCAAATATTTATGGTATTTAGTTTCATAGCAATCTACAGCTGATTTTCTTGGATTGTAAACCAGGAAAAACAATTCTGCGAATCTTCGCACTCGTAGATAATGATGTTTTTTACTCAAAAACTGCTGAATTGCAATTTTACAACTGAACGTTAACAAAAAATAATTCCACAATTTGATGTTGTCTGCACATAAATCCTGTAGATTGGAAGTGGGCTTGTAAGGATTCCTTTTCAACAACTGAAACAAAATAATTTATTGTATTGGTCTGGAAAAAATAACTCTGTAAATTATCGTAAAACGCTCACTTTGGTGCTATCGTAATCGTTGTACTTGACGATAAGTGTGTCATAGTTATCGGAGACGATTTCTTCTCGTTGCAACAATAGATATTTATATTCTTTGATGGTCGTTTTCAGATTATTACTGGAATCTAAAAGAACGTTGTACGCTTCTAAATACATTTGGGAAGATTCGTTTATCTTATTATAAGACTTTTGACTGCTCACTTGAAGGACGGGATCGTTTAACGTGGAACAATGGCTCGTACGGATTTTGCTCCACGATTTTGATGATTTCGGTGCACTGAAACGTAAAGATACATCATTGAAGATTATATCAAAACACAGATGAAGTGATCCATTCCACATAATCAATCGTTATTTTGCTTCTGGTGTTTGAACTACGTACCAACTCTGCATGTAGCGTAAAATTCCTTTCCTGAAAAAGAAAGAAACAGTTTAGCACATATATGGGAAAGAAAAAATAAGAATTGAGGCAGCTGTTTAGCGAATCGGAGATATTGAGTTAAGGTTAAGATGTTTTTTCTTTTTTTGGGTTTTTCGCCCCGATCTAAAACTCAAAAAATATAAAAAAATATCTGTTCTTAGGTGAATAAAGAAAATAAACTCACACGTCAAAACCAACCATTAAATTTTGGTGTGTAATTATAATGTTCGAAATTTTATCTAAAAAATCTGAAGTATTTTTAATAAATGAATTTGTTCTACCCAAAAGTGGATTTAAAATGTTTAATAAAAAGTTTGCTTGGTTATAACATGGGGAATCTATACTACTATTGGGCGAAGTGGTATATTAGTTTTGTGTATTTTTGGTAGACCATAGAAATGAGGTAGTTTACTATAACGTGGTGTAAGTTATGATCTTTCTAGATCTGTAAATTCACGTTTGTGTTTATATAATGTATTGTAAATTTCCGTCATCAGTTAAAGTTTTAATTTTGTTGTTATTTTCGTTAGGCAAATTTGGCGTTAGGCGTTTTTGTTCGTTAGGCAAATTTATTACAGAAAAGAATCACTAAGAAATTTGCCTCCATTTGGTTTTTTGTTTTTACCCAGTGGTTCTTTATTTACATAAGAACAGATATTTCTGATATTTGTTGAGTTTTAGATCGTGGAGGAAAACCCAAAAAGAGAAAAAAAATATATGAATACGCCATAATCATTCAGACATTACTAATGTTAAGATGGTTGTGGCCTGTTGGGATTCAGGATATTAAACAGAATACCCAAGAGACTCTGAGAATGTGATTTGGAAGGAAAGAAAATAAAAAATCGGCCAAATAAGAGGTGGAAAAATATTTGCAAAGGATGAAAAGATTGGAACAAAATGCAAAATAATTATTAAATAAATTTTAGTGAAACTATAGGAACCTTTTCAATGTGTTAAGCTACTTTAATAAAATTCAGATACAGAGAGCTATCTAAACTTTTTTGCAATAATTTAAGCACATTTTTGAAGACCAAGATTATTTTACTATAACTATATTAGACATTACATATGATGTACATACAATATAAATGTCTGAGAAATAATCACAATTTTAACGCAACAGCATGTCATATAGTTTTAAAAATTAAAGTCGCAGGACCGGTGTGAATCACAAAAAAGAAACGTCTTACTTCAAAATTTAAATAAAAGCAGATATATATGTAGATCAAAATATCATTTTAATGAAAAGGTTGACACTCATACTCCACAACATTTTTTTGTAATATTGGCGGTATAGTTCGTTACAGCCATTCGAATATAATACAGCCATTCTGTTGTAGCCCTATCCTCACCAAAAGGCTGCATAACACAAGTGGCAAATTGCTCAATATTAATTTCCATGAGGGGTGAGTCAACAAATTTCACCGACTGCGACGACATTGAAATATTTAAAACGAGATTTAAAGGCATCCTTCAAGTTGTTATATGACGTTTACTGTCGTAAGGTTTCAACTGATTTTGAGATATCTTTTCTGAAAAGGTTTTCTTCCCAAAACTCAAGCTTTTTGGCGAACACTTTTATATCAGAAATAATTTCCGTTAATTCTTTGTGTTTCCCTTGAAGCTGTAAATTAAGTTCATTCAATCTCTCTATAATGTCCATCAGAAATCCAAAATATTGAAGCCAGGTTGAGTTTTCCAGTTCAGGAATGGGTTTATCGAGTTTGTTTGAAAAATTCAACTAGAGCAGGTAGGAGATCTTTAAAACATTTTAGTAGTTTTCCTCTACTCAACAATCAAACTTCAGAGTGAAGAAGTAAATACCCCTATTGACAGTCAATTTCATCGGTCAGTTGTTTGAACAATTTTCTCTGTAACGACTGAGCTTTAACCTTGTTCACAATTTTTACTACTATTTTTATAACGTCGTTTAGTTTCAAAAACTTACCGCATAATGGTTGTTGGTGGAAATGCAGGGACAAGAGAGAAACTCACCGTAGCTAGAGCTCCATCTGTTGTCAAACCTATCATTTTAAATATTAGAATTTTCTTAGACTAAATAACATTTTTCAAATGAAAAAACAGGTCATGACCAATAGTATGCCTTTTTAGTGGAATAATCTGCAAAAGTTCTTTAAGCATAATATCACTAATCATCCTGACGAAAACAGCCATCTGAGCGGAATCAACCACATCTGTGGATTCGTCAAGTTGCAGGGAAAAATAACTACAGTTATCTAAGTCACGTGTTAACTGTAAAAAAACACATCACTACTCATTACTTCTACTCGTCTCATCACTGTATTGGCAGAATTCTTTTATAGCAGACACTATCTCGTTTTTGTTAGCGAATAATGAGTCAGGAGCTTCCAAAAATGTTTCTTCATAAAGCTTCTTATTTTGTACAATTATCTGCACCGTGCGTTAGGAAGCTTCAGTTTGCAACCTTATTTTTGTCAAATACTTTTAAAAATGTTGATTGCTGATGTTGAAATGCTGATTTTTCAATTGTCTCAACTTTTCCTTTTCCTTTTCTAGAGGTAGAATGTAAAGGATAGGATTTTCAAAAGTTGAATGAACAGTTTTATAGCAATTTTTACAATATTTCCCTTTTTAGCAACGGATACAAAAGTGTTACACAAAAAAAACACATTTTTGTAAAGAAGTATTGTCCTTCCAACAAAAGTGAAAATGGTATGTCTTAACTTTTTTACTACTGCTTGCTATACTTGTAATTGTAATTGTAACGTAACTGAACACCGAATACCGTGTCGCCACCCAAGTCTATCTATATATCTCGTTAAAAGCAGTAGAGGTCTTCCTGAATAATCGATTGGTTGCTACTCGTTACAATTTTCTCGTTGCTCTCGCGAATTCTGGTGATATCAGCGACTGATCTTCGGCGCCTACGATGCGTTGATCAGGCCGTAATCCATAACAGTATAATTTCGATATTTTCGTTTATAAAGATTATGAGTTCAACGTCTGAGGATTGCTTATAACCATAAGCTACCGAAATTGTCCACGCGAGCTATCGATAGCTCACGATCGACGGGTTGGCGACCCCTGACCTAGGCATTTAATTCTATTGTGGTGAATGAAAATCTATATAATAGTGTACATATCTGATTTTGTACCATTACTCATTTATGACAGTGAATTGTGGACCCTAAATAACAGACGCTATAAAAGTGGATAAAATAAAGAATAAGCAAATAAGAGAGCAACATAATTTGATCAAGGAGATATGGAGAGCGTGTGAGAGAAGAACAGAGAAGAGGAAGACCCAAAAAAACATGCAATCAGGTGTTGTAAAATCTTCTGAAGAAAAGGGGAATCACAGAAGCTAAACGACAGATGACAAATAGAAATAATTGGAAAAAGTTCTTTGGCAAAAAACGAATAAAGTGACAACAACAAATTTACGGTCAGATCTAACCAATGCAGCTTAAAACAAAATTGATTTAATAGTAGAACTTGCTAATATTTTAAAGGGTAAGGTTTTGGGGGAAAAGTGGGCTAACATTTTTATTGACCCGATACTTCTTTATTTGAATAGTGATTTTCTTTAAAAGTCTTACAATCATTGATAAACATAATGAATGTTTGATTTATAAGAAGTGTACTCAAAACGCAAAACTTTGAACAACAAAACTAAGAAAACAAAATTTACATGTAAAATGAATTTTTATCAGGTTTTAGTAATGTTTCTTTATACATGTTTACTTTACATTAAAATAAATTAATTACTTATAAGTCAAGCTTGAGGAGCACGTTACAAAATTTTCCGACATTGATAAATTTCCTGTGACTTTCCCTTTTTGTGTAAACCTGAAAATAAATTTAGTTTTTCCGATTACTTACTTCATGGATGGTTGGTGCAGGGCGGTGAGGGCCGCATGAATAGTTATGGACACGGCCGACAGATGGAAGTAGTCGAACACCACTGGTAGATGATAATGAAGACCCTCTACTGGTGAAAAATTCAACTGCAGCGTCCTGGAGGAAACCAAAGCCATGGCGGCAGGCGACGAATCGCTGAACCACAAGTCGAGAACGATGGAGAACTCTGCCCTGTCCAGAGATTCACGCAGGTTGTTCGCGTCAATCAGCATGTGACACCTGCCAAAAAAAAACAAGGTTAAAAATTCGTATTGTATTATATTAGTTTTTACGACCAACGCATAATTACTGTACGCTTATTATCAAAAAAATAATTCGCCATTATTTTTTTTAAATTTTTTTCAATCTGAAGAGATATTAAAGAACGAACGGCTTAGTACGCTATCTACAGAAAACTCGTTCGTCTTTAGAGTGATCAAGACCCACTTTGGGCTCCATTTCAAAGCTTATTTATAAAGGTAAAACGTTCAATGATCTAAATTTTTGTGGTCATTAGTCATATCACAACAACGTCAAAATAAATATCATGAAAACCCAAAACCCAAAGTAAATATCGCAGAAATAAGTCTGCTAAAGAAACAAAATCAAACTGATATATGCTTTCGGCTGTCCAATCGTCATAGATTTACCTTTTTGATTGTCGTTTTTTTTCAGCGCAATATTGCTGGAGAGCAAACACGCTCTCTGCAGCTTCTAATACCCCAAGTAATCCTGCCATATTGCAGATATGGCGCTACCTCGACGCCCAATATATTCCGGAATTTCCGGAAACCTTTCCGGAATCTGGCGGCCATCTCTGGCTCATTATACAACCGGTTGATTATTACGGCAGTTTTTGATTTATAGTTTTTTCCTTCGTTCGTCTTTATCTATTCATTATATATATATTATATATATATATATATATATATATATATATATATATATATATATACATATATATATATATATATATATATATATATATATATATATATATACATATATATATATATATATATACATATATATATATATATATATATATATATATATATATATATATATATATATATATATATATACATATATATATATATATATATGTGATGAAAGACTTCTTTGGACAGCATCGAAGGAGACAACAGTAGTTGAATGTCATATACACCCAACCGCTGGGTTCCACAATCTCATGTGGAACACACAACAACCTGCGTCTCCGCCCAAATGAACATTTTGTTAGGTGCTTGACTGGGGACGAGCCCCACCCACTCCTTCAATTGAAGGGGTAGGTGGAGGAATTTTGGTTTGTAATTTTAATGTTCGAAATTTCATCTAAAAAATCTGAAGTATTTTTAATATATGAATTTGTTCTACCCGAAAGTGGATTTAAAATGTTTAATAAAAATGTTGCTAGTTTATAACATAGGGAATCTATGCTACTAACTATAGGGCGAAGTGGTATATTAGTTTTGTGTATTTTTGGTAGACCATAGAAATGAGGTGGTTTACTATAATGTGGTGTGAGTTGCGATCTTTCTAGATCTGTAAATTCACGTTTGTGTTTATATAATGTATTGTAAATTTGTCTCTCTATTTTTAATGTTGGATCAGTAGGTATTTTAGTGTAATTTCCCTATTTATTTAATTTAATTTTCCTATTCTTGACGAGAGAGCATGTGCCGGTACCCTGGACATCAAGAGGCGAAACATGTGCCCTCCAATTGCAGGGATAACAAAAATGTTAATTTAGGTGGAGACGCAGGTTGCTGCGTGTTCCACATGAGATTGCGGAACCCAGCGGTTGGGTGTACTTGACACTCAACTATTGTTGCCTCGTTGGACGCTGTCCAAAGAAAGAGGTATTAAAGTATGTATTGACTAATGATTAAAATATTCTAGCAGGTTTATTTGTCGGGTTTTCTTGGCAATCAAAATATCTTGGAAGAAGCGATCCAACTTAGATATCAAATCCAAAGCTGGCAGGTCCCCACGTGCTGGCAACAAACCGTATTAATTGCTGCCTCACATGAATTGCTTGTTGATGTGTGTCCTGTGTGTATTTATAATCTGTTCCATTAGACACTGTTCCTTGCACAGGAACCGAGGAACCGAACATACCGAGTCATATCTTTCTCCCAATATTAGATCATTGTCTACAGTGAAAAACTCCCTGATACTGCCATCTGTTCCAATGCCGAAATTATCATTAGTTTTCCATATTTGAGCAAAGAGTGTTAAAGGGAGGTCGTCATCGGCATCAGAATCGTCTGCGTTTTGTGTTGGATTTTCAGAGTTAAGATGTATAATTCCAGATTTGAAAAAACAATTTTGAATTGTATTCTTTGATACCCGGTCCCATGCATTTTTAATAAGATAAATTGCATCCAAAACGTGTATTTTCTTTGTGAGTTCTTGAGCTGATTCAGCAATATTAAGGGCTAATAAAAGTTTTATTTTTGTTTTTTTATCATCTTTTAAATTCACCAACCATTCTGTCATTGGTTCCCCAATCATCGATGCTTTTCTATTTCACCGGCAAGTAATTGGTAAATCATAGTTCAGATTGATGTGTTTCAGTGCCCTTGGTTTTGCGGTTATTTCTTTCGCTAGCAGCTTTTTCTTCTCCATTTATGTTGACACAAAATAATACAGTAAGCCTTTCTTTCCAAAGTTTGCCTCCAATGCAATGTTGCATTGTCTCAAATGTAATGTTTTATTAGTAAGTGTACGAAAAAATACCCCAGTTTCGTCTGTATTGTAGATATATATTTTTGGGTGAATAGTTGCTTATAATCAAAGGAATCATGAGCTAAAAAAACGGGATAAATCGTCGAGATTTACACTCGCAGCCTCTAGAAATATGGCTTTGAAAGCAATATTGTACCGTATACGAAACTTTTCCGTGTTCGAAGTTCCGTCTTATCTACTTGTGCGCGTGTTGCCATGTTGCCAAGTTTTATTCTCGAGGGATTAACTGTAGATTGGACAGGGTTCGCGTGTCCGTGTCTGTCCAAGGGAATATCCGGCCATGAGAGGTATGAATGAATAAAAAATTAGTGTGATGAGGTTGAGAAAGATTAAAAGTGCCTTCTTCAGAGAGTTGTTCGCATATTAGCGGTGTCCGTAAATAGGCGATATTATATAATATATATATATATATATATATATATATATATATATATATATATATATATATATATATATATATATATATATATATATATATATATCTATATATACATCATGTTTTCTATATCTGTTGATCCTGAGCTATCATTATCTGATTATAGATAAAGCAAGATATGCATAGTCTCATGTAACCTTTTTTTGAGTTAAAGAGCTACGGCAGCCGTTCGCCAGAGGCAGTTGGGTCGTGGTTCATTTCAACAAGGGCGCCACCCGGTTCTTTGGAATCAAAAAAATTGACCCTTAAACTGGGAAAATAGGTTTACCTATTTCAAAAAGACTCAATTAACTGTAAAAGGTATTTAATAAACATAAACACGACTTCAGAGACAAACAAAAATTTTAAAAAATGAAAGAATTATAACGCAAAAAACGGAAATTTAACTGTGATGCTTGCAACTAGCCTTCTTAACTAGGCATAATAAAGATGGAAGATTCAACACTAAACTAACAGTATTACAGTCTATGGGCTCTTATCTAGCGTTCTTGAAACTCAAAATGATGGTAGATAAATAGTGATTGAATGATAAATGAGTAATAATAATGAAAATGATAATAAAATAAAGTCTGGCCTTTTCATCATTCATTTGTGGTGCTGTTTATATAACCGGCATTTGAAAAGTTCAGTAACCAAGATGGACGAAGGTCAAAATGTTTGTTACCATAAATGCCCCGCATAAAAAATGTCTGGTAACTAAAATATCCCATATCTAAATTGTTTAGTCTAAAAAGTCTTGATCCTAAAATATCCAGATCCTAAAACCCTGTATATAAGCCTGTGCAGGGCTTAGCCAAATAATAAACATACCTCTAATGGCTGAATTACTTAACTTGGCCTGTCGCTGTCCGTCTTTTTGGAATGAAGACAAGTGAGTCGCATAAAGCGAGGTTTTCGACTGCCTCGGCACCCATCGCGAAATATACATGTGCATTTTGATGCAATATCTGCGCAAAACACTACTTTCTCAAGCTGCCGATAATTTTTAAACGCTACAGTAGTGCATTATTGATAAGGGGTGATAATGCAGACAATGGTCAGCATTTCGGTTGTCGAACTTTTACAGCCCTTCAGCTATTTTTTATAAATGTTTTCTTAAATTATAGAAATTGTTTTGCATGTAGCCAATGGATGAAGAAAAAAAAATGATGTATTAGTTTTCAGTCATTGCTGAGTCTATACCTGAATAAAACAACATCCTTCAAGGGCACTTCCTCGTTCCTGTATAGAATCTGAAAGGGTCTACAGGCACCGTAATTGCCTAGTACGATGGCTGAACCAAGACCGGTCGTCACTTCTGGCGTCGCCACTTCCACTTCCGCCCCCAGTTTGGCGGCCACACGCAGTGAACATCTGATTTGATACATACTGAAAAGTTAAAATTTTTTTTAGTTTTTTAGATGAAAATTAGCAATTTTAAAAACTTACCCTCTTTGGAACAAATCAACATTATAAAATTTATAAAGCTCTACAGAAAACTCGATGGTTGACTGCAGTTCACTCATAATATTTTATAAAACGTCTCTGCTACATCCCTGAAAAAACAAAAACTATATTTGTAGAATTACATTAATTAAAAATTATTAAAAATAACTAAAATAACATATACAGGGTGGGACAAGTGTCGCGCTACCACTTTAATTATATAGAATTTTTAAAAGTAACAAGACAGAATTCCTTTTTCTATAATACTCGTATGTTCATTTGAATGCGAACCATTAGTAGCAATGCAACTTCGTGACCTTTTAACACATTAACTATAACCCTAACTTTTGTCCACATATCTAATGTTATGCGAATTCAACTTGGATGTCTACCGTGGGTTGTATGTAAACCTTTTCCTTCAAAGGTCCCCCAAAAAAAAAATATCCAAAGCTGTCCAATCAAGAGATCTAGGCGGCCACAATAAATTTCCATTTTGAGAAATTAAACAACTAGGGATGTAAACTTAACTGAGGTAGCCAATACTCAATGGAAATTAATTTTAAATAAATAAGCAAAATTATTATCAAAACTTTCCACTATATTTAAAATTGTACGTGCAACAATTGTTTCGACACACAGTATATTTTTTTTTTCAATAATAAATAATTGAATGTCATGAAACAGATCGCAGTGAATAAGGGATACGACTCAAACATTAATTAATATAATAATTAATAAAGTTATATTACAACCATGAATTTAATATATCCTATCTATATAAGAATAGTTACCAAATTAATGTCTAAACATTTATCAAAAATAAACAATATAGATTGCTTAAAAAAAACGATAGTCTTAGGTGCCTCATAAAAAATAATAAAAGTCAAACACACAAACCTTATAAATCAAAAATTTATCTCATATTTTTAATAATAATTTTAAAATATAATGAAAATAAATCTATAAAATGAGTTCTTTTAAAGAACCTAGATATTTATAAAAGGAAAAATTTGGATATTTTGCCAAATGACCAGCTAATTATTAAACTTATATTGCTCTCCTAGACGTTGAAAAAATGAATTTCCTTACTATCATTTTTTATGGTATTTTAGGTCAGTGGGCAGTTTAGGTTGTAATTACTTTTCTCACTGTTAATTTAACATAGTTCTTATTTGAAAAAGACACTTTGCGTTGAAACAATTGTTGACTGTAATTCATTTCATTTAAATTCATCATTGACTGTAGCTGTATTTCCACTATCGGCATCAAAAAAATATGATTCAATAGCATTTTGAGCAGAAATGTCCTTGATCACTTAGATAAAGAATTCTTAAATATTTACGATACAACGGACCTTTTGGAGTGATATAATACCATGGTGAAAAAGTAAGATGAATTTTGTTTTAAAAACTCGAGCTCCCAAGTCTTTTGATTTGTTAAGTTAGAAATTATACGTCTGTTGGAATGGATTTGCATTGCATTTTACCTAAAAACCGAAAATTCTTGTGAGGATTCCTTAAAAATGGTAAGAAAGTGATAAAGCTCTGTCGTGTAAAAATGTTTATAGCTTACAAGGACCTTAGTAATAGTAAAGAAGCAGTTGAAGACCTTCGTTCAAGAAGACCTTCCACAAACCAATGAAAAAAACATTTTCAAAATCCAGAATCTTATTATTTACAGAATATAGTCTCTATAAATTTAAGGGGAATTTTATTTTATTATGTTAATATTGCAGTTAAAGAGGATTACTTTAGAGAAAACCATATTACATGGAATTAATAAATACCTTCTATTTTAATTGAAAAGCCAACTTTTCGTTTATAAAATTTGACTTTAGTGGCATAGTGTGTCACACGTGCTCAATTGGTCAAATATCTGGACAGTTTGGTAGCTAAAGTAAAAGGTTGACTCATAAAATCTTTAAAAATCCAAAATTATTCTTGCCTATATGAGAACAAAGATTGCCTTGCTGAAAATTGATGAGCGGACATGTCATCCAGCTTCGCACTTCTATGTGATTTCTGTTTTCAAGAAAAATTAAATCAAAAGGAATTGGCAGCTTGGAAGTGTTTTGTAAGTGTAGTGAAACGATTCCTGCGTAACAAGAAATACGAAAACTAAAGGGTATTCCATTAAGAGGCTTCGAATGTTGGAAACGAATAAAAAACATACCTGAAAGTTATTTATGGTAGTGCGAAGCTGGACAGTGTACAATTATATGTGGAATACACCATCTGTCAATGTCAATGTCAGGTTTCGAATGTTTTGTTTTGCTAGTCTTCTTATCTCAAACTTTTTTTATGTTATTCAGTTTCATTGTGGAATTCAGTAGAATTTCAGCAATGGAGCGCTACACAGTAGAACAACGTGTTTACATTGTTAAAACGTATTTTCAAAATAGGTGTTCTGTGAGAGCCACATTTCGGCGAATTCGTGAATACTTTGGTGTATGCAATCGTCCGTCAGAAGTAACCATTCGCAAAATAGTGCGTAGATTCGAAACTACCGGATCTGTGAAAGATATCGAAACAAAAGTCCGGGAACGTCCTGCTCGTTCGGTTGAAAATATTCAGGCGGTTCGTGAAAGTGTTACTGAAAATCCACAAATGTCTGTTAACAGGCACGCGCAACATTTGGGTATCAGCAGAACTTCAACGTGGCGAATTTTGAAAAAAGACTTAAGTCTACATCCTTACAAAATTCAGTTAACACAGGAGCTAAAGCCAGCCGACCATGGGCAACGCCGTGCATTTACCAATTGGATCCTACAGATGAAGGCAAGTGACAATAATTTTTGCGATAAAATCATTTTCAGTGACGAGGCTCATTTCCACTTAAACGGTTACGTAAATAAACAAAATTGTCGCATCTGGGGCAATGAAAATCCTAGAGAAATCCACGAAATCCCGATGCATGCTCAACGTGTCACAGTTTGGTGCGGTTTTTGGGCTGAGGGTATCATTGGACCGTATTTTTTTTAAGATGAAGATGAACGAGCTGTTACGGTAAACGGAGAACGATACCGAACGATGATTGATGTTTTTTATGGGATCAAATAATGGACATGGATTTAGAGAATATGTGGTTCCAACAAGATGGTGCGACATGTCATACAGCACGTAAAACATTGACTTTATTGCGTACACAGTTTGGAGGGAGGCTGATCTCCCGGAATGGGGACGTAAATTGGCCACCAAATTGGCGACTTGACGTCGCTAGACTATTTTTTGTGGGGCTATGCGAAGAGCAAAGCTTACGAAAATAATCCGCAAGCCGTTCAACAGCTGAAAGAAGAAATTAGGCGAATAATTCGTGACATAACTCCGCAAATGTGGTCAGCAGTAATCGAGAATTTCAACAAAAGAATTGTGCGCTGCCAGAGAAGTCGTGGCGGTCATTTGACAGATGATGTATTCCACGTATAATTGTACACTATCCAGCTTCGCACTGCCATAAATAACTTTCAGGTATGTTATGAAACGTTTCTTTTATTCGTTACCAACATTCGAAACCTCTTAATGGAATACCCTTTATAAAAACCTCATAGATGAACTCTTGAAGCCTGTGAAAGCCTGTGAAAGGGTGTCACATGTCATTAAAAATGAACTACAAATGAATTAGAATAGCTCTTGAATTTTTTTGCGAAAGTTCGGATTTTGGTCCATAAAATACTTTATATACACCTATTTTCCCCATTAACGAATTAATAAATTTCGATTTTCATCTTGGTTTTGTTTTAATAGAGAACCGCGTTAAATGCGTCCGGAATTTGTCGATAATTCGGCGAATATATCGCTCGGTTGGGCGACACATTAAAAAAATCACCCTTTATATGCGATATGAATGATATATGATGATAAGAATGTGACATGAATGTGATCTTGTACGTCTAGGACATCTTTTTCGCCCTTTCTCGGAACCAGACTCAAAAACATCCTTTTATAGTAAGTGGAGTCCTATTAAACCTCCCCTAAATGTCCCTGTAGTTCGATCTCTCTCAAACTCACTAAACTGAGTGAAAGAAAAAAACTCCTCGTATTCTGGGCGAGGTCAATTACAGAATTGAATGCAAAAAGACGTAATAAAGTAATAAAAGTTTGAAACTAAAGTAATACAATTCGAATAACAGATAATTAAAAATAAACAAAACATAATTGTTTACAAAACAAGCCCTGGTTAAACACGAATACAAAACTGTATAATTTTGAACTCTTGGTTTAATTAAAATTCCACAAAATAATATCATTCTATAATATAAAGGGTGTTTTAATTAAAATATTATTAAAAACAGATGTAAAAAAAGAAAGATTGCAACCATTCAATTGTTAAACTAGAATAGATTTATTAATAAACACCAAATCACTTTTTATAACTTCACGACGCGCGTACAGTGGTTTCATGTGAGATATTATTATCCCAGAATCAACACATATGTTTCCGCAGAAAATGTTGCTTCAAACAAAGATTCCTTATCAAATTAGGATCATTTTGGGTTCTCCCAGTCATTATTTAATAAAACTGAATCCTTCTGTCATAATCACCTTCGCTGAACTGCTGAACAATAGTAAATTTGTAAGGAATGAACTTGTTTTGTTCAGTGGTGGCTCGTTGGTTTATAAAGTGGGAGGGCGTAGAAGAAAATAATGCTGATGAGATTTTTTTTTGCTTTCCCCTTCTTCCTTTTTACTTTCCGTGCTATTGATGATATATCTATATGATATATAGGAAATGAACTAAAGTGTTTTGCTCTGAAAAATCGTTTACTGTGATAAATGAGGAAGGTACGGTGCCACAACGCCCCCCTCACGAGCCGCTACTTGTTTTGTTCTACAATTTTGTGTCTGGAACAAATTAAAATACGTGTTAACTTAACGCCTTTTACAATTGAAGTGGTTGGATCAACATCGAAATGGCCTAAAATTTCAATTTGTGTGGGTTCATTAAGAACTCTCGGCTGTTTATTCACTTTATTACACTTGGCCCAGTTCAAATTTCCTCACCAATTTTTGCTGTAAAGTTTTATTACGTATTGATGTCCTATATTTTTGTTCGGATGCCTTTTATTAAGAAGTCGGGCTGTTTTGCGAGCACAGCTATCGTCAGCACCATTAATAACAATCATTTATTTTTTTTGTCTAGAGATAATTTTCATTGTTAAAAGAAATAATGAGGGTACATACTTTTGAAATGAGAGCACTGTATATACATGTTTTGGTGTGAGTGTAACATAGACTCCTCTTTGTTTCTCATTATAATATAAAGTTATAATAAAGGATCTTTCAAATCCAGCGTTTTTTTTTTAATTTTTGAATAACACAGAATTTGCATTGATTAAAAAAATTTTGATAAAATTTTGGCATAACAAGGGCTCTATCTCACCAATAACTCAGGAGTCGATGGTGGATTGTTCTTATAGCCTGTGTTATACCTCACAGACGAACACATTTGCAATTATCGTTTATGTTTTCATATATCCTGTTTAAAAATTCACAGGTTGCTGAATGTGTAGATTGACCACTTCGAAACCCATGCTGTGATGATTTCAGTATATTAAAGCGCACAAGAAGGGACATGATCTGCTCATACATTATACGCTCCAATAGTTTAGATAACGGTAGAATAGCTATTAGTCAATAGTTGGAGAGGGAGAGCCGGTCACCTCTCTTGAAGGCAGGAATTACTATTGATGTTTTTAATACCCTCGGAAAAATACTAGTTTCCAGGGACCATGTCACTAAATATGTTAATGGTATTAGGAATATTCTCTAGCCCCACATAATTTCTATGTTTTAGTTTCCTTACTGTTTTAATTATGCCATATTGGTTAACTGGCCGTAATATCATAGAGTTTAAAATTGGAGTCACTTGTCTAACCCTAGTAGCAGCCATCGAACTCACCAACACGTTCTTAGGAAGATTAACAAAGTATTTATTAAAATAACTAGCAATTTCATACTTGTCTTTCAAAGTAATTCCATCTTTATCCCTTATCGCGCTTATACTAGTTCTTGCATTGCGGTTTTTTATGTTATGGTATGTTATTGTTTATTATTTTCCAAGCAGTTTTTTTGATTTGTACTCCAATTCAAAATATTATTTCACATTGTAAAGCAGTTTAGCCCTTCTTATAACCTTTCTATAAATTCTTTTGTACACCCGATAATGTGTAGCATCTTGTTCGACTCCGGATAATAGTTTCGTTCGATACAATTTTTTTAAAGTAATAAATGACATTTTAATACCTCTTGTCAACTAAGGTTTAAATTGACCCTCATTGGACATTCTTACTTTTCTAAGGAGAAAGCACATATCAATATAATACCTCAAACAATGTGAAAATGCCGCAAATCCCCGATCCAGACTCTTTTAAATTTTGTTATTTCATGCAGACTTGATGTAATTGGAATCTCTATCAACTGAGCCGAATGATCAGACAGACAATTACTCCAAACAATACAAGACGAACCATCTAATTCATAATTCGTACATATGTAATCTATAGAAATAGCCGATCTTACTGTGGTACGAGTTGGTTTCTTTACTGTATTACATAACCCATAACTAAGTAGTACATTCTTTAAGTTACTAACAATGTTAGTATTTTCCTTGTAATCGATATTTAAATCCCCACATAAAACACATTTGCAGTTTATTGGAAGGCGTAACTCATAAAGAAAGCTATACAAATTTTGAAAAAAAATATCAATATTAGTATTTGGAGCCCGATACAAATTCAATGCACAAATTAAGTCACTCTCAAACTCAATATAAATACCACAAATTTCAAATATACCATCATCATACTATATTTATTTATTATCTCTATCTCTTTAATGATCATCACCATTTGAATTTTCTCTACAATAAGCAATATCCATTTGATAATTAATCATTTTGTACAAGTTCATTTCACTCTCTGTTAACCAGTGTTTCATTCTGCAGACCACATCGATCTTCCTTGATTTTATTATATTTTCAAAGTGAACGATTTTGTTTCTCAAACTTTGTACATTTTGATGTAAGAGTACAATAGCACATCGATCATGTTTACTCCGCTTTCAGCTAATTGCTATTCATTAATAGAATAACTAATTATTTTTCTCTCTAGTTCCATTCTACGCTCGTAAACAGGGCAATTCATATCAAAAGCAGAGTGCTCCACATCATATCTCACACTTTGTGTAGTGTTTGCCTTATTACAGTTCATACATTTAAAGTTAGAATTTGTACATTCTCTTGCCACGTGATTGTTTCCTCCGCACCTGAGGCATGCTTCTTCTTTATCACATTCATTTGACCTTTGACCATATTCCCCACACTTAAAACACCGATACACCGATATAAATTCAAAAACTCGACAGACTGAGAAACGTATGCACAATTTTCGTCTCAATTCCATAATGGACCAAAATATTTATGGATCGCATTCGTTGTAATTGTATTTTTGGAAGATTTTAGTTGTTATTTTCTTACTTTGCTATAATCGTAAACACTATGCAATTGTACACACTCACACAACTGAAATTAAATTCCACTAATTTTCTCTCAATAAATCAATTGTTTCGTTAGCAGAGTGATATGTAGCGCTATTCTGTTGGAACCATATATCCTTCCCATCAATATTATTTAATTCTGCCCACAAAAATACAGTTATCATCTCACAATAGCGAACACCCTTCAAAGTTATAGCTTCACCAGCAGGATTCTGAAAGGAATACTATCCAATTACAGTTCCTGGCCGTAATGCACACCAAACAGTCACTCGTTTAAGATATAAAGGTTTCTCATGAATCAATGGTGTATTTTCCTCACCCCAAATGCAGCAATTTTGTTTATTTATATTTATAGCCACCAACTTGCTGAGTGCAAATTGTGGTGGATGTTGTGAATGGAAATTTCTGGATTTTCAGTAATACTTTCACGTACCAAATCAATATGCTCTTGTAAACGACCAATACGACTATATATTGCTCTTCTTTTATTTTCCACCGAATCAGTTTCTAGAACAATTCCATTGATAGTACTTTGTGCAAACTGTAAATATCACGTAATTTTTTAAAAACATGTTTCACTAAACGCTCATTTTCATAAAATAGTTCAACAGTTTCAAAGTATTGTTGTATTGTGTAGGACTCAACATTGTGTAGGACATTGTTGTATTGTGCAGGACTCACATAAATGTCATAAATATCACTTCTGAAATGAGACTAAACCTATATAATATATAAAAAGGTATTCCAATCTTTCCATCGAATAGGTCGATGGGAAATGTGTCAAGCGGTGGCGCCATCTTAAACGTATTCAAGGCATCAATTTCAACTTTTTGAGGCATGCCGATTTAACAGTGTGAAGTTCAAATATTCACCATTATATATTTTTTTGTTCAAAAATAGTATTAAAATGATTCTGTTATTAATTTCTAATAATTATTAAGTTGCAAGTTATTTCTTCAGTCTCTAATGCTAAATAATTAGTAAAATACAAAAAAAAATGTTTGCATGTATGTACTTTGAGAGCTGCAAACGATATTCTTAGCTAAAGATATAACAGAATAACCAGGTAATCAAAATATCGTCGTTTACAGCTCTCGAAGTGCATACATGCGAAATTCAACTAAAACCGTTCGGAAATGAATTGAAATTATTGAAAATATTCAATTCATTGTTTTTTTTTTGACAAGTATATTGATTTATTTTTTCTCCTTTATTTGGGTTTTTCGCCACTGTCTAAAACTCAAAAAATATCACAAATACCGGTTGTATGTCAATGTAAGTATCGTTGACATACAAAAAAAATATATTTACTTTCACACGTTACTTTATATATTACAAATTAATATAATTTATTTTTTACTTCAGTTTTAAAAAAGGGGGGGAGATTACCCTCCGAAACGTTAACGTTAAAAGTTTGTAAATTTTTGTATAACATTTTTATATCTTTAAAATTTTGTTCGTTAGGCAAATTTATTACAAAAAAGAATCACTGAGAAATTTGTCTCCGTTTGGTTTTTTGTTTTTTACCCAGTGATTCTTTCTTTAAATAAGAACAGGTATTTGTGATATTTTTTGAGCTTTAGACAGTGGCGAAAAACCCAAATAAAGGAGAAAAAATATATGAACACGCCACAATCATTCAGACATTAGTTAAGTATATTGATTCTTTACTTATTACTGCCTTTTTTATATTTCCTGAATAAATCGTATAATTAGAATTATTGCACGATTTTTCAATTTAAAAAGAAATCTGTCATCGGCGACTCGTGAGGGAGGGCGTTGGGGCGCCCCCCAGCGTTTATCAGTCAACAATTTTTCAGAGCAAAACACGATGTTTTATTTCCGTTCAGTTTCTTTCCTTTAACTTATTTTAAGATATTATTAAAAATTAAAATCTCCAAATGTAGATGAACGTCTGTTGACCTATCACATCAAATAATGGGGATGAAAATTCCATCCTCTCGCCACAATTTTTACAACGTTGGTCGGACGTTTACCTCCAGTAACCGTACGCCACATCATCTTATATCGTCGTTGGCGTTACATGTTTTGTTGGTTGCCAGAATTAGGAAGTTTAACTGTTTTCTAAAACATACGATTTGGACGTAGATTACCCGCGACCGAGCGTATCGGTAATTAGTTTTAAACGCTGATTTGATGGGTACGTAGGGTTTAATATGTCTCGCGTCGTTTATTTTTTTCGGCTCGCGAATACTTGTTTTGATTTGGGATTTACTACGTGTGTACACACTCAGTAGTACTTTTTAAATAAAAATAATCAACTTTTAATTGCACACATGAAGGTGTCTGATTCAAAACAGTTAATAATTAGAAGTTTAAGATTGGAGGAGAAAGTTTTATTGAAAAGTAACGGTCGAAAATAGACTAAATTAAAAAGAAAGTAAAAAGAAGGAAGGGGAAAGCAAAAAAATTCTTCAGCAGCACTATTTTCCTCTACGCCCTCTCACTTTAAAAACTCACGAGCCGCCACTGAAATGTGTATGGTGTATGACGTACTTCTTTGTCTTACTAACTATTTAGCACTAGAGACTGAGAAAATAACTTGCAACTTAATAATCATCAGAAATTAATAACAGAATAATTTTAATACTATTTTTGACCAAAAAAAAACAATGGTGAGGATTTGAACTCTCCAAATTGTTAAGGCAGCACACCAAAAAAAGTTTAAATTAATGCGTTGGATAAACTTGAAATGGCGCCACCGTTTAACACATTTCCCATCGCCACTTGCAGTATTGGAATACCGTCTTATATATTACCTTAGACCTAGGCAAATTCACAACGCCATCTATGTTTTATTCAAAAATTGAAAAACCGCTCTATTTAAAAGACTCGTTATAATCATACATTTTTATTTATTATTTATTTGATTATCATTTAGGTATTTATTTGATCGTTTCTAAAGATGATTTATTAGTGCTCCATTTGCATAATGGAACAATAATAAAATTCTAAGGTGGTTTATTCATGCTGTTCAACACTCAATAACTCATTCCCCCGCACTAAAACTTTTATTGGTTCATATTTTCCCTGGACTAGACGTTTTCGGTTCGGCAATAGCTTGCGAACTTCAACAGTTTTACATTTGAGATCAATATTTCCTTTAAGTTAGTTTCTTGTCTCTTATTCGAAGTTCACCAAAAACTTGCAAACTTTTTACCAGAGGCGGCGTAAGGCGAGGGCGACGTGGTCCACCGCCTACGGCCTCGCGGCCCAAGGGGCCTTGCGACTGGAATATTTATGCAGCTTTCTTTAACTGATGAAAAATATATAGCTGGGATCATTAAAAACCGTGACCGCGGGTAAAGATTTTACTCATCAAAAAACGATAAACCCCATCACCTAGCAAGCATTTAACAATACTAACCCACCATATACGTTTTTTTTTGAAAATCTAGTCTACCTAATAGATAAACTTGCTCAGCAAGGACTTACCAACTTAACGTCAATAACTGACAAGCAGTTTGTTTAAAGTCAAATTGAACTAAAGTTCCAACTGATGCCAACTTAAACGCAACTTCTCTCAACTCTCCAACTCTTTCTGTCAAGTTCGCTTCAGATTTCGGCCGTACATTGATGTTAACTTGCGGTCAGAGTGGCTATTGGAGTTAGAAACCAGTGTCACCAAATTACGGGTAATTGGTATCTAAATATGATTGATATCTATTGACAAATAACTTTCATATCATTATCTAAGCCTCGGTATTAAAAATTAATTGATCCGATTGATGTCAAAAACAATTATTGATCAAGTAATTCGTAGGGTAAAAGGGACAAGATATTATTCTATTTTGCTCGACTACACTGGACACTATAGTCGAGTTGAACAAATGTCACTTGTCTTAGGATTTTGTAATACATCAACTGGGACAATAGAAAAAAACTTTATCAGATTAATGTCGCTGAGAGACTGGAGAATATCTAACTAATGCAATACCGGAAGAGCTAGAAAAAAAATGAATTAGATATTCCAAACTGAAGTGGCCAAAGGTGGACAATGGTGTAAATATGGTAGGCAAAAATAATGAAGTTAAAACTTGAATATTAAATATTAATCCCATGGCATTTTTTTACACCTTGCGGGTTCTACACCTTGCGGGTGCATAGTTCGAATCTACTGTTGGTAGATGCATCTAATTCTTTTTCGGCAGCAGTTTTGGTCTTACAGTCAAAGTCCTCTAAGTGCACGTCCTCAAATTCACACGTTCTCTATCTGCACACAATTTCATCTTCCAAATGCACATTCCCCAGTCCTCACTTAAAGTTATATAGAACCAATTATGTGAGACCGTAACGGCGCGATTTTCAAACTTTTCATATCAATAGGTATATTATAGAAATACAAAGATATTGTTTATGACTAGAAATACCAAAACCTCTTATACTAAACACGAAATTAAATTTATTGTAGGTTATCTATACTTATTATTAGGTGCGTATTGACCTGGTTGGATCACGCAAAGCATTCTGACTCATTTTCGAGTGTTTTTTCTGATCCTCCACACCTCTCTCATCCTTTCTCCGTGGATTCTCTTTCTCTCCTCCGTCCACTTTGTTCCCGATCTCCTTGAAACTTCGCTCTTTGATGCAACGTTCCACATATGTATTTTGTTTCTATACGTTCTTCTATCCTCAATCTCCGTCGGACCCATGTGTGCCTTTCCCAGATCAGCCTTGACGTGTGTGATCCATGGTACTGTTGACTTGACTCCTTGTATGTATGTAAGAATTCTATTGGTGAGTCTTGTCGGTGGGAGTCTACTGATATGTCCATAGAATTTCAACCTTATTTTTCTTATGTCCGCCGCTACGTTGGACATTCTCTCTGTGGTCTTTCAAGAATATAGTCTGTATCCTTCCTCTGTCAGTTTTGGGCCGAGTGTCTCGCTTGCATATAGTACCTCTGGTTTGATTACTGTGTTAAAGTGTATTTTTACGTGAGTGGATAGGAATTTCTTATTGTAGATATTGTGTGTCTTGCCGTATGCCCTCTTCATCTTCTGTAATCGAGTCTTCTGTGCTATATTCTCTCCTCTTGTGAGTTCGAGGATCTCGCCCTGGTATTTCAAGTGAGTAACCCTATTTATTTTGCAGTATTTGGTGTTCAAATTTGGACATTTAATTTTGAGCAGAAGAATACAGTTTTTTTGAAAGATTTGAGGCCGACTTTCTCTGCACATTCCTTGAGGACTTCGATCTGTTTGGTTGCCCTTTTTTCATTGTCTGCTTGCTAGGTCATCTGCGAAGGCCAATCATGACATTTCTATGTTGTTTTTGGATCGTCTGGGTCGTATTGGTTTCCAATGTCCTTGATTTTTTGTTATTTTTCCCATTCTCTTATGACTTTGTCCAGAAGCAGGTTGAAGAGGAGTGGGGATAACCCATCTCCTTGGCGTAGTCCAGTTTTAATGAGGAAGGGTTCGGAAATTTCTCCCATAAATTTCAACTTACAGGTTATGTCAGTCAGTGTCTGCTTGATCAATCGTAGTGTTCTGTGGTCAAGTCCTTGTTCTTCTAGGATGTTGAACAGAGATTTTCGGTCGATGTAATCGTATGGTTTCTTGAAGTCCACGAACGTGCAGATGATTGGAACGTTCCTGATAGCTTTGTATTTCAGTATTGTTTTTAAGTTAAATGTTTGTTCAGTGCATGAGCGACCAGGGCGAAAGCCTGCCTGGTACACGCCAATTTTGTGTTCTAATTGTTCTTGTGTTCTCTGGAGAAGGCATGCTGAGACGATTTTGTAAGTGACTTGTAGTAAAGAGATTCCTCTGTAGTTATTCACATCTGTTCGGTCTCCCTTCTTGTGCAGCGGATGGATAAGAACACATTTCCATTCATCTGGTAATTTTTTTATTTGCCAAATGTTCATGATAATTTGTGTAAGTTCTTGCAGTGAATTTGGTCAGAGGTTTTTCAATAGTTCCGCGGTGATACCATCTTCACCGGATGACCTGTTATTCTTTAGTTTGAGTATGTGCCTGTGGATTTCTTCCTGTGTTGGTGGTGGTTATTCTGAGTGGGTATGGATACAATTTTCCTTGGGGAATCTTATGTCGCGTTCAGGGTAATTCAGGAGATTAGAGGAATAGTGTGCCAGCTCCTGACAATTCTCCTGAGTGGTTAGAGCTAATCTCACATTCCGCTTTCTGAAGCAAAGATTTTGTGGTGTGTATCCACGGATTTCTCTTGCAAAAGTTCTATAAAAGTATCTCGTGTTATAATTGCGAAAATTCTCATCTATAAACTCTAGTTGTTCCTTCGTGTACTTTGCCTGATAACCTTTGCGGTCTGTTTTCTAGTCACGCCAAAAAACTGTTGACTTTCTGGGGATTTTTTAGTGTTATACTCCTGAAATGCTCGTTTGCGTGGCTGCAATGCACTTCGCAACGCATTCCGAGTCCCACCAAGGGTGTTTTGTGTTCTTTTTCAATGGGATCAGTTTCTGTGCTTTTTGTGTAGTTTTTTTGTGGAATGTTTTCCATGTGTCTTCCTTTTCCCATTCCTCTGTTATGTTGGATTTCTTGATCTTTTTTGTGTTGAATTTATATATATATATATATATATATATATATATATATATATATATATATATATATATATATATATATATATATATATATATATATATATATATATATATATATATATATATATATATATATATATATATATATATATATATATATATATATATATATATATATATATATATTACATATATGTATATATATAATATATATATATATATATATATATATATATATATATATATATATATATATATATATATATATATATATCACATGGCTCTACAGTCCCACTTTGAACTATTCAAGTGTGAGCATTTGACTCAAGAGAGCATCTGATTTAATATAGATAGATATAGAAATTAGAAAAGTAGGAATGAGAAAGATCGTAGGAGAAGTTTACGCTTAAAGGATGAACCCCGGTCCGGACTCGTGCACTTAGAGGACTTTGATTGTATTCAGAAAATTTATTTTATTTAAAAAACCACACGGAAGAATCAGACACACTCAGTGATTGTGATTCGGTTTTGAACGAAATACTCAGCTTTAAATTTATCATATCATTACATTTATGGTATGAGATATTATCACGTGTTAATATTATAAGCAAATTATGACAATCTGTACAAGTCCATTTAAGCATTGCTTTTGAAAATTTGCGTATATTTTGTGACTGGATCAAAGAATATTGCCAAATTGGGTTCGAACAATACTTGTTTAACGTTTGTCAATTTATTGAGAAATACAGTTATGATCTGTCAAAAGACTTTAAAAATAAAAGGTTAGCTAAAAAAAAAACGATGTTGGATTATGAAAGCAGCGATTCACCTATACAGTCTCCCAAAAGCCGGTACGAAACAAATTTTTTTAACACTATGATTGATTACATAGTGTATTGATTCAAGAGTTATATCGTTAAATCAGCATTTTACAGATTTTGGTTTTCTCTATGATCTATGTAAGTTAAAAACATTTCCAAAAAAGTATATATCAAAAAACTGTCAAGATTTGCACGCAGTCATGCGAGTGAGTGAGAGCAGTGACTTCCGAACTTACAAATTATATGAAGAATTACAATGATCCCAAATTTGCCCAATTTTTTTCAATTTTTTTTCTCTATATAAAATCCGTCCTCTTACGCTACTAGAGGGCTTCACAAAATTTAACTCGCTCACATCAAATTTAGGTCTTGCCCCTCCACTGCTTTTTACTCCCTCTTCGATATTAACAATTTCTTCAGTAATGTTTTTTAAATGTATAAATAATAGCTTTTAATATTTTTTAATTCTGGAATCTTTAGTGCATTCGTATGAATTGGAATCCGTAAAATAATTGTGGCTACGAAAACTTATGCTATGTGTATAAAGTATTGAGAGTGATTTTTTATAATTCTTTTTATCCAATTAAAAGTACAATTTTACATTATCTGTTTCAAGGTAATTGCCATGGAGACCATTTGTCTACTCTTCATAAGAGTACTGTAACTCAAATACTGGAATCGCCTTCAGCTCGTCGATTACAGCCTTTTCAGTGTTCGCCAATGTCCCAAAACGGTTTCTGTTGAGGTAAATGAGAAGGGAAAAAGCTCACGATGACTTAAGTCTGGTGAATAAAGGGGCTGAGAAGCTATAGTGACATTTTTACTTGGCAAAAACTCGGTCGTGTTCAAAAATCCAAGACTCGTCACGAGTAAAAACACGTTCCAGAAAACCAGGATCGTTTTCATTACCCAGTCGTTTTCATACGATATCATACCCAAATTCACTACTCAAAATCACCTGAACGGTGGTGCGAGTTAAATTCAACTCTCTGCCGATTACACTGGTCAATAGTACAGTGACTTAAGCAAAAAGAGAGGGTCAACCTCGGAATGAAAGGAAAGGTTAGAGGTGCATCAGCATCTAAGGCTATTTAGCGACTGGACTTACAGCTAAACGTGGATTCCAAACCACGGTCACCAGCTACCGACAAACCCAGGCCAGCACCCCCTCAAGCTATCAACCCTTGGTTATGTGTCTACCCATAAGTCCATCAGGAAGTCTACCGACTGGCGAGTGCCCAACGTTGAACACTTCTCAGAAGGCATCCGGCCTTGCCCAGCCTTTAACTGGCGTGACTGAGGAGTAATTATTTGTCGGTCATAAGTCATTTTACACTCTTCCCTAGAAACAATCACAGACATTTAGGTGTGGGTATGTGAGTGTATATAAGTATATGTGTATGGTAGGAAGTAAGACGGACAGAAGAATTAAAGAAAAACACCCATCCGAACGCTGGAATTGAACCAACTACCTTTGGATTACCGGGTAGGCGACTAACCCACCAGACCACCGCGGCCGGCAACCTCGGAATGAGAGATAATAAGCTGTAAACCTGTATAAACCTTTATTTTGGCATTCTAAAAGTTGTTTCAAAAGTCTCAAAAAATCTCACGTCCTCATCTTAAGATATTCAAGGTCGAATTTAAAAAAAATCGATTTTTGGCAAATATCGCGCTTCCTATGGTCTCTATAATATTTATATCTATTATAAAAATTGTAGAGCATAAATGTTCTCCATATCGTATTTCAACCATTTTTTTGAAACAAGCTCACCTGTTTTTGACATAGAGCGAGCACCCTTCAGTCATATATAGCATAATGGAAGGTCAACCGTGAGTCCCGGTAAATAATACGTCGTATAAAGGTAATTAATCACTAAAAATTCGATTATTATAAATAATTTGCATTGTTTATTAATTAAAACATTGTATTTAATAATATTTTTCATTTATCAAATATAATCGTTTAATAATACTTAACTGCTTCTTGTAATTAAAAAATTGTTTAGTGAAGTACGTACATTTAAGTAAATTTTAATTATGTTATAATACCTATCTTGAATATCTTTAGAAGCGGACACGAGATTATGAGACTTTTGAGACAACTTTTAGAATGCCAAAATAAAGGTTTGTACAAGTTTACAGCTTATTATCTCTCATTCCGAGGTAAAACCCCTAATATGACTGGATAAATTAGGTTTTTGCCCAACGATAATGAGTTGTATTATCAAGAAGTACGCGTTAACTACTCATTAACAACATTAGTTTCACAGCTGGCTTAGCTGGGCTTTATTGAGTTATGTAGGTTGAAAAATGTATCGGGAATATTCTTGAACTTTGTCTGTTACTTTTATCTCTGGCGAGTGTCATATGTAAGAACAAATTAATAGAGCACTCTTGAATCCGTAGATTGTTATATCTGTTGTCAACAAATAGTCTTTAAGTCATAATATTGTCATAATAAAGTCTCGCATTTGCAAAAGTTATCCAAACAAATTTGGTTACATGTGTGATAATTTTTAAGAAAAGATTGAAAAATAAACTTCACCAATTTGTCCGTGGGTTCAAGATAAATGATGGGTTCGGCACGTGATATGCTCGATTTATGGTAAGAATTTGCGGGATTAGCAGTCTGGTCGTCGATCAAGTTTACGTTTCGCAACACCAAAGTCATGTATGTTGAAGATTCTTATTTTGACATGAATACAACTGCACAATATCCGTAAAAAATAAAATATTATTACATTCTAATTACTCTTCATAAATGTCTTATAAAACCTTAAGAACATTTCCGCGTTTTCTGGCCAAACAAACCTAATCACTTATTATAAAAGATCTTATCTTATTTACATCTCCCAACAACCAAAAAAGAACAACCCGTTAACAGTCCATGGAAAATATCAGTAATGAAAATTCCTCCAAGCGCTATACTTGCGCCCTTTTGCCTCTTTAATATTTTTAATGAATTCTAACAGGAACTCTAAAACGTGCATATATTTCTAACGAGCAGTTGCTTTCAGTTGTAATCACCGACCTAAATGGCTTCAAGTGGAACGAGAGTATCAGAATTTGCATAATCATTTAGAAGCGCCGCGCTAGTTTTTCTGTTAGAATTTCCTCCCAATTTCTCATAATTTATCTTCTTATGCTATCAATCTTTATTTTCTAATAATTCGAATAAAACAAATGTTTTAATTTGTTATCTATCACTTACTTTATTTTTAACTTTGTGGGGTTATAAATTCTTAACCAATAGGTCTGTTCTAGCAAGGATTTCAAACGGTTTGAAACCAGTTTGATGGATTAATTAACTGCGCATGTTCATCCCTAAACTTGGTTGCCAACGGTTTGAGATTTTTTTCTGCTAAAACGCTTTTTTTTTTGATTGACATTTCCCCGCGTCGTGTCAAAGAATATTGACGTATAGGAATCGTATAGGTACGTAAATATTCTTTGGTTAAGTCGCGTTTGTTTATGTTTTTATTTAAAAATAGTAAAGCGAACAACGTAGTTTTTTATCATAAAAATAATAAAGTTGGTTAAAATGGGCAATATTGATGTTAACGGTGAGTATTTGTACCACATTTACTGTGATTTTCTTATATGGGATATATGGGATATATGGATTATATGGGATATGGGAGAAATGAAAAATCTTGTGTTGCCCAACATGCAATCGGACATGACCACAGTATAGATATTAGTAATTTAAGACTAATTAAAAGTGTTAATAATAAGACTTTGGATGCATATGAAAGCATTCAAATAGAAAAATGTAAGAAAATCATGAACCGAGATAAAGAACCGATTCCTTTCAGTCAATTTTTTCAATTATTAATGTAAGCCTTACTACACTTCACGGTTCATGATTTTTACACGCTTCTTTAGGTATGGTTTTCATATAAATATAACATAGTTTAGTTTTAGAATTAGATTAAATCATCTCCTGATGACGCTAGTAATAACCCCAAACCGACGGTTATCGCTTGCCTAGCGCTGACTAAGGCATTGTTATAGTGTATAAGTAAAAAATTGTAATGTTCATGTTACTCAATATTATAGTGCCAAAGCTGTATTGCTGTTCATAATATTGTTTCATTAGTTAAGTGCCCTTATTGTAAAATAAAGTTTTTTAAAAGCAAAGTTGTCGGTCTTCACATTTAACAGGTGCTGCGAACAGGATAGTGTCATTCTGCCCTTTATCGGTTTACCGTTGTGCAGAAGTGATTTTCAAGTCTTAAGGTACTATCGAAGAAAGGTGAGAATTCGAGATCAAGCTATCGTCTACCTTGTTGTCAGAGAAGCTGTGGTCCAGCTCCTGCCTACCACAGAAGACCAACAATTCAGACCGCCATTCAGCCACGCCTTTATAGGGAACCCTTTGGTTGTGGAACTAAACAGTATAAGCTTTATGGATCCATCCTTGATTATATTGTAAGTTAAAACTGAATTGCCATTTTTACATATTTCTATGTGAATGTCTGAAACTTCTAAACGTTTAACAAAGATGTTATTGAATAATAGGGCAAAATTAGGATTAAGTGAAACTCAAGTAAATACAGAAACAAGTTCAAACTCAATAAATCAAGAAGATTTATTAAACCTTTTAAGTAATTTAAGTTTAGATTCTATATAATACGCTAATAATACGTCACTCTTGCCAACTTTTTCCGGTGCTCAAAGTCATTTGGAGAGTTTCTTAATTTCTATAGACGAATCTCATTATCTTTATTCTAGTAACGATAATGAAAATCTAAATAAAGTAATTTTGGCCGCGATAAAATCAAAATTAGTAGATAATGCTAGAGAATTTCTTCTCTCAAGACCAGATCTGCATAATTGGCTCGAAATAAAAACAGCTTTAAGAGAAAAATTTGGTGATCCAATTACTTTTATCCAATTACTTTAATGCAGCAATTGCAATACATCAAAATAAATAAGAATGAAAACATCCTTAACTTCGTAGATCGACATAAAGCATCTGTTCAAAGAATATTTTCAAAAATACAGTGCAAAGTTCAAGATCAAAATTCAAAATTAATTTTATTTAGTCAAATACAGAAAACTGCCGTTTTAATTTTAACTGCAAATTCGCCACAAACCTTGAAAACAATGCTTATGCTACAAAATCCTGATATACTTGATAGCGCTTATACGCACGTTGTAAACTTTAATATGATAGAATCGCAAGTCAACTTTGTAAATAATTCAAGTATATTCCACCAAGATATGAAAACACCATCTCAAAAACCATTCAACTCCTTTCAACATTCAATTAATTTTCCGCAAACGCAACAATCGATATTTCCTAGCCAAGCAATTCACATTCAACCTCGACCAGTTCAGAGGCATTATCCGACAAACGCTCAAGTGTTTGGCAAACCCAGGAATAGTTTTGCACCACAAAATAATAAACCCATTAAACTAGATGCCCCTACACCTATGTCCATTTCCACTGGAGGTCCTTCGAGAATATTCCAGAATCAACCACCTCATAGGTATCCCAACGCTTTTCAACCAACAGGTCCAAGAAAATGTGTCTCTCAAGAACTAACAAATGTGGAGACGTATACTGAACCTTATAACGAAGAATATTTCATAGAGGAACCTTCTGAACCCCCTCAAGGATATGACTATTCACAATATCATTTCCAACAACAAGATTTCCCTTCAGAAATGTCTCACACTGAATTATGTCAACCATCCCCTAGTGGAGAACGAAACGCTGAAGATAATCCAGATAATATATTTGAAAATTTTCACAAGATAGGCCCTTATCTGCTATCAACCTAAACAACATAGCCCAAAGGATCGAGTTACCATATTTCTATCTTCCCCAAATGCAAATATCTGTCCTTATAGATTCCGGTGCTACTGATTCCATAATAACACCGAAAATAGCTAATTTATTTCCAGAAAACCTCTTTTTCGAACCCTTTGAAGTTACAGCTTGTAAAACTAGATATAAAGAAGATACAAATTTAATAATATCTTTACTAAAAGAATTAGGACTTAATTACGATATTAGAATGAGAGTGTTAAATTGGCATAACGATTTCGATGCACTGATAGGAACAAAGGATCTGAGAAACTTACACGCACTAAGAGACTACGAAAAGAAAATTCTAACACTTCAAAATATAAAAATTCCATTTTCTCTCGCTTATAACAAACCTTTAGTTCGACAAATCCACAATTTTCATAACAATTATCTCGTTATTCCGGTAAATCACGAAAACGGCTATCTTACCTTCTCTTACAATTGGAGATCATATTATACCTGATAGTTTAATCAATGTAAGAATGGATATTGTAAAATTCCGAATCCTACTCCTGAAGTTAGTATTAATTTTCATCAAAGACTAAAAGTTATTTCCCAAGATCAATTCGATTTAATAGACCCTCCTCGCGAATATAACAGACAAAAATTCGACCCGACAAAACAACTAAGGTTAGATCACTTAACACCTGTAGAGAAATCAAAAATCATACCTCTTCTTCACGATTTCAAAGATATTATGTATCACGAAGGATGCGATCTCTCTTTTACCAGCCAGACGAAACACGTTATCCGTACAACAAATGATCGTCCTGTCTATGTAAAATCTTATAGACATTCACCTTCCATGAATCAGGAAATACAAGCTCAAATTCAGAAACTATTAGACAATAAAATAATTCGACCTTCGATATCACCTTATTCCGCCCCAGTATGGATCGTTCCAAAAAAGGCAGATGCTTCTGGTAAAAAGAAGTTTAGACTAGTGATCGATTACCGCCAACTTAACGATGTGACAGTTGAAGAGAAATGGCCACTCCCACGCATAGACGACATTCTCGATAATCTGGGAAAATGCACTTATTTCACCACTCTTGATTTAGCTCAAGGTTTCCACCAGATTGAAATGAGCCCAGAATCCATTGAAAAAACGGCATTTACTGTAAATAATGGTCATTTTGAGTACCTCAGAATGCCATTCGGCCTCAAAACGCCCCTGTCACGTTTCAACGAATGATGGACGAAATATTAAGAGGATACATCTACAAATTCTGCTTCGTTTATATGGATGATGTTGTTATCTTTTCTAAATCTCTTTCAGAACACATCGATCATATTCGAAAAAATTGAAAAAAGTAAACTTGAAAGCACAGTCCGACAAATCCGAATTCCTTTGCAAAGAAGTTGCCTTCTTAGGGCATGTTATCACTTCAGAAGGGATAAACCCAAATCCAACAAAGGTTGAAGCCATCCAACGTTATCCCATCCCAAAAAGCCAAAAGGAAATAAAAGCGTTCTTAGAATTGGTAGGCTATTACAGAAGATTTATAAAGAATTTTTCACGAATCACCTTTCCATTAACCAAATGCCTCCGAAAAGGTAGTTCTGTCGATACCGAAAATTCTGAATACAAAAACGCCTTCCAAAAATGCAAAGAGCTAATCTCGAACTGTCCTATTCTACAGTACCCCGACTATAGTAAACCATTCAAATTAACCACAGATGCTTCAAACATAGCAATAGGAAGCGTCCTTTCTCAAAACATCCCATTGCGTTCTATTCCAGAACCCTCAATACAGCTGAGAGAAATTACTCTACTATTGAGAGAGAACTTTCATCTATAGTTGAATCCACTAAACACTTTCGCCCGTATTTATATGGACAAAGGTTCATCATTGAAACAGACCATAATCCTTTAGTTTGGCTCTCCAAGATAAAAGAACCTAACTCCCGTTTAATTAGATGAAGACTCAAATTGGAAGAATTCAATTTTGAAATTAAATACAAAAAGGGTAAAGAAAATGTCGTTACCGATGCTCTCTCCCGTATCGAACTTAATATTCATGAATCCAACGACGCACATTCAAGTGTCCCCAATGTTGACGATACAGTTGCCAATCTCGCCGAATTCGATCTTGCAGCAGACTTTGTCCATAGCGAAAAATATAACGAAATTATTTCAAACCAAGTAAAAGATATTTACAAAAACACTTACAGAAAGCAATCCGAAAACACACAAAAACAAAATAATAATACAGAACAACCCCCTGAAATAATTCCCGATCAGACTATCTATAGGAAAAATACCCTACGCAATAAAATGAACCCTCAGTACATACCGACTAAAGTTACCGAAACAAACAAAAATAAGATAACAGGCATTTCAAAGAAAAAACCCATAACCACACACGTAAGAAAAATCAAGAGACTTAGAAAGACTCTTACTCCCTTTCAGCCTCTTGCTCCTGACAGTGCAGAATCCATCGAACCAATGCCAAGCACTTCAGGTATACAAGCTATCAAATAATAGCTATTTCACTAAAGACATATCCCCTTCTTTAGTTGTAAGTCATTATCATACAACATATATTCCTTTTAATATGACAAAATTAAGATTTACGTTAACTAGTTTATTCAATAATGTTCTTATTATAAATCATATGGTAAATAAGCAAAACAATAATTTAACGTCGACCCAATTTCAATATATCTTTGAAGCATTCAATAATACATACGACACATATGCAAAATTGACTAACTACGATCCAAGTCGCAGGAAACGTGTGTTAATAAACTTCCTTGGAAGCGGTATCAAGTTCATTACAGGAAACTTAGACAACAATGACCTAGAGACAATAACGCAAAATCTACAGATTTTAAAGCATAATCAATTAACTACCATGCATAAGATAAATGACCTCAGTTCATTCGCCGGTAACATTATCAGCAAAATGGAAAATAATATGAAACTCGCAGACGAAAATACCAAAACTATTCGCTATGCAATCTTGAAGTCTAGTGACGAGGTGAATCTAATGCTTACAATGCAAAACCAGTATTTACAAATTGGTCGATTAAATAATTTTTTAGAAAAACTATTACGCATCATATCCTTTGCGCATTTAGAGACGTTAGACTTCGAAATATTAAATGTAAATGATATTAAAGACATGTGCAAATATCTAGAAATACACTATCCCAAAAATGCTCTATGGCCAATAAAACATTTGTCAGAACTTACATTAATTTGCAAAACCGGTCTTATGATATTAACTGAAATGGCAATTCTAGTTATTAGGATACCGATCTTTGAAAGAAATGTATGTAATTTAAAATTTGTATACCCTATACCTAGGAATGATTGTAAAATGATGATAACACCTAGTAAATATTATTGTAACAATTTATGGTACGAACAATGCGAAGTGTACGAACACAAATTGGATCTGTTCTAACCCTATTGCCAATGGATGCTCTTTTCCAAAAGACTGTCTATATGCTCTTATTCAAAATAACTATAAAGTGCATGCACTAACTTATCATAAATCACTTTTGCTATGTACGAAAACTGTAGAAACAATATATGAAAATTTTTTCCAATTTCAAAAAACTGATCTCCAGCATTGTAACCTTATTCAGAGCCAATGCGATGTGATCATCGGCCAACATAAATATTCATTAGAAATTAACAATATTTCCTTACAAATTCCGACAAGTGACAACATCCAGGACTCTAATTTAACATTAGATTTACAAATATAACACTTAGATAATCCCTGGAAAGTCAAAGAAGATTTAATGGAGCGACTAAATATGTAAGATGTTATTCCTCAACAACAGGCTCATTATATATTTATAATCATATGTATTATGTTATTCTTTGTTATGGCTTTAGTGATATATCTATGGCAAAAACAGAAAAGCGACAAATCTGTTCCGATAAAACTATTACAAAAACTTGTCGACGAGGACGTCGAAAAAACTAAGGATGGAGGAGTAATAACCCCAAACCGACGGTTATCGCTTGCCTAGCGCTGACTAAGGCATTGTTATAGTATATAAGTAAAAAATTGTAATGTTAATGTTACTCAATATTATAGTGTCAAAGCTGTATTGCTGTTCATAATATTGTTTCATTAGTTAAGTGCCCTTATTGTAAAATAAAGTTTTTTAAAAGCAAAGTTGTCGGTCTTCACATTTAACTCGCTAACATGGTTAGCGAAACGTACGTCGAGCAGTTCAGAAAAGTGTTTTGGTATTTAGTGGTAAATCTCTTCAAGTTTAGTGTGTAACAATTGTTTTGACACACACTGATTTTATCAAATACAAACTATGCTTAACTAATAGTGAGAAAAGTAATTACAACGTAAAGTGTGCATCGTCCTAATAATACCATAAAACATGATAGTGGGGAAATCAATTTTTTGTCAACGTCCAGAAGGGCAATATAAATTTAATAACGGTGAACCATTCAAGTCTAGCTAATCATTTAGCAAAATATCGAATTTTTTTCTTTTATTAATTTCTAATTATGAGAGTTATTTTGTTGTTTAGTGTAAGTTGTTTTATCTTCGTTGAGTCTAGAAAGATTTTCCTGTTTGTCCAACATAGACTTTTCGACACGACCCGCACTCTATTAAATAAACTAATGATTTATACAGTTTATTTGTTTGACTTGGTTTTTAATGAGACGAACTAGACTATTTGTTTGTTTTAAAAGCAAAATTTATATTGTTTGTTTTAGATAAATATCTCGACACTAATTGGAAAACTTTTTTCTTATATGTAATTGTTTTGAACGCTGCATTTTTGATATTATTGATCCGGATATATTAAATTAATGGTTTTATTATAACTTTTTTGATAACAATCAATTCTTTATTATAATTATTTAATAACCTATATATAAAAGAGATATAAATGCTGCCATCTTTTTTGAATAAGGATGGCAAGATTTATTGTGTATAACTAAATTTGTATGTGATGGTTTATGAACTATCACATAAAGAATACATCATACATATTATGACAAACCAATGTGATATATTAAGGAAATATTTTTGGTTACAAACCGATATCTTTAAATAATTCAAGAAGAAAAACTGAAAATTCCTAAGTTTAAATACATCACTAGTCACCTGAGTTATAGGATTAAATAAAGACTCTGTATAAAAATTTCCAATTTCCAACGTGCACAACTAATACACGAAAAAGAAAAAATAACCTTATTAGATACTCCCTAAAGAACCAAAACTTCCTTCAGAAGCTAATTAAACTCCCTTAAGAGAACTCCAATGGAGAAAACTGCAATTCAGCGAATTAAGGAAAAGCACAACATATTTTCTCCTGAACTAAGGGCAATTATTTCCTGCAATGTTCCTTCTAGTACTTTGTCTTCATCATACAGCATACATACATATATTCATTAAATAATTTCATATTTTATTACCTTAAAGATTTTCGAAAAACTAAAGAAAAAAAGAGTTTCTTCGAAAAGAAAGTATTAGTTTTTACACAATACACTTCTTCAATTAGTTTTGTACACACTCAATACGAGAAAAAGAAAAAATTAGTTTATTAGATTCCCCCTTGAAAGAATAAAAACTCTCAAAACCTAATTAAAGTCGCTTAAGAGGATCCCAGTGGGAAAAGAAAACCGCAATTTAGCAAATTAAGGGAAAATACAAAAAAAAGAACGTATTTCATCTCATGTAAGAACATATTAGCAAAAAGGCGAAGCGACTCGAGATTTTCCCCTTTAGTAAACAGTGGAAAAAAACTCTTTTAATATTTAAAGTGTCAATTTTAGACAGTTTGTCTTAAAGTCGTGATATTTTGAAATGGTCTTAACCGAATTTGGAATATTCGGAAAATTTTGTCTGAGGAAAAACGAATTGGTCTTAGATACGAGGGTAGTGTAAAGAGTTTCCAATCTAGCACAGAAACAAGTCGTTTTTTTTATTCAGTTTTATTTCTCAACATAGTCTCCTTTTAACTCCATACCCTTTCCGCAGCGATGCTCTCATCTCTTCAATCCATCCAAATAGTACTTGACATCTTCTTGTGTAAAATAGTCTTTACGAATGTGATGGTCACCTCATTCGATGAAAATATGTGTCCTCCGAGCGAGACTCTAAGCCTAAGAAAGAGAAAAAAGTCGCTGGGCGCCAGATCTGGTGAATACGGTGAGTGGTCAATCAATTCGAATCCAAATTCGCGAATTTTCGCCATGGCGACCAGTAAAATGTAAGACAATACGTTGTCTTGATGGCACAAAACTTTCTTTTTCTTCAAAAGCGGCCGTTTTTTCCGCAATTTTTGCCTTCAGCTTGTCATTAATGATGCGTAGTATGCTCTTGTTTTTGTTTTTGCTTTGACATAAAAATAGACGCCATCACTTTCCCGACCGTTGGAACAGTGTTCGTCTTTTTCGGAGTCGTTTTACCTTTCGCAGTCCACTGTTTCGAGTGTGGCGTGGAGTGTAGTCCGATCAATATATGAGAAATACTTTCTTTCGAGTTGTCCATAACATCTGCTATCCCTCTAACCTTAATTCGACGGTCGCCTAGCCCCGATTGGTGCTAGTGGAACTTTATGATACATTGGTGTGATAGTAAAATTAAGCAACATACCAGGTGTCCCATTAAGGATGGATCGCGGCCGTATCTTGAAAACTATTTATCCCACAGCTTTAGGGGGAAAAAAATTGTACTAAAAATGATCATGAGAAATTCACCAAAAATATTTTTAAGCTTCTAAAACGACCGCAAGAGGGCGTGACGAGCTAAACATTTTTAAAAATCTTTTTTTTTGTGTATTTTAAAGTGTTAACCGAATAAGAAAAATTCTCAGTTATAATTAGCAAACTGTCTCCTACAACTTTGTTTTATGACACTTTTTCGTAATTTCACGAATAGTGGGGTGGGGGGGAATTTTACCTATTGAGATAAAAAGTCGTCTAATGTCCGTTTGCCTTAACCGATTTTCCTCAATTTGGATTCATTTAAAAGGCAATTGCTGGGACAATCAGATAATCTGGGAGATAAATTATTTAGTTTATAAATGAAACCGCGAGGTGGCGTTACATTCAACAATAGTTTTTTTAAAGTTTTGTTCAGTTTCTTCAAATGGAATGGTACAGCTTTTACTACATGACAAGAAAGGTAATTTAAAGAGGAATCGTCCAGTGAAAACCCGAAATCGATGTCTCTGACATGTCAAGAGATATTTCGATTTTTCTGAAAAAAAGCAGTTAGTTTTAATTTTTACCGTAATATTAAGTTAAAAATTGGTTTTAATATTTAGGTCGCAATCGCAACCGCAACAATTTTATTTAAAAAATAAAATTATCTATTCAGTATCAATCATCATAAATGTTCTAATCCTGACCTTGATAATATTTTCTAATTTAATTACATAAGCGGAAAAAAATGCGTTTCCCCAATTGTTGCATTTTCTCTTTTGGGATGCTTAAATACTACTTGACAGAATATTGAAATCAGTCATTAATAAATATACCTACGCTTTCTTTTAAACTAAATGAATGGATGAATGAAATTATGCGTTTTCGGGTTTCCAAATAAACGCATGCAATTCTTAGGTACATTACACAAAGAGTGTAAGAAGGGAACCATGGAAACAAACAAAAACAGTCAAATTAACTTGTCAGTTTTGAAATGCATTACATTTTCAACATTGCATGTATTGATTATTAATAATTATTATAATAATATCTAACAATGCCTTTTACGAATAACGAGGCCTTTAAACACGCTCCAAATCAATATGGCACGAAGAATTTGGACCAGTCCTAAGCCTAAGGGTAAAGTGTGAAGGAAGGCAAACATTAGGTTAATTTTTTTTTAACTTAATGCAGGTAATAGTGAAATAATAACTGATTTTTTCAGAAAAATCGAAATATCTCTTGACAAGTCAGAGATATCGATTTCGGGTTTTCACTGGATGATTCCGATTCCGGATGATCCACCATTCCGTTTCAAAAAACTATTGTTGAATGTAACGCCACCTCGCGGTTTCATTTATAAACTAAATAATTTATCTCCCAGATTATCTGATTATCCCAGCAATTGCCTTTTAAATGAATCCAAATTGAGGAAAATCGGTTAAGGCAAACGGACATTAGACGACTTTTTATCTCAATAGGTAAAACTCCCCCCCCCCCCCCCCCCCCCCCCCGCTCTATTCGACAAATTGTCATAAAACAAAGTTGTAGGAGACAGTTTGCTAATTATAGGCGAGAATTTTTCTTACTCGGTTAACACTTGAAAATACACAAAAAAAATTATTTATAAAAATGTTTAGCTCGTCACGCCCTCTTGCGGTCGTTTTAGAAACTTAAAAATATTTTTGGTGGATTTCTCATGATCAGTTTTAGTACAATTTTTGTTCCCCAAACCAGTGGGATAAATAGTTTTCAAGATACGGCCGCGATCTATCCTTAATAGGACACCTGGTATATGCAACATATGGAATGGACGCACTGATTTCTTCACAGAAATGCGCTTGCTAGAAAAAAGATGCCAGAGAATTGACAAAATGTTCTCTCAGAAGCTGTAAAAATTGTTAATTTTATTAAAAGAAGACCATTGCAGACTACATTGCTTTCCAGATTTTGAGGCCAAGAAATGGAGACCAAATACGATTCACTGCTTTTTCAATTTGAAGTTTTTATGAGGAAAAATTCTAACGAGGCTTTTTTAAATTGCGAGATGAATTGAAAATCTTTTTTACAGATAAAAGTAGCTCATTTTCAGAGTTTTTACAAGATGGAGAAACTTTATTACTGTGGGCTTACTTGAGTGATATAAAGGGTGTTTGGTGCATCGTTTGCCAAATTAAAATGCCCGATAGGAGGGGTCTTTTACTATCTCCTCAGCCTCCATAAAGCATAATAGGGCCCACAGGTTTTTTAATGTTAATTTTTCAATCTTTTTTTGAAAAATTCCAAAAAACAGCATTGAAACTTGAATTTAACAATAAGTTATTGGCATATCCTCCAAATTATTTTTCTTTTATTTTAATATGTAATGTTGTAGGGCTCGATGAAAATCAAAATTACATGCAAGCGACATCTAGGTTTTCTTTATGGACTCGCAAAATTTTTGGAAGAAGTAAAAATTAATTTAAAGCTCAATTTTGAATTGCATATTTAAAAAAAACTAAAAGCGACCATGGTCTTATAAAATTTTCTGCTTTATCCTTTTTCTAACGGTATGCATTCATGCCATAAAAACGTTTTACTAACTTCACTAATTTGCTAACTTTGTCTATCGAGACTCATTAGACTGATATTCGATATTACTTATTTCCATAAATAACATACGCTAAGTAGGTAGAAAATGCTATCTCACTATTGCAAGGTGAAGTCTGGCTGCTATCTCTTTATTACATAGGGTACTAACGTTCCTTGGACTAGAAGCAAAAATAAAATCCTAATAATCAATGTTTTAATTAATCACAAATCTTTCTCAAATTTCTGGACCTCCGTTGCATATGCACGCGCGCAATCTTCGCCTCATAACTACCGTAGTAGTACGTAAAAGAATTTCTTCTTGAATTATGACGAAAGCCGCCTCTATGCGTTACCTACCTTGTATCGGAGATACAAGATAGAGATAGAAATACAAATAGAATTTCGAGTACTGAACCAAATTTCTGCTGTTTCTAGTAGGTTCTTTCGCAAACAGCGCTAAAATCTGCTCTGCGATTTCAACATTGTGTCGCGTCACAATCCCTCTTGGTTCATTAATGTTTAAATTCCCAGTTTCGCGTAAGCGCCGGTAAGTGTAGCGGGAAGGTAAACATCTCTTAGGAAAGCGTTCTTGATAGATTCTTTGAGATTCTCGTGTTCGCGTATTCTTCATTAGATAATGCAGCCATCATCAGCCTTCATCAAATCAACTAAATGTCATAAAAACACTAACAAAACTAAACAAAAAACTAACACAACTAAACAAAAACAAATAATACAAGTAACAGACTTAAACGATTAGCTGCAGATCCAGACTAAAAAAACTGAAACCACGACGCGCGTTTTTAAGCTGGTTTTCTGTTTACCTAATGAAAGCGAGAGACAGATGATGCAAGTCTACTGTATACGAGGGAGATAACAGTTATTACCTGCTTTGCGCGTGTTGTTTGCACAAAAATAAGTTTTTATCCTGCTAACCGAATATCAGCCTAATGCGCCCCGATACACAAATTTAGCAAATTAGTGAAGTTAGTAAAACGTTTTTATGGCATGAATACATGCCGCTAGAAAGAGGATAAGAAGATAAAGAGACCAGAGATTTTTTATAAAGAATTCGAACACCATGATCGCTTTTAGTTTTTTTAATATGCAATTCAAAATTGAGCTTTAAATTTATTTTTATTTCTTCCAAAAACTTTACGTCAGTCAGTTTAATTTTAAGTTTCATAGAAGCCTACAACATTACATATTAAAATAAAAGAAAAATAATTTGGAGGCTTTACCAATAACTTTTTTTTTAATTCAAGTTTCAATGCTTTTGGAATTTTTCCAATAAAGAATTAAATAATTAACATAAAAAAAAACCTGTGGGGCCAATAATGTTTTATGGAGGCTAAGGAGATAGTAAAAGACCCCTCCTATCGGCCAAACGTTTTACGAAACTATAATCACACAATATGTGTGATTCGGTTCATGGTGATTATTTGGACAACAGTTTTTATCCATGAATCTATATCTACGAAAATTATGGAGAAACCCATCATCGAAAAAGTAAAGTACTTTTGAAATATACTCATAAATTATGCACGTTTGAAAACTTAATCAAAATCAGTCAAGAGGGCCACACCGAAGAAAAAAAACTGCAATTTTGCGAATTAAGGAAGAAAACTAAAAAAAAGCGCGTTTCATCCTATGCCACAATATATTTACGCGAGGAGATTCGAGACTTTTTGCTTGGCAGTCAGCAAAAAAAATGTCGCTTTTAATATTCAAAGTGCTCACTGCAGAAAATTGGTTGTAAAGTTGAGATTTTTTGAAGTAGCCTTAGCAAATTTTGGTCTGGAAAAAGCCTTTGTTAACATTGATAATTCGTATTAGTTTTAGATCTCTTGCAGAATTTTAAAAAGAAAAAACTTGAAGAAATTTCCTGTCTTAAATAGGATAAGTTTTTTGATTATTTAACTGAATCCCGGTCTTATTATTTGATTTTCTAATAGGGTTTTAGTGGCACTTTTGAAATCACATTCAATAAAAGGAATTTAATAAGTTCTAGTTTACTTTTGTTTCTTTGGAAATAAATTGGGATTCGCTATTAAATTAATTTAATCAAATTATTTATATGTATTGTTTTTTTTGTGTTTGCTTTATTAATTTATTATTTATATTGTTCTAGACTCGTTCCCTTTAAATTTTCATCTCTTCCTATACGTGTAACATGACCCTGTTAAATGCTGCGTCACATCTCTTGAAGAAATCACATCTCTCTTGGTATGAAGCTTGGAACTGATCTGTCCACTTGGAGAGCAAATAACGGATGTCGCAGAATGTTTTTCGTTTTTGTTTTGACGGTTATGCACCAAACAGAACAGAGGGGAGAGGAGTGGTGTTAAGCACTTGACAGGTTTTTTAAGTTTAGTAGCGTTGGATCGTTTCATGAGACCACTGCACGCATTTTACGTACGAGCGTTTTATAAAAACAACGATTCCTACACTATTGTTCAATGTCTGTACAGGACACATTTTCATTTAGCGACCATGAAAAATGTGCCATGTGCGAATTTAATCAAGCATTGTGTGCGCAAGTTTGAAGAGAGTGGAAACATAATGCCGGATGAATCAACTGGACGCAAAAGGACTTCAAAAACGAGCACGAATGTTGACCGCGTTCGCCAGTCTCTTAGAGACGATCCACAACAGTCTCCGCGCAACTTTTGCACAGATCTACGATTCATCGCATTATTCGCAACAAATTACAAATTGTTATTGTGCAACAGATAAAGCCCGATGATCCTGCAGGACAATGCAAAATTGTTTTAGGAGCTTCAATAACATATGGTTTCCTGATGAATCGACTTTCCACATCAAAGGCCACGTGAATAAACAAAATTGCAGATATTGAGCTCCAGACAATCCGCTGGTACATTAAACTCGCCTAAGATTGTTGTTTAGGCTGTCATATCAAGCGAATAAATTAGTCTCCTTTTAATTCCAATCATTATTGCCATATGATCCGGGCTTTTTTGGCTCCAGAAATCCAAAACTCGATTGACTTCAACCGCAACACATTTTTCCAACAAGATGGAGCAACTTTAAACGTCACGAATCATTCTTTAGCAGTTAATCACGATGTATTACCTGAAAGATTGATTAGTGGCTGAGAGGACATCAACTGGCCGCCGAGAAAAAGAAGAAAATTAAAAAGTAAGATTTTCGACCCATTACCATCCAACTTAAATGTTTTAAAGCAAAGAATAATAGTTACCTCAAAAAAGTTTAAATGTGTTGACTTATGTAATTAATCATATTATTCATAATTAATTGATTAACCATCGCTATAAAGAAAGATCACGTCGAAATATCTCACATCGAATAACATCTTTTATCCTTAATAACTCCCAACATATTTTTTCTTTGTAATTTTTACATCCACCCCAGCAATTTGACCCATCAAGCGTCATTTCATCTTCATTACCTAATTCTATTAAAGGACTTGTCAATCGTTCGCCATCCCCGGGATCGTAAAATCATCCCCCTCAACTGATCGCGCCAACAATAAAATCACAATTTATTATTTTCGAAGAGGGCGACCTGTGTCCGCCCTCTGGAAACCGTCCCTTTTATAACTGGTAAAGCCCCCCGATATTCGACTATTAATTTTTTATCGGATTAGGATTCAATCTAAACACTGGTACTTTTACAAGGGAAAGTCAAAGAGTTTTTGACCTTATACAGAGATAGAGAAATAAATTTCAAAGATGTTGGCGTAATTGAAAAAATTATTTGTATAGGCATTCAAACAAATTTCAACTGAGCAAACGACCAATAGACGAAAGTAAATACTACAAAAAATTAAATTACATACTTTAAAGGATTCTTCCTCCTTCATATTTGATAATAAAAAAGTTGATGATAAACATTTTTGTACATTCATTGAAGATGATATACATTCAGATTGTCCAAAAATCGCTACGACCGACAAAATCATTAGAAAAATCCACAATGTCAAATTATACAGGGTGCCACAGAATAAAGACATTTTTGAAATGCGTAGTGGCAGCCATGAGCAGGTGGCAGCACTGCGGGACAGTGACCTTGAGCAAGTAAACACTTTACCATTTTAGTAACCATGGATCAGTAGAATTGGCAACAGCGTGCGTTAGCCATAAAAATGAGGGAGTTCCGACGTTTTTAAACTTGGGATGTCATAGTGCCGTCCCATCAAAACACGCGATAAAAAGTTGGATTGAACTTTGAAGAAACTGGATCTGCCTTAAAGAAGAAACCAACAGGACGACTAAGAACTGCTCGTACTCCACAGAACATTGATGTTGTACGCGAGTTAAATACGAAAACCGACAAACTTTATTAAAAACTTTATTTTATAATAAGGACACTTAAACTAATGAACAATATCGTGAACAGCGCGAGCTTTGACACTACAATATTGATTACCTCTACAATACAGATTCTCCTTAAATATAAACTTATAGCTTATTCAGCGTTAAGCAATGGACATCCGTCGGTTTGGGGTCATTACTCCTCCACCCTTAGTTTTTTCAACGTCCTCGTTGACAAGTTTTTGTAAGAGTTTCATCGGAATATATTTGTTTCTTCTTTGTTTTAGCCATAGATATATCATTATAGCTATTACAAGAAGGAAAATGAGGCACACAATTGTGAAGACGTAATGATGAACTTGTTGAGGGAACCTGTCCTGAATAATTAAAGGTTCCATCAGGTCTTCTTTCTTTTTCCAGGGGTTTTCCAAGTGTTTGATTTGTAAGTCCAGTGTTAAGTTAGTATCTTGGATCTTATCAATCTTCGGAAGTTGTATTGAGATATTGTTAACTTCTAGGGAGTACTTATGTTGATTTATTATCACATCACAGCTACTTTGGATGAGACTGCAATGTTGGATATTAATTATTTGAAACTGAAAACAATTCTCGTAAATTGTTTCAGGGGATTTTGTACACAGTAGAAGGGATCTGTGAGTGCGTTAGAGTATGCACTTGAAATTGGTTCTGAACAACGGCATACTGGCAATCTTTTGGGAAAAGACATCCATTGGAGATAGGGTTGGAGCAAATCCACTTAGTATTAATTTCTACACATTGTTCATACCACAAGTTGTTACAATGATATCTACTAGGTATAATTAATATTTTACTATCGTTATTAGGTACAGGGTAAATAAATCTTAAGTTACATACAGTTTTTTCAAAAATAGGAATCTTAATAACTAGGATTGCCATTTCAGTTAATATTAAAAGGCCGGTTTTACAAATTAGTGCAAGTTCTGACAAATGTTTTATTGGCCATAGAGCATTTTTAGGATGGTGTACTTCCAAATAATTCCACATCTCTTCGATATCATTTAAATTTAATATTTCAAGATCTAATGTTTTTAAGTGCGCAAAGGATATTATGCGTAACAGTTTTTCTAAGAAATCTTTTAATCTAATGATTTGTAAATGTTGATTTTCCATAATCAGCATTAAATTTATCTCGGTGTTGGATTTTAAAATTGCAGAACGGATAGCTTTCGCGTTTTCGTTTACGAGGTGTATGTTATTTTCTACTCGGGCGACGACGCTTCCTGCAAGAGAGCTGACGTCATTTAATTTATGCATTGCATTTATTTGGTTATATTTCAAGATTTGTAAATTTCGCATAATAGTCTCTAGGTCATTATTATCGAGATTTCCTGTGACGAACTTGATACTGCTTCCTAGAAGGTTTATTAAACCGCTTTTTTTCCGGATTGGTTCGTTACCCTGGTATACGTTCAGCTTTGAAAAAGCGTCATATGTGGCGTTATACTCGGCGTAAATATATTGGAATTGAGTTTCCGTTAAATTATTATTTAGTTTCAGTATCATATGACTTATAATTACTATGTTATGGAATAAGGTAGATACAGTATGTTTGATTTTTGTTATGTTAAAAGGTATATAAGTTGTATGGTAGTGACTTACAACTAAAGATGATGAAATATCCTCGGTGTAATAACCATTATTTGGCAACTTGTGTACCCGAAGTGCTTGACAATGGGTCGATGGGTCCTGCACTGTCAGGGTCAGGAGGCTGAAAGGAAGTAGTGGTCTTTCTAAGTCTTTTGAGTTTCCGTACGTGTGTAGTTACAGGTTTATTTCTAGTTACACCCGTTATTTGGTTTTTGTTCATATTAGTCACTTTAGTTGGTATGTATTGGGGATTCATTTTGTTGCGTAGTGTGTTTTTTCTGTAAATAGTCTGATCAGGGATCAATTCAGGGGGTGGTTCTATATTATTATTCCGTTTTTGTGTGGTTTCGGACTGTTTCTTATAAGTGTTTTTGTAAATTGTTTCGTGAAAAGGTATTAATTCACTTTTCCTCCTTTGATTATATTGTTCGAAAATGGTTAGGTCATTATTGATATTGGGCTCGTTAAGATAGGGACCATACAGTATCGAAAATGGCGAATGACCTGTAGTAGAATGGATGCTTTGATTATATATTAAGATAGCAGAGGTCATTAAGTTTTGTGGAGTTTCGTCAGGGTTTTGCGTTTTAAGGATTCGCAACTTCTCTAGCAATGTAGAATGTAATCTTTCTACAGGACTGTTGGACGATGAATTTCCAGGGGTAGTATAATGTACTTCTACGCAAAATAGTTGGCAAAACTCTTTGAAGAGATTGTTTTTGAATTCAGCTCCATTATTAACAACAATTTTAGAAGGGGAATTATGATGAGAAAAGTAATGCCTTAGTTTTCCAACAATGGTAACTGCGTTTTTGTCAACTGTTGTTTTTCTGCTAATAAAGGACCTTCGTAGGCTATTTTATAAGGGTGTCTTTCGTACTTGTTCTGTAAGCAGATTTCAGAAGTGTTTATGGTGTTGGTAATGGAATCCCTTAATTTAGGCCAATAATATTTTTGTTTAAGTTGATTATAGGTTTCTGTTATACCATTATGATTATTCTGGTGATAGTTGGAAACAATTTCTTTTTGTTGCGCGTCGTCGGTGATATCAGTAAGATAAGTATTAGAAAAGACTAATCTCGCGGATGGGTTTAGATTAGCGTTAATTATTCTTTGAAACTCTATCTTTAGTTCTTGGTCTGGAATATAAATAGTAAAAGTCGCATCTGGTTTTATTATTTCTTTCAGTATTTTCACTATATGGTCTTGTCGTTCGGTTTTTGAAATCTCTACAAAATGGTGGTTTTTCTTAAATGGCTTTGAATATACATGTTTAAATTGGTTTCCGTAATCAATTATTAGGCGGTTTGTAGCGTAATTGACGGGTAATTCTGATATTGGAAGGTGTTTGCCTTGGGTATCATTATTAGAATGTACCGTAATGTTTGAATCTGCATCTTCCTCATATATTTTATATAAGAGGAATATATTTTCAGCAGGCTTTTCTTTGCTTGCGCTCTTGTTAAGATCTCTTACTTGATCGGAGATGATTTCTTCGTATTTGTTGCCTAAAGCAAAATCTGCAAGATCAAAGTCGGCGAGATTAGCAACTGAATCGTCGACATTAGGAACACTAGAATGTGTGTCGTTTGATTTGTGAATATTGATCTCGATACGGGAAAGAGCATCCGCGACGACATTTTCCTTTCCTCTTTTATATTTTATTTCAAAATTGAACTCTTCTAATTTGAGTCTCCATCTAATTAATCTTGAATTCGGTTCTCTGATCTTAGATAACCAAACAAGAGGGTTGTGATCTGTTTCGATTATAATCTTTTGTCCATACAAATACGGGCGAAAGTGTTTAGTGGAGTCTACTATAGCTAGCAGTTCTCTCTCAATTGTAGAATAGTTCTTTTCGACTGTATTGAGGGTTCTTGAATGAAATGCTATCGGGTGTTCATTTTGTGAAAGGACGCTCCCTATCGCTACATTCGAAGCGTCTGTAGTTAGTTTAAATGGTTTGTTGTAGTCAGGGTATTGGAGGATAGGACAATTTGTAATTAATTCTTTGCATTTCTGGAACGCATTTGTGTACTCGGTATTTTCGGCATCAACGGAACTACCTTTTCGAAGACATTTGGTCAATGGGAAGGTAATTTTTGAGAAGTTTTTGATGAAACTTTTTGGAATGGGGTAGCGTTGAATGGCTTCAACTTTAGTTGGATTGGGTTTTATCCCATCGGGAGTGATGACGTGCCCTAGGAAGGAAACTTCCTTGCAGAGGAATTCTGATTTGTCCGGCTGAACTTTTAGGTTGACTTCTTTTAATCTCTTGAATATTATTCGTATGTGGTCAATATGTTCTGAGAGTGATTTTGAAAATATGACGACATCGTCCATGTAAACAAAGCAGAATTTTTATAGATATTCCCTCAGTACTTCATCCATCATTCTTTGGAATGTGGCTGGAGTATTTTTGAGGCCAAAGGGCATCCGAAGGTACTCAAAATGACCATTGTTCACAGTGAACGCAGTCTTTTCGACGGAATCTGAACTCATCTCGATTTGATGGAAGCCTTGAGCTAAATCGAGAGTAGTGAAATAGGTGCATTTGCCAAGGTTATCTAGGATATCATCGATACGTGGGAGCGGCCATTTTTCTTCCACGGTTACGTCATTGAGCTGGCGGTAGTCGATTACTAGTCTGTACTTCTTCTTACCGGAAGCATCTGCCTTTTTCGGAACTATCCAGACTGGGGCGGAATAAGGCGAGATGGAAGGTTGAATAATTTTGTTGTCCAACAGTTTTTGAACTTGGGACTGTATTTCCTGGTTCATAGAAGGTGGGTGTCGATAGGATTTTACATATATTGGACGATCATTATTAGTTCGGATATAATGTTTAGTTTGACTAGTGAAAGAAAGGTCACATCCTTCGTGGTACATAATTTCTTTGAAATCGTATAGAAGGGGAATAATTTTTGATTTTTCCAAACGGGTTAAGTGATCCAATCGTAGGAGTTCTGAAGGATTAAATTTCTTTTTGATAAATTCACTAGGAGGGTCTAATAATTCAAACTTATCGTGCGGAATGACTTTTATTCTTTGATGAAAATTGATACCTACTTCAGGAGCGGGATTAGGGATTTTACAATAACCATTTCGTACGTCAACTAGACTGTCGGGTATAAAATGGTCTCCAACTGTAAATGAAGGCAGAATAGCAACGCCGTTTTGGTAATCTACCGGAATGCATAGACGGTTGTTATTAACAATTGTTAATAACAACCATCTATTATATTGTTGTAATTAATTAAAATTGCCAACCATAAATATGTTTACTCCTGTATCTCTGTAACAGTTCAGAATAGGACCTATGTTTATAAAAACTTTTATATTCATATTCGGTCACTGAATATGTAGCTGAAATATTAACATTTTCTCTTGAATCACCCTGTATATAATCAGTTGAAATTTCTTATGTCTATGATTCTCACTGAATCTTAGAATATAAAATTTGCATTTTCCAGAACAGAGAAACAAAAGCAACCTTGTTTTGAAATACATTTTTTAAAGCAACGCCTTATATTCTTATTCTGTAGCAATTTTCACTATTTCCCAACGGAAAAGTCCTGTTTTCCACGTTTTGCCCCCTATAAATTAATAAAACCCTATGTGATCATAAAACTTTATTTCGGGAAGACGGAAAGACCATAAAAATAAAAATAGAACCGGCCAGGAAAGGCCTACAGAGTCGGGAGAGGAACGAGAGATGGAGGAGAAGGTTATGGGGTCGAAAATAATGCTTAGAGAGGAAATTCAGAGGTAAAAGTTTCCAATTTTTCCCTGAGAAAATGTTAGATTGAAATAAAGAATAATGTAATTGTGGAAATAAATAAAAAAATATTTGTTATAAAATTTATTTCAGTCCTTATTATTTAAGAGCAATAACTTCTAAACAAAAATTATGCGTTCAATTATCATTTAGTCAAGAACATTTCTTGAAATCCTGAGCTTTTGTTTTTCGTTGATTCTATTGAGTTGATAGTTATTTGTAATTCAGCTTATAGCTATTTGTAACACAAAACTATATCAAATCTAGCTAATTTAAGAGGTTAACTCTTTCAAGGTCTCAATTCGCTTTATTTAAAAAGTTTTATTTGCTTCAATTACAAGATGTTGAAGTGTGTTGGGTTCGAGAGGATGGCTCAACAACTACATTTCTATTAATTAATTTCCAATTTTTTATTTTTTTAACTTTTTCTTCTAAAATGTTAGGAAAATAAAACTGACTTTAAACTTTAAATTGAAATTAAAATTAAAAACTCCTGAAACTGCACTTATAATACAAATATTCACAGGAGAAAAAACTTTCATAAATTTAACCGTTTTTTTACATTAATTTAAACAAAAGATTTCCTTATAACGTCTATCCAAAAGGCAACCATTTCCACGGAAAACATTTAGAAATTATTTTAAAAATTGACAACAGCGTATCGTCCTGTTTATTTGGATATCCAAGTATAGGTCGAAGAAAATTCAGTTTTTTGTTTGAACGGTATTTTTAGAAAATAAAACGAAAAACTTTATAGCCTTTTTTCCATACGTTTCAGAATAAATTTGATTTGTTTTGTTTTTTAACTGCAAAGACGCATACCAGAGCTGCAAAGGGCTGGAGAAGCATTTAGCTTCAAAACAAACCTGAAAAAGAATCAGGTTATGTTCAATAAATTCACCGAGGGCAGGAGAATTTCAGTTCAATTTAATTTTAGGTTGTGGATCACTTTGTATATCTTGGGCAGAAGATTTCATGGTGGGGATGACAAGGATACCAACAAGGAGGTGGAACGGCGTGATAAATGTGGCTGACAGGTATTTGGCAGGCTTAATATAGTGGAGTCACTTTGCCTTGGCAAACTCCCAATTTACCTAAAAAGAAAAGGCCAGTGCGCCCGGCCCGTTATAACATACGGAAGTGAAACCAGGACTCAAATCACAATCAATTCAAAAACTTTGCGTGGCCTAGAGGGGAATGGAAAGATGTAAAAGTTTACCAAAAAGACTGAAAGCACGATATAGTAATGACATCGTTAAATATGATAGAGGAAAGCTCAGGAGGAAAGCTGAATGGCGGAGGAAAGCTCAGGACCACAATAGTTAGAAGCATACTGGAGAGGCCTTCATCCTGAAGTGGATGGATACTGGCTAATGATGGGAGTTTATTCTTAAACACTATGTTGAGCCTGCCAAATATCCGCTAGCACCGCTAGCTGGGTTTTGTAACAGTACAACAATGTCATCTGCAAATCTAAAATGGTTTAAGTATGTATTATTTATTTTTATTCCATTCTGTTTCCAATCCAGATTACGGAATACCTCTTCAAGGCAGGCTGAGAATGAACAGGGGATACTGTACACCCCGTTCTGTATTGATTTTAACTTCAAGATCATCCATGTGAACTGTCACTGTAGCTTCATCATACATGGACTTCAGTAGGTTTACATAGGCTCTGTCTATCCCTTGGTTAAGAAATGCATCCATTATGGCTTGTTTTGATACTGAGACAAATGTCATTTCATAGCCAATAAAAGCCAAGCACAGTGGCATAGTGTATCCATTGTGCTTTTCTATGGCCAGTTGGACAACCTGGATATGTCAATTGTACTGAATCCACTTCTGAATCCTGCTTATTCTCTTGGTTGTGCGTCATTCAGTGTTCTTAATATTCTTTTAGATATTATCTTGGTGAAAACCTTGTACAATACTAACTGGAAGTTTATTGGGTGGTCGTATTTTACATCTTCCTGTGTTCCTTTCTTATGAAGAAGAATCACTTCCGCATTTTTCCATAGGTTGGGTATTTTCTGTTCTTTGAGGCATTGTGAGTGTCATTTTGCCAGGTATGTAAAGCTCGACCACCAGCTTTTAACATCTCAACTGTTACACTGCCCTTTCCTGGGGCCTTTCTATTCTTCATCGTTTCTATCGCATTTGTCACTTCATCCAACAGAATCTCTAGCTATTACATAACTTTGAATAAAATCTTCTGATAACCTCTAACATTTTCGTACGTTCCCTGCGCACGCACGTGCATCCTCACGCATTAAGGCAAACATTTGTGTCCTTTCATTTCTCAGCTTACTTTTTCCTTTGTTTATTTCCTTGTTTTTTTTTAGTGCTTTTTGCACTAACTACATGTTGAACCGACGCGTTTCTTCTCGAATAAGTTTCTTATAGTTTTGCAAAGCTCAACGTACTCGACTCTGCCAAAAAAACTCCCTGCATTCCTCATTGTATGCCGTTTCTTCATTAAATCAATGGTCTCATTGGAGATTTTTGACTATTTGCAGCATTTTTCTCCTCGTGCTATTTCAAACACATGTCAATGATTTTTTCATACTGATCTATTATTTCCATCTCCTCTGGGTCTTGCAACACATCAAAGCGTGGCGTAAGCGTAAGTGTAATAATATATATCTTTCCGCGTAAAATTTATTTTTAGCAGAAAAATATTTAATAAATATGCCAAATAATTTTTATGTCAAAAATGCATTTATCATAAACTGGTATAAATAAACTATGTATCGGCATCCAAAAATCTTTTGTTTCAAAGTTATGCATTTTAATATATAAATGTTGTTTATTATGTATGTTATTTATAATGATTTATAGGAATTAAATTACCCGGCGATAATCATACAAAGTAGTCTGAATCGTTATATTCAAATTTTGGCAGCATACAATAGATTTAATTTTATGACTACTAAACTCAAAAGTAGTAGATCGATCTTTAATCGTTTCCAAGCTACAGTCCTATGAAATTATAAACAGTAAATAGTAAGATTTAAAATCGAAAATCTAATTAAAACCTTGCTGAATACTCTTCAATAATTCTTCTCTGGTGTTGTTTAATGTACCCCTAGTAATATAAATTTAGATAATTATGGTCATGTAGATCACTATGACCAATTCATCGTGGATAATTGTTCATGAAATTCCAGACGGCAATTCCGAAATGTGCTGATATACCGTTCATTTAAACCACATATTTCATCTTATGGTAACATCCTTTAAAAGTTTTGATAATTTCTCAGTAAAGAACGGTAGGTAATTCATGAAAGTTAGTAATACATGTCGCTTATTGGATTATCTAGTTCCCACCTATTCAGCTATCCCAGATTTATGTTACAGCGTCTCGTAAAAGAAACTTCATCTGTCCAAAGGCCTGTTCTGCAGAAATAAAGACGCAACTGTCGTAAAATCCAAGTGGAATATACTTGATGACCTTGATCGTTTACCTAAAGAAAACCTTGAACCTTCCGATGATGATATGGATGTAGGCCCTCGCGTTTCAAAATTAGCCAAATAACCGTTTATGGTACTTCAACTTATCTACTAATTCGACGTATACTGGATCCCTAAAGACAGCTTGTTCTTCAACAGGGTGGTCAAAAGAGTTGTTATTTTTTTGAAATGAAATAAAGAAACAAGATACATAATTTTAACAAATGTATTCTTAAAATTTGCAGAAATTCTTGGAATTAGTATTAGTCAGGTTCGGGCTTCGGTAGGGCTAATAAATGTCTTGTCTTCGAGAAATCAATTTTCCCGAAAAAAGGCGCCTAAACCACGGGCAAAGAGAGATTGGAAATGTGGCAGATGACTCCGTACCTTTGGAACTAAGTGTATCCTTAAAATTCCTGAAGGAACTATCTAGAAATATGCATGAGGCATCCATCTATTTGGAAATCGATGGCGGTATTCTCTAATTGACATAGTATCCGCTTGCAATAACCATAAATGAAATGCATATCCGCATACTGTTGAAAAGAAAATCTTAAAGCCTTTAAAAAAAATAAGTCCAATAAAACATCAACTCACGTGAAACTGAAATTAAGATTGATATTCACCATTGTTATTCTCAAAGAATTTTATCTACGTGGCATTTTTTCTCGTGAAATTGACGAGGTAGGACCTAACCTATCCTATATTTTCAAAATAAACATTCGTGAAATACTAAACTCGAAGAGATTGACGACTAAACACCAAATCACTATTTTAAACTGCCGGACGCGCGTTTCGCTAACCATGTCAGCATCATCATGAATAATCTCCTATTCAATCTGATTCGAAATTAAATCTGTTCGAGTTTGGTGCTCCACGCCGAAGGTTCCAAAAAAAGAATTGATTCGTAAAATAAAATTAGTTTTTTAATGTATTTTTTTTAATCTTAGGGTTAAATCTGTTTTGTTCTTCCAAAATATGAACGTAACGATTCAGAACACCCTGTATATTTTGTTAATTGAACATATATCAAGAGTATTATTGATTTTTGTTTGTTAAATTTAAGCACGAATGAAAATTGATTATTTCCACAATATTTGATCAGACTCTTCTCTGATACTTGAATGAAATCTTATACATGCTATAAAAAACCTGCACTTTCGTGATGAGAAAGTGAATCTACTTATTTACAGTTATTTATAATTTATGAGCATTTTTAAGCAAAAAAATGAAATTAAATCGTACTTCTCACGATATATTTAACATATCACGAAGTTATTACTGGTGTGTGCTAATAGAACTAGTACATAGGTTCATTATTATTAATATAAGTGAAATATCCGATGTTGTTAGAGTTAAAAGGAGATACGCAATCCAAAATTTAAGCTTGCGTTTATAAATTTCTGTCGTTTACAAATAATGACATTACAATAAAATGTATTTTGTTTTTGAAGGTGATAAAATGTAGATCACAAAGAAATAATTATGAAATGATATATTGAAAGGCTATATTATATAACTATAGATGACTGATGATATATTCGATTATACTTGACTGTTGAGAAATTTGTGAAAGAGGATTTTTTCTGAATTCAACGATGTAAATATTGTAAGGTTTTTCTCAAAATAGATTTTAAAAAATGACTAAAATGTTTGTTTGAGAGTAAATATATTTTGCATTTAGTAGGCTATAAAACGATAGGTGACAGATGATGTATTTGATTATACTTGACAGCTGTTAACGTCAATTTGTGAATTTCAAATTTCTTGCAATTTTTATAAGGAATTAATATGTACTTAATTGATGGATACGGTGATAGAAAATGCATCTATAGACAAAAAACCAAAACCAATTACGAAAATTTGTTGAATGTTTTAACTGATGTAGTAGACAATGGTGAGGTTTCCGTGAAACAATTAGCTTTAAATCATAACATGTGTAGACGCTCAGTCCAAAAAAATATTAAAAAAAGACTTTTATCCTTACAAAATACAATTACTACAAGAATTAAATGAAGATTTTAATCGAAGAGTTTAGTTTTACAAAGTTATGATGGAAAAAATAAATACCAATCCAAATTTTGTTTCACATATTATTTTCAAGGATGAAGCAACATTCTGTTTAATTGATTATGTTAACAGGCACAACTGTAGATACTGAGCTGATACTAATTCTCACTGGATGAAGTAGTTTCATACACAGTATCCTCGAAGGTTGGATGTTTGGATGGGATTTAGTGGCAAGAAGACTTGAGGACCTATTTTCATTGATGAGATCTTGACAGCAGATAAGTATTTAGATCTAGTGGAAGAAAACATCATCCTTCAACTTTTTCGTCTGTTTCCAAATTTAATTAACCAAAGCCAGGAAATATAGTTACAGCAAAATGGTGCACGAGCACACTATGGCCTTAACTTTAGAAATTTTCTAATTATTACTTTCTCAAACCGATGGATCTGTCGACGAGGAGCTATCGAATGACCGGCAAGGTCACCAGACTTGGCTCCACCGGATTTTTTTTGTGGTTTTGAATATCTCAAATTACGAATTCCACAAGAAATTGCCGATATACTTTTATCTGGTGGGAAAACGCAATTTAAGGCGTCGTACGACGTATTAATTACTGTCAGGAAGTTAATGGTGGACACTTTGAACACCTTTTGTAAATAGCTCTTTAATAAAAAAATATATGATTTTGATATTGTTTTTTTTTAATTTGATATTGACAAAAGAGACCAAAACACCTTTCAGCCATTTTTTTTCATCTATTTTGAAAAAAAACCATACAATATTTATCTCGTTGAATTAAGAAAAAATGCTCTTTCCAACAATGCCAAATTCAGTAATGAACAATAATTAAACAAAATATTAATTATTACATATAAATTATTAAAAAATTATATTATCATATCATGTCATATTATTCAGCCATTGTCGATCCACAGCAGGATGAAGGCCTCCCCAGCATACTTCCAACTTGAGCGGTGCTGAGCTCTCCTATGCATTCGGGTCCAATATACTTGATAACGTCATCCATCCATCGTGTTTTCGGTCTCCTTCCTGAACATTTATGATCAAGCGGTATCCATTCCAGTATTACTATGGTCCATCTGTCTCGCTAAATGTCGCATCGTCTCGCTAAATGCCTGCTCACTTTCATTTTAATTATTTCACCCCTTCAATAATATCACATACCTTCGTTTGCTCCCTGATCCATATGCAGGTCTTTCTGTCCCGCTTTGTAATGCCAAGTATATACCTTTCCATTCCCCTCTGTGCTACCTAAAGCTTTTGAATTGACTGCGACGTGATTGTCCAGGTTTCACTTCCATATGTCATAACGGGCAGGACGCACTGATCAAAGACTATTATTTTCAGACATATTGGGAGTTTTTGCTCATAAACACTATATTACACCTGATAAAAATGCCTGCCAGCTACACTCAACACGCCGTTCCACTTCCTGGGCAGTATCACCGTCCAATGAAATCCTTTGCTCAAGGTATATGTAGTCGTCCACAGCCTCTAAATCACTTCCTAAAATAGAAATTTTTCTGTTGCCAGCCGATTTGTTAAATATAACCTGACTCTTTTTTAGGTTTATTTTGAAGCCAAATGGTCCTCCCACCCTTTACAGCTCTTGTATATGTCTTTATAGCTCATCTGGGTCTTGTGAAACCAGAACGATATCATATGCGAATCTAAGATGGGTTAAGTATGTACCATTGATTTTTATTCCCTCCTGTTCCCAATCCAGATTATGATATACCTCTTCAAAGTCCTGTCACACACCCCGTTCTACGTTGATTGTAACTTCAAGGTCATCAATATAAACTGTAGCTGCATTTTCATCATACATGGATCCCATTAGGTTCACATAAGCTCTGTCTATCTTTTGGTTAAGCAATGCATCTATTATGGCTTGTTTTGATATTGAGTCAAATGCCTTTTCATAGTCAATAATTACCAAGGACAGTAGCATGGTGTATTCATTGTGCCTTTCTATGGTCTGTTGGACAATTGGACAATTGGACAACTTATCTGCTCTCTTGATTATGCGTCATTCAGTATTCTTAATATTCTTTTATATTTTAGATAATATAAATTATTTTTAGATTCGTTTTGAAAACGGGAAGAGAAGACCTCTCGAAACGTTAACGTTCAAAAGTTTGTACTTATTTTAGAAAATGTATTTTTTTAAATTTTCGTTCGTTAGGCAAATTTATTTCAGAAAAATAATCACCGAAAAATGAGTCACATTGGCATGGGACTAGATGCAAAATATTCCAATAAATTGTAACGTAATGTTTTCTTCTTACTATAATAGCAAAAACAACAACTTAATTACAAATTTTGATTTTTAAAACGTTATGTAAAAGTAACCTTTCGGTTCATACATGACGCCTTCGATATGGAATAATAGGCTATAAAATTATTATATAAAAAATAGCTATATATTATTACTCGTAGTAGGAACCTTGAAGCGACTGAAGCCATAAAAAAGCATTCGCGGAAAGAACTCAAACTCAAATCGATACCAAATTCAAAAGTTTGAAACGTGTTTTAGGTACTATGTTAAGAATTATATAGACACATGTTTAAAATTCAAGAGTTTCCATAAAATCGCAAAAAAACACGGTTATATTTCAATTTTAAATTACAGCTATACTCTAAATAAAAGACAGTTTAAAATCGTTGAGGTTATTCATTATTTACTTAAAATTGACGCATTTAACTGTTGTAACGCACCCCCCCTCAGAAAAAACCTTATTTATAGATTCTTAAAATAAAACCGTTCTCTTTTCCGTTTTTTATAGTAATCGAAAATGTCACCGCCACCATCGAACCTTTTTTTTTTAAGTTTCACCTTTAAACAAAAGCTTATTTTTAACTGACACCACCTACTTCCCCTTATTGATGGCCTGTCGAATTCAAAAGGTTACGGTGGCGGGAACTCCTCCCTTTCTGCCTTTGCCGAGGCTTTTGGTATCATCGAAATCGAACGCCTCAACTGCCAGGCCAGACACCCATTAAGGGGGTTGTTTGCATGGCACATCATTACCCCGAATTGGATCAGGGTCTGTTTAAACTGCAGATTAAAAAAATTTGCTTAAAATGAACGAAAAGCTGCACAGATGATAGAGGAGTTTTTTTTTATTAACCCGACATTTGAAAAATTCTCTGTCTGGCAATGAATTGTTCAGAGATTTAAAATAAAAAATCATTTGAACTGAATCTTCATATAGAGAGACAGTTCCTTAGGTTTGGGAACAGAAAATAGTCGATGGAAGCTAAATCCGGTGAGTGTGGGGCATGACGATACGCTTAACGGGGTATTCTAGTCTAGAATTTTGAAAAAATCAATTTTTTACATATTCTCAAAGTCTAAACCTTTAAGAATATGTCCTCCAAGAGAAATTTAAAAATTCAAAAGGTTTTCAACAACTATTACGCACCGGAACGAGTCTGAGAATAGGTAGCCGACAGCCGACAATGGCTGGCTTCTTTGAAGATCTATACCTACCCCAGGCAAGGCCACAGTGCCACAGTGGAGCAGGCTGGGGCAAGCGCCCCCCCTGTCTCATTTAACAAAGCAAAAAATTATACGTAAAAAAATAAATAATAATTTTTCAAAAATAATAATAACTGATAAACAAAAGCATTATATATTTATTTTAAGATAAAATAATTTCAATTCATTAAAGTTGAGAGACATGATAATTTTAAGCATGCGCACATGCCCCGACATGAATATAAGTTAAATTTTTTGTATTATTTTTTTTATTTTTAAACTCTTAATAAAAAAATAGTATCAATAATTTCGACTGTGATGTTTTGTGGTACACATAACCTTTCTTTGCGGGGCAAAGAAAATCATAAAGGTGTTTTTGAAGATTTGATCAAACTCAAAATTGTGGCTGGTGACATCATTTTGAAAGAGCACATAGAGAAGGGCACAAAAAATGCAACCTACATGTTACAAAAAGACGACATCACTTATGATGCTTATAGTATTCTGGCTGACTTATATGCTATGAGCATATAAGATGACCTATATGCTTATAGTATTTTTTGACGAAGAGAAGATGATGGTTCGTGAGGAATTTCTCGGTTTTGTAGAGTTGTCTATATCCTTGCAATTAACACCTTTATGGAAAACATAGGCACATACACACTTTTGATCCAAAAAAATGGGTCGGATAATGATATGATGGAAACACTCGCCGAGAATCTTGAAACAGATTTGAATATGCCACGGGTTACGAGTCAGTAAAACCATCGTTCAAATCCACCAGCATAGTATATTGATTCATTAATAATATCTTTGGAAGAGCATTTTTCTAAGGAGAACGTGCCCGCATTCTCATTGCTTACGTTGCACCCTCGCGTAATGCTTGATATCACATGCAAACATTAAAAAAAATTGAAAGTTTTTGTAGCTACCACAATTTAAAAAGGTTTTCTGGTGAAGCAGAACTTTGGTACAACCTACGCAAATAAAAAAAATTATCAAAGCTGAACTGAAAGAAATAGAACTAGCTGCACTAGTTGAACAAACGTGATTATTTTACCCAACTATAAAACAGGCTCTACTCATCTCACTTGCTCAGCACTGCACAACATGTACTATCGAAAGGTCCTTCAGCACCTTACGCAGAGTAAAAACTAGGTGATGATTGACAATAAAATAAAATTGGTTTGTCGGTCCTTGCATGATGAGTGTGCATAGAAAGAGCGTTTTGGAAGCAAAAAATAAATTTGAAAAAGAGGTTTTTTCATGGTTTAGAAAGAACCCCCGAAGACTAGTACTGAAATAAGATTTCGATTGATTCCAATACTATTGCAACTAATTAGTTTTAACGTTTTCAGATGTTTAAATAAAATCATTTTTTAATAAGTACTTTATATTAGAAATTTTTGTTTTGCCCTTCCCTGGAAAATAACCTGGCTACACAAGGGTGTACCTGAGATCAAAGGATCTCAGATATAAAAGTATGAATACAGTTGACCCGAAACATTTGAAGATTAAAGAATTGAATATTTAGGGTCTGAAACACAAAATAATTATGAATCTTTCAATTTATTGCTCTGGAGTTTTGCACCGAAGTATATACCCACAGGAATGACAATTGAAATTGCAAATTATATTGCTCTTTACATTTTTAATGAAGGCTTTTTATCAATATTAAAAATATTATTTACCAATGGAATTATAACACTGGGAAACAATTTGAAAAATAATTTCTGTTGAGTTCGATATTTAAGCTGTTTTATACGCAAATTGGCATGGTAATTCCAAAACTTTATTTAGTTTTTTTCTATCACGTCAAGCCTTTTCTCTACAGTTGTTGTGCATCCGACTAAGCTTGGTGAATAACAGAAGTCACTACTGCTCTCCTACTGGCAAAACTAGTTCGGTTAGTTACGTCACTTACCGTCAGTTCATGCTAAAGTACGCGGGTCTGTGTCGCTCTGATATAGTGAAGTCAAGTATACATACACAACTACAGATTTTCGTTATGTCTGCCTCTGGTAGTTCTCGTCGTAAGTTCTTAAACAGCCCTGATTCATTTTGTTATATATGTGACAGTTTTACCATCCCCATTCAACGGACTAACATTAGTGCATTTGTCAGGCAAGCCTATTTTGCTTATTTTAAAGTGAAACTAGGTGACCGAGATAAATCATGGGCCCCTCATAAAGTGTGCAAGCAGTGTGTAGAGAGTTTACGAATGTGGACGAAGAGAATACGTAATAAACTTTCGTTTGGTATACCAATGGTTTGGCGAGAGTCCAAAGATCACTTAAGTGATTGCTACTTTTGCATAGTGAAAGGGGATTCAACATTCACCAGGATTCAACAAGAAAAACAAACATAAAATTGAGTACCCTAGTTTACCGTCAGCTATACGCCCTGTGCCTCATTCAGCTGAAATTTCAGTGCCAGTTTTTCAAGAATTACCTTCTTTAGAAATACAAGAATGTGAATCAAGTGAAGATCGAAGTGACTCCACCGACGAAGAATTCAAAGTTTCCAATGATTCTGTTCGTAAAGGATTCAATCAACATGAATTAAACGATTTAGCACGAGATTTGGGACTATCCAAAAAAGCATCGGAATTATTAGCATCAAGACTGCTTTGCAATTTGCTTGACAAAGGAGCTAAAGTCACTTACTATCGATCCAGAGAAAGTGAATTTAGGCAGTACTTCAGAAATAATGACGGATCTGGATATTGCCAGAACATAGAAGGTTTGATGAAAGAATTGGCCATTTCTAGCATAGCGCATAGCGTAGCTTGAAGTGCGTTCTCCTACATAATGGAAATTTATATGGTTCAGTCCCAATAGGTCATTTAGTTTCTTTGCGTGAAGAATATGGCGACATAAAGAAAGTCATTGACTTGTTGCAATATAACATGCACCAATGGATCGATCATCTGAGTTGACCTTAAAAGGGTCTGTTTTCTTCTTAGCCAGCAACGCGGGTATATCAAGTATCCCTGTTTTTTGTGCATGTGGGACAGCAGATCTCGTGAGAAGCATTGGGTGCAATCGAACTGGCCGCCAAGATCTGACCTAAGACCCGGTGATCCAAACATTTTAAATCAGCCACTTGTGGACAGAAAAAACATTGTATTTCCGCCTTTACATATAAAACTAGGTATCATGAAGCAATTTGTTAAGGCTTTGTCAATTAAAGGAGACTGCTTTAAGTATATCATTTCGGCATTCCCTAGCCTGTCATATGAAAAGATAAAGGCTGGTGTCTTTGATGGTCCACAGATTCGGCAGCTCGTTAAAGATGAAAAATTCACTAAAACAATGACCGAACTTGAAAGAAATGCTTGGTTGGCTTTTAAAAATATTGTTAAAGACTTTCTTGGAAATACACGAGCCTCGAATTACATCGAAATTGTTCAACAATTCTTGGAGAGCTTTAAAAAGCTTGATTCCAACATGAGCATCAAACTGCATTTGTTACATTACACATTTCTTACAATTTAACTTTTAATAATATGTTAACCTCTGTATGAATAAAATATTCTAATCTATTTGATCACATCTCATCTTTTCCTTTCGTATATACGTTTTTAAGGTAATATGAAGGGTATGATGTAGCTTAAGAACTTGACGTGATAGGGAAAAACTGTGAATATTTTTGAATTCAGAGATGAAAAATTAGTCAAAAAGTCACAGATCCAAGTCAACAAAATTGCTGTACCCCGGTGTAATCGGTCGCAATGCTTGTACGTTCAAACAAACACAAACAACAAACTTCCGCTGCTTCTAAGGAAGCTAGAACTTCTCGTAGATTGGATCGAGCTTCAGAAAATAATCGATTTCAAGTTGAAGAATAAAATGTAAGTATAACGTACCATTATTTGACTTTTACAGCGGGCTCTCCTAAATTTTTGTTCAAAATTTCAAACGCGTTTTTCTCAAAATTACTTTTTTCGACCTGGTTAACAAAATATCTCAAGTTTTATCCAACCGATTGACTTCAAATTTGGCACGGACCTTCAGCATGCGGTTCTCTATCATCTCTACTATTTTATATATTTTTTTTACTATTTTTAAATAAGACAAAAGTTTGAAAAAAACTTAACAAATTTTTTTTTAAACAGCCGCCATTCTATGATGTTTTTTCTTCTTCTTCGGTACCAATAGCAATGACATTCTTACTAATTAAGAATCTACTTTTAAATTTTGTTCCATATCAATGAAAAGGTGGCAATTATGCCAACCAGTTTACCCTCATTTTTTACCCCCATCTTTGGCAGTTCATAACTGTTTCAACTTTTTTTATCGATTTTTTTATATTCCTAAAATATCAATAACTATGTTGTGAAAACGTGGATAGTAAAAATATGTTTTTTTTAACAAGCCAGAAAAAACACCCAAAATGTAGACCTTTAGCCTAAAATAACCTCTTAAGAGCAAGAAAGGAAGGGTTTTTTGCCAGGTGGGGGTATTGAGCTTAAATACCACCCTTAAAATCATCCAGTAAAGTAAAGTAAAGGTGGTGTATAAACAGCACACCACAGGGATTCTAAAAAATCCTAGACACGAATATTGCTTCAGGTGGAATTTTCGCATTCTTTTTTCTTCTTCCTTTTCCCCCTTTGACCTCGTATCTACTGAAAGGGCATGCCGCATTCTCACACAATATACAACTATACTTGTCAATGGATTTCAGATTTCATAAACTATTTTCTTTCAGTTTTGTCGGTTTCAAGCGATAGTTTTGGTCTCGATAATGGTTAATTGTTAATTTCTTAAGTCCTCCTTGTATTTGTTTTAGCCAGGTCTTCCTAGATGCTGCTTTTTGAAGCAAGGATTGCATTCTGCATATGATCCATTCTGCATACATGGCCAAACCACTGATGTATTCGTTTTTAAATATTTTCATCGATTGTTGACTAGTTCACGGTGCTCTTTTAAAGTGAAATTCTTAGTTCATTTATATCGTGCTTGAGTAGTGTCCCAGTTTCTGAATCATGCAGAAGTAGTGGTAACAGATCTTTCAGTCTGAGCGATTTTTTAATTGTTGAATAAAATACAGATGGTGTTGTAAATTTCCATGGTCTAGTCTCATTTCAGAAATGTAATATGACATTTATAAAAATGGAGTCGTACACAATACAAAAACGCGTTAAAATTGTTGAAATATTTTATGAAAATGGACGTTCAGTGAAAAATGTTTTTAGAAAATTACGTGATATTTATGGTTCGCACAATCGTCGATCTGAAAGCACTGTCAATCGAACTGTGCAAAAATTTCAAAAACCAGATTCGGTTGAAGATAAAAGAAGAGCAATATATAATCGTAGTGGCCTTTCACAAGAGCATATCAATTTGGTACGTGTTTTGATACCCAGAAATTTCTATTAATCGACACAACAATTTGGACTCAATGAGTCCACAACATCGCGTATTTTATGAAAAGATTTAGTTCTGAAGACATATAAGGTTCAAATAACTTCAAAAATCTTTTCAGGTGAAGCAAATTTTGACTTGGCACAAATTTGGCCATTGACACATATGGTGAATGAACCTCTTTTGAAATTGGTGACAATGCTAATAAACAAAATTGCCGCATTTTGAGTGGGGAAAAATAATAACTGCATTTTTGTCTGTTGAATTCAATAATATCGATCTGGAGAATATGCGGTTCCAACAGGATGAAGCCACACTTCACTCTGCTAATGATACAATTGATTTATTGAGAAAAACGTTTCCTGGGTGAATTATTGTAAGAAACGGTGATGTTAACTGGCCACCAAAATCATGTGATTTGACAGCGTTGGAAATAAAAGGTTAAATTATACCAGTCATTCGTGAGATAGAGCCACGATTATGCCAAAATGTCATCCAAAATTATGACAATGAGTGGACATCTGTGGAGCTGCAAGAGGTGATCATTTGACAGATATAGTCTTTCGTGTTTAAATGTCATCCACTATGTTTCAATTATCAATAAAAAGTTTTGTGAAATCAACGGAGATTCTGTGTTTTAGGTCTTTCGAAACTTCTTTCGATATACGGTCTTTCGAAATACTTTTACGAATTACTCTCGAATTCCTTTTTTTAGACGATCTGGATGTTCATTATGTCATTCCAATGTTTATATCCAATCATATCATATCCAATGGATATACGACCAGGTTTAAATTAAAGAGCCCCCTTTTTTACAATCAAAAACAAAAAGAAAGAATCCTTTAAAAAGGAATTTAACTCTTATTTTTGTCTTTCGGGGCAAAATACTCTTTAACTGCTTGAATTTCTATTTTATCCATTTTTCATAAAATGTGACTTTGCTTTAGTCGATCGTCATTAAAGGCACACGTTTTAAAGCTTCTCAGCTGTGTAGTTTCAGACGCATGCGTTTAGTTGCGTTTGACCAATATCACAGTCATTTGATTATACACGCGCTATCTCTGTTTCAAGCCGACAACTTTTTGAATGACCCTTGTACTATCTGCTTAACATTTGCTGAATCTGCCATAACTATTCTCTAATTTGCATTAGCAGTGATTTACATTGTGCGTTTTTTTTGCGTCTTTGATTAACCCTATTCTCAGAATCCATTTTTTTAAGCCCAGATTCGTAATATTTTTTTCTCAAATATTAGAATCTATTTGGAATCACCAAGCTTTAATTCGACTCGATAGAAAAGCTTCGAGTCTTTTAATACATTATTCATATCATTATGAATATTTAGCGAACCCTTTTTGCAAAGATACTCCATGACATCTTTCATTTCAGTGTTATCAACTTTTGATTGTATACAAAAAGCGTTTTTGCAGAAATATTCCATGGCATCTCCTACTCTAGTTTTATTAATTTATGAATTAACGCTATCGCCATTACAAAATAAAATTAAAAAACCCCCATATGTTTATTTTCAGTACTAAAGAGCGTTTATTTTTGTTGTGTCCGAACTTCTGATAGGGGTCGCTGTCAAATCATCATGGCAATCATCATGACACATCAAATGTCTGGCAAATCATCATGGAACGTTTAACATCAGAACAAATCTTGTAAATTTTCAAAATTTATTATTAAAATCAGAGTTTTGTGTCTTCAAACTTATAGAGTCTTTTATGGAGCACATAATCGCCCCACCGAGCGATGTATTCGCCAAATTATCGACATATTCCGAATGCATTTCAAGCTACTTGAAGTTAAAAGAAAAATAAGACAAAAAAACTGTGCGTTGCGAAGAAAATATCACCACTGGCAGTGTTGATGAAGATCTAAATTCATCAATTCGTCACCGTTCGCGATGGTCAATAATTATTTAATTCCGAATTTGAATGATATTGATCTGGAGGAGATTACAGCAGGACAGCTCTATATGTCATACAGCCAACGCAACAATCGATTTATTGAGAGAACAATTCACTGAAAAAAATATTTCAAGGAACGAACCTGTTAATTGGCCACCAAGGTCATGTGATGTAACGCCTTTAGATTATTTTCTTTGAAGTTGTGTTAAATCTATGGCAGCAACTATTGACGCCTTGGAAGTCAACATAACTCGGACAATTGCAGACATAAGACCCCCAATTGCCTGAAAAAGTCGTAAATTGGATTGACAGAATGCTTTGTCAGAAGTAGCCGGGGCGGACATTTGCCCGAATTTGTTTTCAAACGTTAATGCCATTGAATGTTATTTCACATAAAATAAATAGTTTCAAGGCCTCTAATTAGATTGTTTTATCTGAATTTAAATTTAACTGAGGTAGTCGATACTTGATGGAAATTCATTTTAAATAAATAAGCAAAAATTAATATCTAAAAATTTCCACTATATTTGAAATTGTATGTATAACCATTGTTTCAAATTTAACCTAACAGTGAGAAATGTAATTACAACCTAAACTGTCCATCGAACTAATAATACCATAGAACAAGAGAGTGTTTTAATCTAGATGCGGTCATTTACAAGAAATTACACAGGTCAACAAATTTAAACTTTTTTGAGCTAACTTTTGAGCTACTCTACTCCTAAATCCGAAAATGATAAGCTAATTACTGAAACACGTACCGTTTTTTTGTTCCAGGACGTCGGTGGTGAGGAAAATATGGAAACGACATATTTTTACAATAATGTCTGAATTATTGTGGTGTGTTCATATATTTTTTTCTTTATTTGGGTTTTTCGCCACGATCTAAAACTCAAAAAATATCAAATATATCTGTTCTTATGTAAATAAAGAATCACTGGGTAAAAACAAAAAACCAAACGGAGACAAATTTCTGAGTGATTCTTTTTTGTAATAAATTTACCTAGCGAACAAAATTTTAAAAATTTAAAAATATATACAAACTTTTAACGATATACGTTCGATACGATACGATTACGAACGATAACGGTTCGGGAAGTATTCTCCTCCCGTTTTCAAAACAAATCTAAAAATCAATTACATTAATTTCTATAAATTATGAAAAGATAGGAAGTAAATATATTTTTTTGTGTATGTCAATGATACTTATATTGACAATTAGTTTTTAATCACAGTGACATACTAGCAAAAAAATATATATAGGTAAGGTTTACCGTGTGATTGTGATTGTTTATTGAAATTCTTAAATGTTTTTAATTGTGGTCTTTAGAATCGGGATCCATATTGAATTTAAATCTGCCAAAGGCATAGCAATACAGTTATTTTTATTTAAATTAATTATTGCGGGTTCTTTTAATCTTCCGTATTTTGTTACCGATTATTTTAATACCGTTTTGGAATTATTCCAATTGATTTTATGACCCGATTCCCATGCGTGTTGACAAATTCTAGATTTATTAAAATCGCCCTTTCTAAGAACGTTTTTATGCTCTTTTATTCTAACATCTAACGGTCTAGATGTCTCACCTATATAGAATTTGCCACATTCACAGGGAATTTTATAAACCACATTTTTGGTATTTTATTGTGTGTTGTTTGATTTAGTTTTTGTTAATAGGGATCTAAGAGTATTTTTTGTTTTAAATGTCGTTCTTATGTTGTATTTATTTCCTACTCTTTTAATTGTGTCAGAAATACCGCGGATATAAGGATTTGTGACGTTAATTGTTTGAGAATTATTATTATTGTTATTAATAACTTGTCTGTTTTGTCTGTTATCAACAGTTTTAAATGATTTATCTATAAAATTTTTTGGGTGTTTTTTATTAAAATGTCTTTTATGTCCAAACAACGTCAGTACAAACAAGTTTTGCTCTGTCATATAAACTTTTAATTACTCCTATTTTGACCGATTTTGAGTGATTGGAAAATAAATTGAGATACCTATCTGTGTTTGTCGGTTTTCTGTAAACTGTAGTTTTTAATGTGTTGTTTTGTTTTAATATTAAAGTGTCGAGGAATGGCAATTTATTCTCCTTCTCCATCTCTAAAGTAAACTTAATTGTAGGCTCTCGAGAATTTATATCTTGTAAAAATGATATTTAGATCGTCAATGTTATGTTGCCATATAGCAAAAATAACATCGACATATCTAAGCCATATTATTGGCTATTTAATAGTTTTATTTAATATGTCATTCTCGAGTTCCTCCATAAAGATATTACTCATCAAAGGAGAAAGAGAAGAACCCATTGCCACTCCGAAATTATGTTGATGATAATCATTTTCTAATTGAAAATATGTGATTTTTAAGCGCAGAGTTAATAATTCCAAAATTATATTTATATTTAGTTTAGTGCGGTCTTTTAATGTTGTGTGTCATGTTCTAATCTCTTTCTATCTATTAAAAGTGATTTATCAACTTGTACATTAGTAAATAAACTCACCACGTCAAAACTAACCATTAAATTTTGGTTTCTAATTTTAATGTTATCGTTAAAAGTTTGTATATTTTTTTAGAACATTTTTATATTTTTAAAATTTTGTTCGTTCGGCAAATTTATTACAAAAAAGAATCACTGAGAAATTTGTCTTCGTTTGGTTTTTTGTTTTTACTCAGTGATTCTTTATTTACATAAGAACAGATATTTTTAATATTTTTTTATTTTTAGATCGTGGCGAAAAACCCAAATAAAGAAAAAAATATATTTTTACAATATAATATTTATTTAATATAAAGATGTAAAACGTGTTAAATGTAAGTAAATACATTATTGAGGATTATGTAAATAAAAAATATATTATAGAAGATATCATACACCGACAAAAACTTTTACTTTTTTCTCTTGTGTTCTGTAGCAATCCGGGTTTTCCCATTTCGGGAAAACAATCCAAACGAGAGTGTAAAAATGCATTTTAAGGACATGCGACATCCAAGTATTTCATACGCTTCCAACAGCTCATCTATGAGGTTTTTTATAGTATATATATTTATTGTTGCCCAAAAATCCTTTCACTACGCTTACGCTTACAAATTCCTGTTCATTTAATTTTTCTTGAAAACGAACATCACCTTCCTTATTTGAGGTCCAATAAATATGCCTTCTTTTAGTTTTTGCATCACTTAATTGAGGAAATATTTCTTTTAGGTACATAAAACCATTACCTATTTTGTCCATGGCTTTGACAAAGTGTTTCATTAGTCCAAGCTTAATATGGAGAGGTGGAACAAGCACTTTTATTGCGTTAACAAGAGGGTCAAATTTTATATTTGAAGTACCAGGTGTAAAAGAAGGTCAATGAAGCCAATCTTTCTTACTGTAATGTTCTTTTGTTACCCTACTGAGCTGTAGACACAAAAAAACATCAATACTTTGAAAACCCCCCTTGAAGTCCTAGTAATATACGTATCACTTTTAAATCCCCACAAATATCCCATTGATACTGTTCATATTTAACGCGATTTAGTATGGTTGCTAAGTTGTCATAGGTTTCTTTCATTATTACAAAATGGACTAAAGGAATAGATGAGTTTTTGTTTTGATTATGAAGCAAAACTGCTTTTAGGCCGTATTTCGACAAATCTATAAAAATTTGCCACTCGGAAGGTACATGTTCCATAGTAAGTTCATGCACTAAACCATCAATATCATAACAGACACATAGCGAGCCTTCCCTTTTATAAAAACTTGAAAATTTTACATTCCGTTTTCGCTAAAGTGAAACACTTGCGTTTTTATCTAACAAGTTCCACTGTTGAAGTCTGGGACCAAAAAGTTCCGATTTTTGTTTTGACAATGCCAGGTCACATACCAAAGCATTTAATTCATTCTGAGTTATTAGGTGAGATTCACTAATAGTTGTTAAAAATATTGTGTCACAACTGGTGTTCTCAGGAAGTTGTGAATCAGATCCTGTTGAAGCATTAGAATTACCGAAGAACATGTTGTCCAGGTTTAAAGGCGCAATCGGTACTGGTAGTTCCTAGTTATGAAGAATTGAGCTAACGTGCAGAAGGCAAATTTGGATACTGAATTTTGTCCATTTGCTTTTTTGAAATACCTTCTGTTTTAGTCACTCACACAGCAATCATGAGGAGCCCAACTTTTATCTTGATCTCCAATTTGGCAGTTAAAATATACACGATAGGCTTTTTTGACTTCCTCGGATATAGATCGAGCTTGTGACTTTAAAATAAATCGTTCGTATATATAACAAAACTTATCTGCTAAATTTTTGCAAAACCGACGACTAGCACTTGCCATTTGATATAAAATCGATTTAAACACTTGATTTTACTTGCTGTAAACCAGACAGAAACAAACTAAACTATAGAAAACAATAAAACTGCACTTGAACTGATTTTCAATAAACAATAAAACTGCACTTTCCGATCATCTTGTGGTAATTCCTACATGGCCCAGTTCAAAGTCAGGTACAAATAATTTCAATGAACCCATGATATAAAGGAGAAGCAGGTGCTTTTAAATGGGACGTGCTAGGCCCTTTCTGTGAAAAGGTGTATTAATAACAACCTAAATGAAACGCAAAAAGAGCATTCTCATCAATGATACAAAAATCATGTCGACATGTGTTATTTTTAAATCATAAATGCCATGAACCAATATTTAAAATTCAATGAAATCACGCTGATATCTTATACCGGTTTGTTTTTATTCGAAATTAAAGATATATAGCTCTCGAATGGTATATTTTTCTAATCCTGTCTTCAATAAATCCTGAATTATAATAAAGTTTCTGATATTTCATGGAAAACAAGTCAGAATATTACCTAAAGAAAAACATCTATTAGAAGAAATATATATAAAAAAGTTTGATCATTAAAAAATATTGAGTTAATATTTCCAATCAATAGCTATAGCAATAAATCGATTAAAACCACCCAGTCCAAAGCAAGATGTTCTTCCGTCGTTGCAATCAACTCACCAAAAACAATTCCCAACCGATACCATCAGCAATTAGACAGTAATTCTGCCAATAACCGGCCAGTCCGCCGCCGGATAATTCGCAGCCTGCTTCGCGGTATCGTTCCACCACCACCACCACCCGATCGTCATTTTTCTTCGACCGTCAGTTTTTTCTGCTATTCTTTCCGCGACCTTCCCGATTGATTTCGCAGCGATTTTCCGGGACGAGGATCGCTCGTTCTGATCCCCCAGAGTAAGCCGTGGAACGCTTACGTAAGAGAGCGTCGCAGTGCCGGGCGTCACACTGTGACGCGGCGGCGGTCTCGTGGCCTATTTCGGGGGTCGACGTGGTGGCCACGGCGCAGGTCGAGGCGCAGCAGCACGGCAACAGACCGCGGAAGGGAGAGAGAATCTCGTAGGGTGGTGGGGTTAGTAACAGAGTAAAGGTTGATTTTCGATAATGTGGGGTTTAAGGAGTCTGATCTGTTAAGATGTTTGCTAACATGGAAGATGGTCAATCATGCCACACTAATCATAATTCTCATAGCTCTCCATATGTCGATGTCCAGTTTTTCAATAAAAACGAAGATAAATTACCACAATCAAAAAGTAAAATGACATTGTAAATATAATAAAAATATTTATATATCCAATTTTATTTCTACTTTCAAAGTAATTGCCCCCCACCGCAATATACTTATTCAAACATTTTTTCAGTCTTCGAACTAGTCTTTATAATCATCTTCGAGTATTTCTTTCAAAGCGGCCAGCCAACTTTCTTGAATATCTTCTATGGGCTCAAGACAGTGTCCATGAAATGATTTCTGCAATCGGGGAGCAGAAAAAAGTCACACAGAATTTGTATGATTCTAGTAAAAAAGGTGAAAAGTTATTTTTTTTAAGTTTGTATGACTGTGCTTTATATCTGACATAAGTTTAATTTCATTTCACTTGTTAAGTTAGAAAATAAAAGCTCCATTGTAATTGTTAAAAATTGTAAAATTTGTGTCGATTTTTAAAGTCGTTAAAATAAGAAAAAAACTGCATTAAATTTGGTCTAAAAAACGTATTTTTAAAAGCTGATTCTTTAAAAATGTAAAGAAAGTGGTATTCCGATGAAATTATATAAAGAAAGTGTATGTTTTTAACTAGTCAACCAATAAAGAAAATATTACAAAAATCTAGGATCTTGTACTGACTAATCGTCGATTAATTATTAGACGCATTCAACTCAAAGAGATTGAATAATGTGCTGATGATGCTAACATGGTTAGCGAAACATGCGTGGAGAATCATTGACAGAGGCCTATAAACAGATATATTCCACCTTTTGGTCAATTAGTTTGAGTATTCAAAGTATTATCGCGTCATCTCATCTAGAATAGGTCTCTTTAGCCACAGAATGCTCAGCTTATATAGCTTTCTGGATGATCATTAATTCCTGTTGTATGTTCAACTGTTTCAGCTGTTTATTTTGCAGTTGTTGTCGGTTTTGTTCGTACTAATTAAATAATTTCAGGTTTTGTTCGGTCACTTAACAGAGAAAGTCGGTCAGTCCGTAGCTTAGCCTCCATTCGACATGGCCAATATAAATGGTCATGGCTTTAGTCGTTCCTTCATCCGCTTTTCAGGTGTCCAGCTTGAGCCCAACTGATGACGGCTTAAAGCCAGAAACCGGTCTTGGGAGACACTTGCTGGCGCTTTGGATGGCGGATGAAGGAATGGTAAAGCACGACGTGGAGCACGGGTGAACTTCCTTAGCTTTTTAATGTATATAATATATATATTATAAGTATATATATATTATATATATATATTTAATGTATATATATATATATATATATATATATATATATATATATATATATATATATATATATATATATATATATATATATATATATATATATATATATATATATATATATTACAGAAATCTTTCAACGCAAGGAAAGTTAATCCAGTTAAGGCCAGTTAATCTGGCCCGGCCCCGATCGTGTCTCCGAACTGCTTTCCTTGCGTTCGTCTAGAGCTCGGCTGATGACGGCTGAAAGGCTAGAAACCGGTCCCGAGAGACGCGTGACGTCGCATGGTTGACAGTTCGGCGAAGGCGATCGGTGGCACCACGTGGAGAAAGCGTGAAAGATTTCTGTAATATTTCCCTCCACGGTTCCGTTACGCTACCTTGTGGGCATACCTGGTACTATACCCGAGGTTCCAGGCAGAATGCTACGAGCGGTCCTGACTGCTACGAGCATTCGCCGTATGATGGCGTGAGTTGTGTGCGATCACGACTCGTCATTAAAATGGCCAGTTAATCTGGCCTGGCCTCGATCGTCTCTCCGAACTGCTTTCCTTGCGTTCGTCTAGAGCTCAGCTGATGACGGCTGAAAGGCTAGAAACCAATCCCGAGAGACGCGTGACGCCGCATGGTTGACAGTTCGGCGAAGGCGATCGGTGGCACCACGTGGAGAAAGGGATATAGAATAGAAGTGGAGAAAGATATAGAATATAAGATTATCATCCTTATAAAGGTTGATTCATATGAAGACATGAGAAGTAACCTGGTTTACTTTCTTCAAAACATCTTTAGTTATTACATAATATATATATATATATATATATATATATATATATATATATATATATATATATATATATATATATATATATATATATATATATATATATATATATATATTTCTATTTGTTTTACTAGAATAGAGCGATATTTTACTCAGATATTTTCTCGATAGATGGTAATGCGATAGAAGAAGTGATTGCTTCCTTTCTAATAGTGCTCCATGAATTTCAAGCAGACACGATATTTAGTTTTGTTTTGACGATCTTCGAAACCAAATAAGAATATCTTAGTTAGCGTCTATTAAACACTACTTTCTGAATGGAAAAACTATCTCGTAAACCGAAAGAAAATTCAAAAAACGTTATAGGGATTCTGCTTCTCCACGTTTTATGATTCATAAATGGTTTATTGAGTTTCAATATGGTCGAACCAGCATGAGTGGCGCTCTGCACTTTCTTGCTTTACAGGATATAGAAAAGGAAAAATTAATATAGATAATGCTAGAAAATAATGTATAGTTAAAAAAAGAAAGAGCAAATTTTACAATAATTACAAATTTAAAATACAAAAATGAACTCACTTTTGGTAGTGAATATGCCTTGATTTTAACTTTTCGTCAAAAACATTTTTGGTTTAATTCTTTAGAACTACCAACATAGAATTTTTAATAAGACTTAAATAATAATTTAAACATCTAAATATTATTTATTTTTAATAATTATTAATGATAAATATGTTAAACTATAAGGATGTATCGGAGATATGCCAAAATATTGCAAAACGTTTGAACATTTGACAGAATATTCTTTAGTCGATACTTCTTTAAGCCAAGTTCAAGTCGATCGACTAAGCCGTTCAAAAGTTATTGTAATTTAAAATTATCGTAATTTTATTCGTGATCTTATGGAGATAATAATACACTAACTTAATACGTTAAACACTTTACAAATATACAAAAAAAACTATCAAGCGTACCAAACTTTTAGATTATGTAACTTAAACTGCTTGGAACCAATTTTGAACAGTTTTATTAATATTCATTTTCAGTACTTTTCTCTCCGATTGTATCTCCGATACATCATTAAAAAATGTTTCATTTTTCACTCTCCCCCGTACTACAAAGCCATCCTATTTTAGGAGGTTTTTCTCTTGAAAACTAAATAATTATACTCTCACCACCCCAATACTTTTTATAATAAAGCTCCAAACTTCGAAGACGTAAGTTAAAAATAGCAACTAAATTATAATATGCTTGTACCAAATCAACTATATGAATAATTCGTAAAAACGACTATTTTTTAAAGAAAAACAAATTAGAATACTTACCTTATTTCCCATCTTTATCCGCACTTCAAGCACGACTCGAAAACAAAGAAAACTCTTTGCTCCCCATCAAAAAGCGATTGTTCTTGTAGAAATTATGTTGTAGATGCTTTAGAATAATTTTACCCAAAACTATTATATATTAACAAACAAGTCAATTATTTTGTTACTGGACTGAGTATTGCTCAAAATACTTTCGCATTTAACGAAACTACTGCGGACTCATCAATTCACGGAAAATACTAATTATAACATTTACAGTCGGATCTAAAATTGCCGTTTTGACCTTTAAAATAACCACATCGATGTTATTGTGGTTTTTTTTTAAGTTTTACGTGTCTAATTTTAGTTATCTTTTCAGGCTGTCATCGCCATACCCGCGATACACATGACTTTATAGATAGACCGACAACACAGACACAAACACGACACTCAAACACTGCTCAGATTAAAAAATATTAGGACTGTTTCGTTTAAATACGATGGTCGTCCGAAAATGTCTAGCTCCGACAAACAAAACACAAGATTTGTGATTGTTTTTCCCTTTTTTAAAGCAGCCATATTGCAATTCAGTATATTTAGACCCATAATATTTAAACTTTTTATTAAAGTGAAAACTTCTTTAGGGGCGTTTTGGCTGAGGAGTGAACGTAAGTGAATCGTCACGCTCGGGTTAGTGACGCTGAATCGGTTTAATCGGCTCCACTCGACATCAAGCGCGCTCGGGTCGGTGATGCACTGAATCGTATATACTCGGCTCCAGTCGTCATAAGATCACGTTTTACATGTAACCAGTGTAGTATATATAATCCGCATGCCTTATTGTATATGATCTGTGTATTATTTAAAGTGCTTACAATTTGTGCTGCATTTCGCTAATAGCGAATACCAAACTTCAATCTGAAGTATTTATAACATATTTTAGCTTTCATAAGCCTATTATTTCATTCTTAAAATATAATAGCAATGAAGAAGTCGAATCAGAGCAAAATTCAATGATATAATTAATTCACAAATATAATTGTTTATTTTGTAACTAATATTACTTCACAGGTACATAGATAAGAATAAATAATTTTATATAACAATATTAATATTATCTTGTTGTTGATTCACCACAACCTCGTGTGGAATACACAACAACCTGCGTCTCGGCCTAACTGAGTATTTTTATTATTTGCTTAACTAGGAAAGAGCCCCACCCATCCCATCAGCTGGAAGGCATATGTTAAAGAAATACTCATTTATGCAGAGACGCAGGTCTACACAGACAATCTAACACTGCATATATACGCCATCAGACGAGAAATTGGTGAGAACATGGGTTGTTGAGTGTGGATGGATATCCCTATTCTTTTGGTTTCTTTCAGATACAATGTTGTTTTGATATCTCCATTTTCTAGATCAACTGGCAATTTTTCTATGAACCACGGCAGATACCTAGCGAATCCATGTTTAGGTCCATTTATTCGCCTGACAAAATATAAAAATGAATATTTAATGCTGTCCCTTATCGCTTATAAATTATCAAAAGTAGTTTTGTTCTTTAAATATAATATGTCTTTACTGAAGTATGAAACACATGTTGAGCCTGCCAAATGCCTGCCAGCCACATTTAACACAACGTTCCACCTCCTGGGCAGTATTCCCCTTCAGTGAAATCCTCTGCCTAAGATATATAAAGCTGTCCACAATCTCCAAATCCCTTCCTAAAACTGAAATTCTTCTGTCCTGGGCGAAGTTATTGAACATAACCTGACTTTTTTTCAAGTTTATTTTCAAGCCAAATGGTTTACCAGCCCTTTGCAGTTCTTGTATGCGTCTTTGCAGCTTCTCTTTTGTGAAAGGAGTGTGTTCTCGTTTTGTGAAAGGAGAACGATATCATTTGCAAATCTAAGATGGTTTAAGTTTACGCCATTGATCTTTACACCGTCCTGTTCCCAATTCAGTTTACGGAATACTTCTTCAAGGCCAGCCGAGAAAAGAATAGGCGATATTGCGTCACCCTGCCGTACACCTTGTTCTACATTAATTCCCACTTCAAGATCATCAAGGTGAATTGCGGCTGTAGCTCCATCATATATCGACCCTAATAAGTTTTTATATGCTTTCTCTACCACTCGGCTAAGCAGTGCATCCATTATTGCATGCTTTGAGATGGAATCAAATGCTTTTTCGTAGTCGATAAAAGCCAAGCACAGTGGCACGGTGTATTTGTTGGGCCTTTCTATGGCCTGCAGTACAACCTGGATGTGATCCATTGTACTGAATCCACTTCTAAATCTTGCTTGTTCTCTTGGTTGTGCGTCATTCAGTTGTTTCAATATTCATTTAGTAATTATCTTAGTGAAAACTTTGTACATCACTGATAGGAGGCTTATTGGACGGTAGTTCGTTAAATCTTCCAGTGCTCCGGTACTTCCGGTTCTTCCAGGTACTTTTTGTTCTTTGAGGCATTTTGAGTATAATTTTGCCAGTGTTTTATGTAACGTCCGACCACCAGCTTTTATCATTTCGACAGTTATACTGTCCTTTCCTGGAGCCTTGCCATTTTTCATCCATTCTGTAGCATTTGTTACTTCCTCCAGTAGGATATCTGGCATTTGTTTTTCCGTGGGTATTGTTGTCTTTGATTGGTTCTGATTTTCATATAACTGGGAATAAAATTTTCTGACAAACTCTAACATTTGCGTACGTGCCTTGCATACTGTGCAATCCTCACGCCTTAAGGCATATATTTGCGTTCTTTTGTTTCTCAACTTCTGTTAAGCCTTGTTAATTCCTTTGTTTTCTTCCAAGGTTTTTTGCACTAGCTGCATATTGAATGGGCGCGTGTCCTCTCTGATACGTTTTTTTATAGTTTTGCAGAGCTCAGTGTACTCGACCCTGCCAAAAGAATTACCTGTATTTCTCCTTGCCCGCCGTTTCTTCATTAAATCGATGGTCTCACTGAAGATTTTTGTCTGTTTGAGACATTTTTCTTCTGGTGCTATTGAAGCAGACAAATAACACAGCAAACCGGTTTGACAAAGCAATCTCAAAGTCGCTTCCTCTCACCAGCACTTTCCTATAATCCACTTTGCCATTCTTTGATCTTACCATTCTTTCGCGTTTTCTTCGATTGTTAATACTAACTTTTGCTTGTACCATTCGGTGGTCACTTCCAACATTAAAATTGTTAAGCACAGTACAATTGGTAAATATTGTTTTATCGTTGGTCATGATGTAGTCAATTTCATATATAAATATATATACATGTATATTTACTTATACATACTTACTATATTATTACAATTTTTTTCATCCGGGTGTCAATCCGTTCGTTTAAGGAATTTTCACATTATTGATGACTCTTCGGCAAAATCTTACCTGGCATTTTCAAGTCTTTGCTCTCTTGGTAGTTCGTGTTCGAAGCTGTCTACCATCAAGAATGTGAAAACTCCTTAAACGAACGGATTGGCACTCGGAAAAAAAATTGTAACATTTATTCCACCCGTGAAAACTTGCTTTGGCCCAAATGTCGTCACATCGCCTCGCTCCATGGTCTACCTACCTCCATTTCAATTCCTTCACCTTTGCAATGATGTCACATACTTTCGTCTGTTCTCTGATTCATATGCAGGACTTTCTGTCCCGCTTTATAATGCCAAGCATACACCTTTCTATTCCCCTCTGTGCTACCCGAAGCGCTTTGAATGGATTGTGATGTGAGTGTCCATGCTTCACTTCCATAAGTCAGAACAGGCAGCACGCACTGATCAAAAACGATTCTATTCAGAAGTGGGAGTTTGTTCTTAAACACCATGTTGAGCCTGCCAAATATCTGCCAGCCACAGTTAATGCGCCGTTCAACGTCCCGGGCGGTATCACCCTCCATTAAAATCCTTAAGAATAATATATATATATATATATATATATATATATATATATATATATATATATATATATATATATATATATATATATATATATATATATATTGGAAAATTGAAAAACTAGAAGTTTTCTTTTTATTTTTTACCCATTTTTGTTACTTTTAATATTTTTAATATAAGGTAATTCATCCAACTCTGAAAAAAGAAAACGATTATCTCAATTTTTACTTTATCATTTGCAGTGAATCTTTGTCTTGCGACTTATTGCTCGGGTTTGATCATAAACTTTTGCAGCAAGAATCTGAGATACATGTGCAGGCGCATCATCTACGATAAAAGTGTACCTTATGTTTAGCTAGATGTGGATATTTGGACCACCGCCCTCTTTACAAGAAAAAAATTCCAAAGCGCCCTTTCTATAACAGTTACTTATAGCAAATATTAAAATATAGTTGCACATTATCTATAACTATTATGTTTGTCTCTCTATCTATTAAGAATCACATAATATAAATTAATTAAAAATATCATCACATAAAGTAAAGAATTATTTAAATATTTAATAGAGTAAAGATTAAGTATTAGAGGTATTCAACTTGAAGAGATTAAATAATCTCCTGATGATGCTAACATGATTAGCGAAACATGCGTTGAGAACTTAAAAAACGTGATTTGGTGTTTAGTAGAAATATCTTTGAGTTTAGTATTATTTTTGTGTATCTATCTACTAAGAATCACAAAGTATAAATTAATTATAAATACTATCAATTAGAGGAAATAAATATTTATTAAAAATTTTAAAATAAATATAAAATCGATAAGAAATAAACAAATTAGTGAGATGGTTGAGGCTGGTGGAATTTTAGCAACATCAATCGTAAATCACCACGCTCAGTTATGTGCAACTCAGTACAATTATGTTTAAAACATCCCGGAATCGATCCATAAAATCAGCATGAAGAATCTCCAAATATTGGCAGTAAATATGTAAATCTTACTGTTTTGCAGGGATTTCTGATAATGTGAGACAATGCCTGCATTCACCTTTATCTAAATTTCGTTTGAATCGAAGTTTCCCCACAAAGCAGCAATGACGATTTTTTTGTTTTGATTAAATTTAACTCACCTTACGGTTTAAAACCTTAAGTTTTTCATCTCTGTTTTCAAGGAGATCCAGTACTGAGTCAAATTCCGCCCCCATGGAAAGCTCCAGCGCCCACTACGGCGGTACCGCCTTTTTTGCCAAATAATTTATGAGCAGATGATTCATTTTCACTTTATTTTGGGTCATTTTCAACTGCTATCACCCACTGTGAGATCTAGTGCATCATATCTGACCTATATGATTTATCTACTATAATGAAACTTTGAAGAAACGCAGAAGAATCTCGTTTAAATAAGTTTACATATTCTTAAAAAGTATTCATTTGAATGCGTCTTTTGCCGAATGTTAACAAACGTGGTGCCCATCGAGCCGAAAGATTTTTCGCACCCAAAACATCGTCTAAAATGTCACAGACATCAAACTATCAAAATATTTACAATGTCAACAAGTTCATGTACTTTCAGTGGGTGACTATTTAGTACGACATAGTCAATTGTTCTGTTTGATTTTGTTGGTCTTAGCCATCTTTGGTCTACCCAAGCTTTCCAGATCTTCAAAGCATTTGTGACTACGTTTAAATTCAACCGCCCACTTTTTTTACCATCGATAATAAAAGGAAATAATCCTTTAGAACGAAACCTAACTATTTTTTAATGTTTAAGGGTTGAAATTTTAAGAGGAAAAAGAGAAGACATTTTCAGCACATACTGAAAGACTGGGGTATCATATTCCATTGTTTTTTAAAATATTTGACCCATACAAATAATTGATTCGTGGTTAATCTATCCCTGTTAAAACCGTCCTGGTATTTTCTCAAAATATTTTCTGCGTATACTTGAATCCTGCTTTTTATAATTTCTGTTAGTATTTTATATGTGAAATAAAGTAAAATTATTCCTCTGTAATTTTCACAGACCAGTGTATCTCGTTTCTTATTGATAAGCCATATAGTGGCCTTGAGGCATTGTTTCTTTTTCCCATATTAGTCTGATAAGTTGGAACAGTTCTTCTGTTAACATTTTATCACTTTCTTTATTTAACTCCGCGGGGATACTATTTATCCTAGGGGCTCTGTTTCTATGCATCGTATTTATGATTTATTTAACCTCATCTCAAAATCTACTGCATTTTTTCTTGGGATTCCAATATGACATGAATTATTTCGATCTTGCTTTTACAGTTTTTGAAAGGATTGTTTACATCTATCTAGGATTTCATTTGTTTTTGTTAGTATATCCATATTTTATGCTATATACAGTGCTGCTTTGGATCAAATTTTTCTTCAACTCTGTCTTCGCAAGCTTTTTCAAATCTAGAAAAGGTTTTGGACATAGTTTTACTCTTCTCGCATTTACAAATTCTATGTGATACTCTAGTGCAATATTGCAGATATATTGTTGATATGAAGCCATTTTAAAATGTTTTTCATCAAGATAATGCCAAAGCGAATACAGTCCATTAAACAGGGCAGCTTTAGAAGAGTCCGCTGCAGTTATGTTTTTGGTCGAACTTGGGATTGTCCAATCCGCTGTCACTGCAATCCAAGCGATTGTCCTCGCCACCAGCAACTTTAAATGAACTTAAAGAATGTGTAAGATACAAGAGGGATACCTTGTCATTAAAAGACGTAGATACTTTTACTTACCTTACTTCTTTACCTTACTACTGACTTTACCTTACTTCTTATGTTTTGTATGAACCGTAAGTGGAATTTGTTATTTTTTATATCATTACGTAATATCGTCATCATGTATACAAAAATGTTACAAACTTAATCAAACAAAATACATTCTTGTGTTACATTTTTTCTGTTCTCTATTATATTTTGCAAATAATATGTACTAGATTAGCCATATGTACTAGACGAACAGTTAACGCCTTGTTAAAAGACCCAATAATATGAAAATATAATGCAAAACACTAATGCAACGCCACTGGCCAACTTCCACAACGAAGATTTATACTGCACCTATTGCATTTATATTGAGAAAGTTCTAAAGGTAATGGAAAGTAGTCCATAAAGTATCCGGGAAAGGGACATAAATATTTAGGATGTTTCGAACGTAAGCCAGTTGCCAGTTTCTTCACAAAGTTAATTCCTTCACTAATTTGTTACAGTACTTTTCAAAAGATTAGAAGGAAATTTAGATGATTGCTTTTACTTCCGCGACTTAATGTGATAAATTCATTTAATCCACTAGATTTTGTTGGGTTTTGATACAAAATAGTAAACAAACTTAAACAGAATTTTAATATATCGTATATCAGTTAAAACGAAGTTTGTTTGGAAATGTTTGTGATTTGTGGAAAGTAGATAAACTAGATGTTTAAATATTCATGTATTTTTATTTTTGAAGACAAATGTTCTATAGAATACATCAAAACTCTTATTTTATTTGAATAGAATAAAAATGAAGGGTAGAGCAGGTATCACGCTAAAATGTTTTGGCGCCATTTTTTTTGTAATGCATTTTTGTAATGTAATACAAACTTGCACTTACTGATGTTTCTGACCCAGATGAAAAACAAAATGTCTACGATAATCTCTCACGTACTGTACAAGAAACAGTAACAACTAACATCCCTATTGTATTGGGGGATTTAAATGAAAGAATTGGAAACGATAATACTAATCTGGAAAGAATGAAAATGGTGAAATGAGTGAAAACGGTGAACTCCTCACAAATTTGTGTTTAACTTACAAATTACTGATCAGTGGTACGCTATTCCCTTTTAAAAGAGTTCACAAAATAACCTGAGTCTCACTTGATGAAAGGACCAAAAATCAGACTGATCAAATTATGATTTCAAGAAGATGGAGAGCTTCGCTGTTTGATGTGCGAAACAGAAGAGATGCAGACAGTTCTAGTGACAACCACCTTCTAATCGGTTGTATACGACTGAAACTTGTAACTAACACCTGTAAACCAAATGCTCTTGGTTTTAGGGAAAGGTGCAACATCATCAAATTAGCCACAACGCAAGGAATAGGAAGTTACAAACATACTTTGAGAAATAATATTCACTTACTACCGGAACATAAGAATTGGGAAATAATGTCCAATATGTTAAATGAAACTGCAAATCATGTTCCCAATGAACGGAAAAATGTATTAATATTTAATTTATCAAAAAAGGAGACTTTCGCATTTGTGACAATTGGCGTGATATAACATTACTAAACGCAATCATTAAAGTTGCAGCACAAATCATTTTAACAAGATTGATAGGACATAAAGAAGCAGAAATGTGTCCAGGTCAAGCAGGTTCCAGACCGGGTCACTCGTGTAGTGATCACATAAATACACACAATGTTAGGATCATACTGGAACCAAACGCTGGGTTCCACAATCTGATGTGGAACGCACAGCAACCTGCATCTTCGCCAAAATGAGATTCTGTTAGTTCCGCCCCGGGGGCTGTATAACTCTGAAATACTGTATGTGTAAGCCATCCGACGTGAAGTTGACGAAAGTGTGGATTATTTGATTGTGGATAGGGTCTACGTATTCTTGACGAGAAAGCATATGTGGGTACCCTGATGAGTCTAACTACCAACAGACGAAACATGTGCCCTCCATTGTAAAAGATGGGTGGGGCTCAATCCCGGTTAAGCAACTAACCGAATGTTCATCAGCCCGTATCGATCCACTGCTGGATGAAGGTCTCTTCAGTATGCTTCCAATTTTCACGGTCCTGGGCTTTCCTCTGCCACTCGGGTCCTATATACTTAACGATGTCAACAGTTCGTCGAGCTTTCGGTCTTCTTCGCGGACGTTTACGATCAAGCGGTGTTCACTCCAGGATTGCCCTGGTCCATCTGTTGTCCTTTCGCCTCGCTACATGGCCTGCCCATCTACATTTCAATTGCTTCACTCTTCTAATGATGTTACACACTTTTGTTTGTTCCCTGGTCCATACGCACGGCTTTCTGTCTCATCTTGTAATGCCAAGCATATATCTTTCCATTCCCCTCTGCGCTACCCGAAGTTTTTGAATTGATTGCGATGTGATTGTCCAGGTTTCACTCCCGTAAATCATAACGGGCAAGACGCACTGATCGAAGACTTTTCTTTTCAGGCAAAGTGGGAGTCTGCTCTTAAACACTATGTTGCGCCTACCAAATGTCTGCCAGCCACACTTAACACGCCGTACCACCTCCCGGGCGGTATCCCCCTCCATTCAAATCCTCTGCCCAAGATATGTAAAGTGGTCCACAATCTCCAAATCCCTTTCTAAAACTGAAATTATCCGGTCCTAAGCGAATTTATTAAACATAACTTTAATCTTTTTCAGGTTTATTTTTAATCCAAATGGTTTACCCGCTCTTTGCAGCTCTTCTGAGTCTTGTGAAAGGAGAACGATATCTGCAAATCTAAGATGGTTTAAGTTTGAACCATTAATCTTGACACCATCCTGTTCCCAATCCAATTTACGGAATACTTCCTCAAGGCAAGCCGAGAAAAAATAGGCGATATTGCGTCACCCTGCCTTATATATATATATATATATATATATATATATATATATATATATATATATATATATATATATATATATATATATATATATATACATTGCTGTGTGTATTAGCTGATTTACACTATATAACAAATCAATACTAACGTATCGGGCAACTAATTTTATTAGTTTGTTCAGGAAATACACAGAGACGTTTATCCAGTAAAATAAGTATATATTTGTTTTTTTTGAGATTATCGGTCAATTGTATTAATAAAATTATCATTTTTTTTATATTTTATTAACGTTTCAGTTTATTTTATTAATCCATCCTTTCAAATGAAATGTCAATAAAATAGTAAAAAAAAATGTATTAATACAATTAACCGAAAATCCCGAAAACACTAAAAAAATAATAATATTAAACGGTCAGAAGAAAAATACATAATATATGTCGAATATATGTCGTGTCATAATATATGTCGAATAATATTACATGGCTCTGAATTCTTGGTGGCTTTGAATTATTCGCAATGTCCGTCGCAGAGAAAAAGAGCATCTGATTAAATAAAGATAGATATAGAAATTAGAAAAGTAGGGATGAGAAAGATCGTAGGAGAAATGTGCACTTAAGGTAGGTTTACATCAATACAAATTTCCGTTATGCGGTTTGTATATGTTGTATATAAGTCACACACAAATGTTGTCGCCGCACAGCACGCACATCAACCGTCTGTTTTCTATCAGATAATTTAAACAAACTGTTCCACTAATTTCAACACGCACGCATAATTTTATTGGTGTGGACCTAGCTTTAGAGGATGGACCCCGGTCCGGACTCGTGCCCTTAGAGGTTGTCCCTGTTTCTGCATTATACAGAAGTAGTGGTAACAGGTCTTTCAAATTGAGCGATTTTTTAAAATTCTTGAATAAAATACAGATGGCGTTATAAATTTACCTAGGTCGAGTCTCATTTCAGAAGTGACTTTCATAAAAATGGAATCTTACACAATAAAACAACGCGTTAAAATTGTTGAAATATTTTATGAAAATGGGCGTTCAGTGGAAAATGTTTGCATAATCGTTCATCTGCAAGCACCAGCTGAATTGTGTAAAAATTTCAAGAAACTGGTTCGGTGGAAGATAAAAGGAGAGCAATATATAGTGCTGGTGGTCACAAAAGCATATTAATTTAATACGTGAAAATGTTGTTGAAGACCCAGAAATTTCCATTAGTCAACGTTCACTACAATTTGGACTCTGTGAATCCGCAACAACCGCTCTGAAAGTATGTAAGGTTTAAATAACACAGGAACTAAAGACAAACGCGCAAGTTATATTATGACTAAATACATGCTAAAAGAACAAATACATGGAAAGGAACTTGACTACGTTGAAAGAAATTTCTTTGTTGTTTTCTTTGCCAAATTTGAGAAATTTTCGAACGACCCTTGTTTCTCATTAGTGATCGTCCTCTGTTTTTTTGACCTTCATATGGACGTCAGTTTTGGATGACATGGTTCCACCTATTGTATAACAGCATTTAGTTGTGTCCTGCGAATCTCCATTTAAGTCGGGCAGCATATTTTACTATGTCTATTATTTATGTCTATTATTGTTCCTTTGTCGTATCCATGTATTGTTTTTGTGGTTTCGTAGAATTATATTCCGAATTATTCGCTCCATAGTTCTCTGTGTTAGTTTATTGATTGACCCCTATATATAAATATATATATATATATATATATATATATATATATATATATATATATATATATATATATATATATATATATATATATATATATATATATATAGTGTATATATATATAGTATATATATATATATATATATATATATATATATATATATATATATATATATATATATATATATATATATATATATATATATATATATATATATATATATATATATATATATATATATATGCAGTGTTAGAATTCCTTGGACTGCATCCAATGAGACAACAGTGCTGAGTGTCATCAGACACCCAACCGCTGGGCTCCACAATCTCATGCGGAACACACAACAACCTGCGTCTCCGCCTAAATGAGCATTTTGTAGATTGCTGGGAATGGGCCCCACTCATCTACCTATCTAGATAAAAAGTCGTCTAATGTCCGTTTGCCTAAACCGATTTTCCTCAATTTGGATTCATTTAAAAGGCAATTGCTGGGACAATCAAATAATCTGGGAGATAAATTATTTAATTTATAAATGAAACCCCGAGGTGGCGTTACATTCAACAATAGTTTTTTTGTTGTTTTGTTCAGTTTTTTCAAATGGAATGGTACAGCTTTTATTACATGACTAGAAAGGTAATTTAAAGAGGAATCATCCAGTGAGAACCCGAAATCGATATCTCTGAATCTCTCGAAATCGATTTTTCTGAAAAAATCAGTTATTATTTCACTACTACCTGCATTAAGTTAAAAAAATATTAACCTAATGTTTGCCTTCCCTCACACTTTACCCAGGCTTAGGACTGGTCCAAATTCTTCGTGCCATATTAATTTGCCTCGGCCTCGTTATTCGTAAAAGGTATTGTTAGATATTATTATAATAATTATTAATAATCAATAAATGCAATGTTGAAAATGTAATGCATTTCAAAACTGACAAGTTAATTTGACTGTTTTTGTTTGTTTCCATGGTTTGGTTCCCTTCTTACACTCTTTGTGTAATGTACCTAAGGATTGCATGCGTTTATTTGGAAACCCGAAAACGCATAATTTCATTCATCCATTCATTTAGTTTAAAAGAAAGAGTAGGTATATTTATTAATGACTGATTTCAATATTCTGTCAAGTAGTATTTAAGCACCACAAAAGAGAAAATGGAACAATTGGGGAAAGGTATTTTTTCCGCTTATGTAATTAAATTAGAAAATATTATAAAGGTCAGGATTAGAACATTTGTGATGATTGATGCTGAATAGATAATTTTATTTTTTAAATAAAATTGTTGCGGTTGCGATTGCGACCTAAATATTAAAACCAATTTTGACTTAATATTACGGTAAAAATTAAAACTAACTGATTTTTTTCAGAAAAATCGAAATATCTCTTGACATGTCAGAGATATCGATTTCGGGTGTTCACTGGACGATTCCTCTTTAAATTACCTTTCTTGCCATGTAGTAAAAGCTGTACCATTCCATTTGAAAAAACTGAACAAAACTTCAAAAAACTATTGTTGAATGTAACGCCATCTCGCGGTTTCATTTATAAACTAAATAATTTATCTCCCAGATTATCTGATTGTCCCAGCAATTGCCTTTTAAATGAATCCAAATTGAGGAAAATCTGTTAAGGCAAACGGACATTAGACGACTTTTTATCTCAATAGCTAAAACTCCCCCCCTGCCCCCCCCCCCGCACTCTATTCGTGAAATTACGACAAAATGTCATAAAACAAAGTTGTAGGAGACAGTTTGCTAATTATAACTGAGAATGTTTCTTACTCGGTTAAGACTTGAAAATACACAAAAAAAATGATTTTTAAAAATGTTTAGCTCGTCGCGCCTTCTTGCGGTCGTTTTAGAAGCTTAAAAATATTTTTGGTAAATTTCTCATGATCATTTTTAGTACAATTTTTTTCCCCTATAAATAGTTTTCAAGATACCGCCGCGATCCATGCTTAATGGGACACCTGGTATATACACACATATATATCTGCCACAATTATTACAAGATGTTCCTTTAAATGTTAGACAGAATATGTGATTTCTTGGTAAAGATGAGGATGGAGCTCCGCCACATTTTAGAAGTGAAGTTCACGAACATTTAAATAATGAATTTTCTAACAAATGGATAGGGCGTAATGGACCTATTTCTTGGCCAAAACGCTTCCCGGATTTAAGGCCCTACGATTTCTTTCTGTGGGACTATTTAAAAAAGTTAGTTTATCCCGATGAAGAATTTATATGAGTTAAGAATTGATTTGTCTATCAGAACCGCATATATATATATATATATATATATATATATATATATATATATATATATATATATATATATATATATATATATATATATATATATGCGGTTCTGATAGACAAATCAATTCTTAACTCATATAAATTCTTTACATTAGAACATTAAATTCACAGTTGACGAAAAACAACATAATAGTATTAACTAACTAGTTATACTAATTAACTAGTTATACATAATAAATCTTGTCATCCTTATTCACAAAAGATGGCAACATTTAATTCTTTATACATAATTATGTATATACAAGAAAAGTTACTAAATTAGTATCGAAATATTTATACAAAACAAACAATATAAATATTGCTTTTAAAATAAGCAATAGTCAAGGACGCCTCATTAAAAACAATAAAAGTCAAACAAATCTGTATAAATCAGGAGTTTATTTAATTGAGTGCGCAATTTTGTGTTTTCGCAGTTATTGTCTATTATTTTTCGGTTAAGTTTAATCATCATATTAAGCTTATACATTACTGAATGCATCAATTCACGTTTCAATCCACGAGTAAAAACATTCCCCTGAATAAACGTCTCTGTTTATTTCCTGAACAGACTAATAAAATTAATTGCCCGATACGTTAGTATTGATCTGTTATATAGTGTGAATCAGCTAACACGCACAGAAAAGTATATATATATATATATATATATATATATATATATATATATATATATATATATATATATATATATATATATATATATATATATATATATATGCGGTTCTGATAGGCAAATCAATTCTTAACTCATATAAATTCTTTACATTAGAACATTAAATTCACAGTTGACGAAAAACAACATAATAGTATTAACTAACTAGTTATACTAATTAACTAGTTATACATAATAAATCTTGTCATTCCTATTCACAAGAGATGGCAACATTTAACTCTTTTATACATAGATTATTAAATATCTCCATGTCAATAGATAATTATAATAAAGGATTAAATGTCATCAACAAGATCGCAGTAAATAACGACCCAAATATAAAAATAAAATAATGAATAAAAAAAAGTTATAATAAAACCATTAATTTAATATATCCGGTAAATAATTTTAAAAATGAAGCGTTCAAAACAATTATATATACAAGAAAAGTTACTAAATTAGTATCGAAATATTTATACAAAACAAACAATATAAATATTGCTTTTAAAATAAGCAATAGTCTAGGACGCCTCATTAAAAACAATAAAAGTCAAACAAATCTGTATAAATCAGGAGTTTATTTAATTCAGTGCGCAATTTTGTGTTTTCGCAGTTATTGTCTATTATTTTTCGGTTAAGTTTAATCATTATATTAAGCTTATACATTACTGAATGCATCAATTCACGTTTCAATCCACGAGTAAAAACATTCCCCTGAATAAACGTCTCTGTTTATTTCCTGAACAGACTAATAAAATTAATTGCCCGATACGTTAGTATTGATCTGTTATATAGTGTGAATCAGCTAACACGCACAGAAAAGTATATATATATATATATATATATATATATATATATATATATATATATATATATATATATATATATATATATATATATATATATATATATATATATATATATATCTATATATATATATTTATATATATATATATATATATATATATATATATATATATATATATATATATATATATATATATATACATATATACCTACGATATAAAAATATATATATACATATATACCTACATACATATATACCTACGATATAAATGTATATATATATATATATACATTTATACCTACGATACTATAATGATAACCTCGATAACGAATTATGAAGTCGGTAAATATAAATCGAAATAGTCCTAAATGTACAGAAAGAACCACTAGAGAAACCACTTGCCTTTCAATACCACAACACAAGATCTAAAAAATTATTATTATCCTCATTCTCCAAATTCGCAGGATATGACACCCTTTATCATTTATTTCGATCATTACAGAACTCTCTGAACGAGAAAGCTATTGCATCCACTTAATGGAAGAGTATCAAAAGACGATACAAGACATCGTGAAAGAAAAATTTGTAATGAAAGTGTAACAAAAAAATATAATTCTCAACTTCAGATTATATGAAAGTTTCCATCTAATTCCAGAGTCCAATTGGAGTCCTTATTAATATCCTTCAAAGCAAATCCTGACCGACCCTGCAGTTGAAGCTTAGGGAGCGACGATTTCAAATTCACACCAATTTGCATTCTAATTTGAATTTAAGGGCAGTAACTCCGCCTATATATGATATTCACTTCCTAACATGATCAGGTCTTCACTCATATTTTAATTCAAAGTTCAGAAGTTATATAACATCATATCATGATATACAAAACTGAATGATTGAAAACAATTTAGAATTCGAATGTATAATATAAATATGATGTTTGCAATATGCTATAAGTTAAACAATATTCTTTCGTTAGAATACATCCCTTTTTATGTTTTAGCACTTTTCTTAGATTATATAATAAATATATTATTTATTATATAACATACATTTATTATATATATATATATATATATATATATATATATATATATATATATATATATATATATATATATATATATATATATATATATATATATATATATATATATATATATATATGTATAGGTTAAGTTAAGTTGGGTGCTTAATGATACAATCAAAAGCATATGTCAGAATATTATAAAGAATACAATAATCAAATAGTAAGGTGATTTTTTAAATATAATACCAAGCATTTATTTATTTATTCAAACTTATTTTCTCTCTTTCAAAGTGATGCCCGCTCACTACAATATACGTATTCCAACATTTTTTCCAGAAAAAAGCTTCTCGTCTATGGTGGCTTTAAAAACTAAATATAGAAATCGTCTATTATCACTGGAAAATAATTTGCTTATGTGTGTTTGCAATGATTACCCACGTATAGAAAAACTTTTAAGTGAAAATTAAAATCAACCGTCGCACTAAATTATTATCTCAAAGAACTTTGACTATTAATTTACTTAAGATTATTTTGTTACTACCTGGTAATATTTCATTTTGTTACACATTGCGAGCCCCCCATATTCCGGAACGCTATATCCCTTCGCGACCCCCAGGTTGAGAAACGATGACGTAGGAGGTCTTCCTGAACGAGCTTCATGTTCAACTGCTTCTTTATCATCATTAAAGTCCTTGTATGACATGTATCGTCCTTAACATTTACTTAGCATTTTTAAAAATTTCGTTTTTTTGATAAAATTAAATGCAAATTATTTGTTTGATAAATTAATTTTCGATTCTTTATTTTCGAATATGACACTCTGTATATTATTGGATGGTCGGATGCAGAATTTGATTTTGCATCGATTAGCTATAACTTTCTCTATATCTATTTTCAACGGTTTTCTTGTTAATCCATATTTTCTATTTTAATGTGACTTTTGGCAGAACCGATACATCGCCATCGTTTATTTTTCGAAACAAAATGAACATGACTGAAACAGCAGAAATTTACATTAATTAAAACATGAAAACAAAACCGGAACATAACAAAATTTAGAACGTAGTAACGAATGAAAAATATAAAAAATTGTGACATAATTACAAGAAATAATAAATGAATGTAAAATTACAATAATTGTTCTATATGACCGCCATTTTGGTTCAAACACTGGATGACTCTGTCATATACTCCTCGCGAAACAGACCTCCGAATTTTGCCTGGACTTACACAGTTCAATAATTCCTCTCTAGTTTGTACAGGCCTAGAGTACACTAATTATTTTATACGGTCCCAGAGGTGAAAATCCAAGGGCATCAAATCGGATAATCTGGGTGGCCAGTTCCAGGGTCTCTGTGGGCCAATCTACGAATCCTCGAACATCAAGATCAACTGCTGGTGTACAGCTATAGTGGAATGTCCTGTAGCACAATCCAGCTGATACAAACTGTTTGCTTTGTCATGTGGAGGTAGAACATTTAGGAAATCACTAACAAGCCTTCTGAACATCTCCAGATATCTAGCCCCATTCAAATTTTCATCGTACACTTGATATACCACTATTACCCATAATTAAACAAAAATTAAAAATTAAAACTAAAGTAATCCTGGTGATTATGTTCTCTTATGACATGTGGATTGTCTTGTGCCCAGTAGCGATTATTTTGGCGATTTATAATTCTTTGCCTGCTGAATTTTGATTCATTAGTCCACATAATCTTATGAAGAAATATCGGATCTTCAGTCATTTTTACGCACATGAACTCGCAAAAGTCGACACGTCTTGCCACATCACCAAGACGTAATCCGTGCACAATTATCTCAGAAATACCCAAATCCAGCGCCGCTGCTGGAGTTGAACTCTGTGGAGTTTAAACTTCATTATCTATTACGGGCTTTAGGTAATTTCGTGTTGCACTTACACTCCCAGTTGTCATAAACCGAGCTTCGATTTTTGCGAATCTTGCTGGTAGGTCCGATAGATTCGCTAAATAATCTGCATGTTCGTCTGACAACTCGTCCACATTCACCATACGTATAAAACAAATTTAACAAATCAGTATTGGAATATTCTCAAAAAATTAACGAAATCACTAAAACTGTAAGTAGGTAGCTCACGAATGTGTGAGCTAATACTGCTTTGTTTCAATCCTTTGTTTTCATTGTTCAACATTGTTTCAGTTACTGTCAAAATCAAGGCTTACTAGACAGAACTTTTGGAGGTTCATCGGCTTTTGATAAAAAAAACATGAATTAACAAGAAAACCGTTGAAAATAGGTATAGGGAAAGTTATAGCGAATCGATGCAGAAACAAATTCTGCATCCTACCATCCAATAGTATACAGAGTGTCAAATTTGAATGAACGAACTTTGAAAACAATGTAATTGGTCTTCAAATTTTGGACATCCTGTATGCGGCAAATGAATTATCAAAGTGGATTTCGAAAGTATCATTCTCATGCTTCCGTCTATCCCACAAGAGCTTAGCACCACTCGAAAATGGGTAAAAGACTCAGTGTTGAAAATAAGACAACCTCTTTCAAAATTTTCAAAAGAATCAATATATTTAATTAAGAAACAGTTCAAAATAGGTATAGAGAAACCTGATGAAACTCATCTTCTCAAAATTTTCGCAGGAATCCAAAAATGAAATAATATACCGAGTATTCCATTTAAAATAAGTAAGTTGCTGGCGACTTTCGGGATCGAATTCGAGTCTTATGAACTTGAAAATATTTTAAAATGAAAAAGAATCTTAAATAACGCGGAAGTCCAAAAATTCAGAATTCTAAGTTTTTTCTAACCACCTTTCCTTCATTTCGGCATTACTTTTGTCAATTTTACTTCCAACTTCTTATCCCGCCGGTATAAAATGCCAAAATAAGAAAACAACACCAAGTGACGAGAATAGCGAGAGAAACAAGAATTACGATTAATCGGGCTGGTTAACCTTTACATGACTCTTTCGCTTGGCATACTCCAAAAGAGGATCGAAGCTTACTCTGGCATTTCAGCCCTTGAGAAAGCAAAAGAAAATATAGAGTGCGATTTGAAGCGAGGCGTACGTCAAGCGTTGGCCTTTCGGTTTTTGATTAACAGATGTGCACTATTTTTCAACCGGAAGAAAAAGTGGAATACAGAGAGTTTTTCCTGGTGGTGATGGGGTGATAATGATAGCGCAAATAAATGAAGCTTTTCTTTTGGTAACTATTAATAACTTGATACAAAGAAGCTTCTATAATTTGTCAATTATAAGAGGGAAAATAAGTTAATCGTCCGCATAAAACTTAATATGTCTTATCTTAAATAAAACATATTTACATCGGTTTGTCCTGAAAGTTAGTGGCCATTTAATAGTTGCCCTTTTAACGTTTGCAAATAAAAATATGTAGTGGATCAGTAGGGCAGAGCGCTTGATCTCCCGTAACTTTAAGAATATGCATCGGATTTAATCGATTATTACTCTATTAGGTTCATAATTTACTCTTCTCCAAAGCGTCTAGCGGTATAAAAACAATCCAAGTACAAATTTAAGAGTTACTGTCGAAAATGCGAGAGCCTTCAACGTGCTCCACTAATGGGTCTAGTTGAGCATGGGTATCGAGCTAGTTGACCAATGTCTAAAATAGACTTGATGACTGTATAAAATGATCTAAATTACTACTCATTACTATTATATACTCATATTGTTATTATATATCTGGAAAAATAAAATTAAAATCAAACAAAAATGTTCTTTCCAATATTTGAATTATTATTACACTTTTAATATTTAAAATTATATATATATATATATATATATATATATATATATATATATATATATATATATATATATATATATATATATATATATATATATATATTTTGTGGATCAGACCTTTTGTGGATCCCCTTTGTGGATCTGACCTTGACGTGGTAAAGGGGTTTGAGTAGGGCAATGAAGCTTTGAGCTATGCCGTCTGGAGCCTATGCTCCTGGGAGGGTCACCCCTGGCGGACAGGTCAAAGCGGAGGCCTCAGACTAACATGATGCCAACCCGCATTGGACCAGCGTGGCAGATTACGGTCCATACCTTCAACATGGTATTTCAGTATGTTGAAATATGACAGTACAACCTCAAACACGGCCCTCATTCCCCGGAGGCCAAGGGGCAACTACCTACGGCAGCGGGAAGACCTGCCCCAAGGCAGAGGGTGCTAAGAATCACCGGGTTAGATCAGGCTGCCATTGGACTTTTGACATTGCAACGTTAAATATACGGACTATGAAAACAGAGGCCCGATTGCAAGAACTGTTAATCGAACTTGACAACATACATTGGGATATTATTGGGCTCTGTGAAACACGAACGAAGGGTGAAGAGTTAATCAAACTGGAACCAACTGGACACGTACTCTACACTCGAGGTACGGAAAATGGCCGATGTGGCGGAATAGGATTCCTCATCAATCGAAAGCTGAAGGACGGTGTGGTAAAACTTGAAAGTACATCCGACCGATTAGCCCAATGCGTCATTCAGCTGAATAAAAAGTTTAGGCTTCAAATCGTCCAAGCTTATGCACCAACTATAAGCCATAAAGATGAGGAAATTGAGGAATTTTATGATGATGTGGCCCAGCTGTTATACAAGAAGAAATGTAGGTACAAAATCCTGATGGGTGATTTTAATGCCAGAATTGGAACAACAAGAACAGACGAAAATGCAACTGGCCCATATGGAACTGGTGAGCGAGACAATAGAGGTGACAGATTAGTTGATTTTGCTGAAGGACAAGAACTATATATTATGAATTCATTCTATAAGAAAAATATCAGCAGAAAATGGACATGGAAAAGTCCATCTGGGCTCACAAGCGAAATTGACTACATCATGACCAACGATAAAACAATATTTACCAATTGTACTGTCCTTAACAATTTTAATGTTGGAAGTGACCACCAAATTGTACGAGCAAGGGTTCGGATTGACTGTCGAAAAGAGCGCGAAAAAATGGTAAGATCAAAGAAGGGCAAGGTGGATTCTGGAAAACTGCTGGAGAGAGGAAGCGATTTTGAGATTGCTTTGTCAAACCGGTTTGCTGCGTTACAAGATCCAGAGGAGGTGGAAATATCAGTTCAATATGAAGAAATCGCCAACAATGTACTTCAAACGGCTGCTTCAATAGCACCAGAGGAAAAATGTCTCAAACAAACAAAAATCTCCAGTGAGACCATTGATTTAATGAAGAAACGGCGAGCAATGAGAAATGCAGGTAGTCCTTTTGGCAGGGTCGAGTACACTGAGCTCTGCAAAACTATAAGAAAACGTATCAGAGAGGACACGCGCCGATTCAATATGCAGCTAGTGCAAAAAACCCTGGAAGAAAACAAAGGAATTAACAAAGCTAAACAGAAGCTGAGAAACAAAAGAACGCAAATATATGCTTTAAAGCGTGAGGATGGCACAGTATGCAAGGCATGTACGCAAATGTTAGAGGTTGTCAGAAAATTTTATTCCCAGTTATATGAAAATCAGAACCAATCAAAGACAACAATACCCACGGAAAAACAAATGCCAGATATCCTAGTGGAGGAAGTAACAAATGCTATAGAATTGATGAAGAACTGCAAGGCTCCAGGAAAGGATAGTGTAACTGTCGAAATGATAAAAGCTGGTGATCGGACGTTACATAAAGCACTGGCAAAATTATACTCAAAATGCCTCAAAGAACAAAAAGTACCTGACTTATGGAAAAATGCAGAAGTGATCCTTTTACATAAAAAAGGAGCACAGGAAGATATAAAGGACTACCGTCCAATAAGCCTCCTATCAGTGATGTACAAAGTTTTCACTAAGATAATTTCTAAAAGAATATTAAAAAAACTGAATGACGCACAACCAAGAGAACAAGCAGGATTCAGAAGTGGATTCAGTACAATGGATCACATCCAGGTTGTACAGCAGGTCATAGAAAGGCACAACGAATACACCATGCCACTGTGCTTGGCTTTTATCGACTACGAAAAAGCATTTGATTCCATCTGAAAGCATGCGATAATGGATGCACTGCTTAGCCAAGGTGTAGAGAGAGCCTATGTAAACCTATTAGAATCGATATATGATGGAGCTACAGCCACAATTCACCTTGATGATCTTGAAGTGGGAATTAATATAGAACGAGGTGTACGGCAGGGTGACGCAATATCGCCTATTCTTTTCTCGGCTGGCCTTGAAGAAGTATTCCGTAAACTGGATTGGGAACAGGATGGTGCAAACTTAAACCATCTTAGATTTGCAGATGATATTATTGTCATTTCACAAGACCCAGAGGAGCTGCAAAGACGCATACAAGAACTGCAAAGGGCTGGCGAACCATTTGGCTTGAAAATAAACCTGAAAAAGAGTCAGGTTATGTTCAATAACTTCGCTCAGGACAGAAGAATTTCAGTTTTAGGAAGGGATTTAGAGATTGTGGACAGCTTTGTATATCTTGGGCAGAGGATTTCCATGGAGGGGAATACCGCCCGGGAGGTGGAGCGGCGTGTTAGATGTGGCTGGCAGGCATTTGGTAGGCTCAACATAGTGTTTAAGAGCAGACTCCCACTTTGCCTGAAAAGAAAAGTATTCGATCAGTGCGTTCTACCCGTTATGACATACGGAAGTGAAACCTGGACACTCACATCGCAATCAATTCAAAAACTTCGGGTGGCACAGAGGGGAATGGAAAGATGTATGCTTGGCATTACAAGACGAGACAGAAAGTCCTGCGCATGGATCAGGGAACAAACAAATGTGACATCATTGGAAGAGTAAAACAGTGGAAATGGAGATGGGCAGGCTATATAGCGAGGCGATGGGACGACAGATGGACCAAGGCAATCCTGGAGTGGATACCGCTTGATCGCAAACGTCCGCGAAGAAGACCGAAAGCACGATGGACTGATGACATCGTTAAGTATATTGGACCCGAGTGGCAGAGGAAAGCCCAGGACCGTGAAGGTTGGAAGCATGCTGAAGAGGCCTTCATCCTGCAGTGGATCGATACGGGCTGATGATGATATATATATATATATATATATATATATATATATATATATATATATATATATATATATATATATATATATATATATATATATATATATAATTATATAACACAAATTAATATTAAATAACTAATTAATTATGTAAGTAACTAATTATGATGTCAAGAATATTGCTAGATGATAAATAATCCCAAATTAATAATCATCTTTGTCTCTATCACAATTAATACAAACATATCTCTTTAAAGTCATCCTTTTAATATTTAATTGTTTGGCTACAGTATTTACACTCATTTTTTCCTCCTCTACAGCTTTTGCTGCATCACTGAATTGTTGACTAGTAGCTAAACCTTTTGGGGTCTTTCTTTTATATGTTCCTAAAATGTAATAGTAATCATTAATACAATTATCAATATAAAAATTTTGAAATAGTAAACTTTCGGTACAATAATTTTATGCACAAATTAATTAATGGTTATTAATTTATTTTAAAAAAAAAATTCTACACATCTAGTGGGGCTAGTTAAGCAAGCATTGAACACGCGTTGCTCAACTAGCCCCAATTGAGGCAACAAAATAAAAATTAGGTTATAAAAAAATAACAAAAAATAAATAATCATCTATAATCGAGTATATATATTTTTATACGAGTATAGTAGAAAAATTATGTAATATTTTTTTTACGCCAAAAAAAAAAACAAAGCGTTCTCTTATTTTATCAGAGCACCGGACAGCAATTGACAGTCGCACTATGTATTCCCTTCTCATAACATCTTCTTTTTGCCATTTACACTTTTGCTGTAGGTTGTTTAATTTTAAAGATATTTCGATTGCACAACTTGCTCTTATGATCAACTAGCCCCGCTCTACCCTACTGTGTATAAAGATAAAAGGTGTAGCGGTTAATAAATCTTATTTTTTCTTAAAAAAGGCACGTTTAATTTGGAAAAAGAGTAAAAAAGGTTTATTCAAAGTACGGGCCATGTCCATGTTTCCCATCTCTATGGTTATTTGTGGATGTCCTTTCAGAAAAGCAGTACGTCTTTTGAGATGGTCCAGTTATGAAACCATTTTTCAACAGCTCCGTAATTGTTGAAGTGTTTTTTGGAAAGTACGTGAGACATCAATGAAAACAAGTGATAGTCAGAACGGCCTAAGTCTGGTGAGTACGGTGAGAAATAGTACCTCTGACTGCTATCGCTGTTGGGCGTTGTTGTGCTACAAAATCACTTTTCAATATCTTGTAGTCCATTCTGGTCTCTTTTTTTCACATGGTTTCAGAGGCTTATAACACACGAGATCCTTTTGATCCCACCAAATTCACACAATTGTCTTATTTCCAAAGCGTTTCAGTCTTGCGATTGATGTTGATGGTTGTCCTGGGTCAATCCATGATTTTCTGCATTTCGAGTTTTCGAAATGCATCCATTTTTCACGATGCGATGATTGATTAATTTGATTCTTCTGATCGTTCAGCTAATTTGGTACCCATTTTCCTGCTTTCTGGATCTTTCCCATTGCATGCAGACGATCAGAAATGGTTCAGCGACCGAAATAACCTCTCCGCCATTTGTTGTTGAGTTTGCATATCGTCTTCTTCCAACAATGCTTGCAATTCGGCATCTTCATATTTTTTTCGGTTGACCTAGTCGTTCTTTGTCTTTCAAGTCGAAATCACCACTTTTGAATCGTCTAAACCAACGCCCACAAACATCTTGCGTTGAAAGTTGTCACCGTAAGTTTCCACAATGTACAATATCTTTCACTCGCGTTTTTCTTTTGATTGAACAAGAAAAGCTATACGTGCCATAAATGCTTTTCTCTCCAAAGCGATTCGGTCTTGCCATTGATGTTGATGGTTCTTCTGGATCAACCCATGATTTTCTCCGTTCGGGGTTTTCAAAATATATCCATTTTTCGTCTACAGTCACGATCCAATACAAAAAGTCTTTCCTTCATACCTAGAAAGATATACCCCTTTAAGATCAGCAAATATTACACAAAGTGAAATTCAGAATAGAAGCTGTTTCAGACAGAAGGTTGACGTTTGGAAGGTTGGCCAGAGAGAAAAATGTAGGAAGACTGGAACAACTTGGTCTGATGAAAGGAAACAAGCTCATAGCGAAAGAATGAAATTAGTATGGGTGCAAAGGAAGGCTAACAACAACAAACGCCTCTAATTGTATTCCGCGTGGTCCACCAGGGCCCATACGTGAATAATAATAATAAAAACTTTTTTTGTTTAGGAATCGCAAAGGAACTATATAGAAACTTTTTCCACTGATTTTTCTCTGTAAAATTAAAACCAAGATCCAAAACGATCCTGGTTTTTGAACTGATTGTGAAAAATATCCGAGGCAAAGGCAACAAAGGATCCCCCTAGTTTCAGCAGAATCAAAATGTTATACTGTAATTAGAAAAGTTGGTCTCGTATTTCCTGGACGAGGAGATGTGGAAATGATGGATCAAAAATGGACTTAATATCACTAGATCTTGAAACATCGTTCATGTGAGACCATGTAAAACAAGTCAGGTACCAGAAGAGTATCCTGGAAAACTATGGGCTCAAATAGCTGTCTTTATTTTTTATTGAACGGAGAGAGCAATTCCAGACGCACAACTATAGTTTGGTTCCAAGGAAAACCTTTTATAGAAACATACTTGTTTTGTACAGTACCAATGCTCTTAAAGACATGCTATCTCCTCCGAAAAGCCTAGTTATTTCACCAGTCATTTACCTATCTGATAAAGATGGGTTATTAAAAACATAGAGAAGATGAACCATCCGTGATTTCCATTAATTTAGATAGGTTGCTGATATGGCTGATTAGACTGTACTCTGAAATTGAGCTGAATTGTTAATATATGAAGACGGAGTGCAAGGTTATCTGTCTTCTGGAGACTAAGTTCAGTATCCCTGCATGTTAACTATAACTAACATTCGGTGTTTCCGAATAAAAGTAAATAATAGCCAAAACAAACCCAATGTCGTTTTACAGCTTTCACAAATTGATTTATGTGAGATATTCTACGTTGGTCACTTGCCAGCCGGTAATTTTCTCCGATATTTACGCTTAAGCGCCGTAAATCGAACTATCAACAAGGTTTGATCCTCCGAGAAAAGTGCTGATCGTAGATCGAAACCTACATTAAGCTCCAGTCCAGTCGTTGCATAGACTTAGTTGCTGATGCACTTTTGCTCCTAATTTTTTTTATCTTTAATGGGGGAAATCCCTTTAGAAATTTAAAAAAATGTTTTTTTATATTTCGAAAATATAATATATTGAGAGTATACTGGCAAGAGTAAAAATAAAATATTGTATTATATACCCTGGTACCCCAGGTACAGCAACCCACATTTTGGCCTCTGAGATGCGCAAACGAAAGAGTAAGTGGATCACTGTCTAACAGAGACATAGAAGGAACAGTTCCGCGAATGTACAGTACTTAAACGATGTTAAAACAGCGAATGTACTGCTTCGAATGTGGGAATGAGGGAAACAACGAATGTACTGCTAACTCTAAAGGGTTAGGTCATTAGGCTACTGCGCAACCAAACCTTAGAGGCTGAGCTGTAAATATCGACAGGTAAAAACCGGGCTATTCAATTACAATATGATCTTATCTATTATCAGGGTGTTTTAAAAATTTAGCTGGTCATTCATGATTATTATATGACTTAAGGATATTGTTATTTCGAATATTTCTACTAGGTCTAATTTTTTACTTTTCTTTACTGAATATAATAATTTAACAATGTTTATATCTATAAAATGATTGTTTTTAATACGATGTGTAGACGTTCCAGTGCTTTTTATATTATTTAAGGTATTTTTTTATGTTCTTTTAAAATAACGCTCGAAAAAATTCTACAAAAAGACATTTTGAAGGTAATCAATTTACTGATAAACACGGAGAAAGTTTCAGGCCGAGTACAAGTGTATTTGTGTGTATAGTGCAAGTATAATTATTGGCACCTATGCCAAAGTGTTCGCCGAAACCACCGATGAGGCGCGAGTAACGAGACAGAACTGGAAGAGTCTTTCCGAGACAAAAGCAGCTCGTACAGTCCGAAAACAGCAGCAGGTTGAAGAAAACCAGCTTTTTGAAGAGGCTATATGCACCTGGGATCACTGATTGATCACTGAAACAAATTGTTTTATCGTACTGAAACTTAAAACGCGATTATTTCGAAACTGTGCTCTCAAAAACTGCTCGCGCTGTAAAATTAAAACCAAGATCCAAAACGATCCTGGTTTTTGAACTAATTGTGAAAAATATCCAAGGCAAAGGCAACAAAGAATTCCCCCTAGTTTAAGCAGGATGTTATCAAAATGTTATACTGTCATTAGAAATGAATGTATTTTCTGGACGAGGAGATGTGGAAATGATGGATAAAAAATGGACTTAATATCACTAGATCTTGAAACATCGTTCATGTGAGACCATGTAGAACAAGTCAGGTACCAGAAGGGTATCCAGGGAAACTATGGGCTCAAAGTGCTGTCTTCATTTTTTATTGAAAGGAGAGAGCAATTCCAGATGCACAACTATGACTTGGTTCCAAGGGAAACAGCTTTTCGAAGAGGCTATATGCACCTGGGATCACTGATTGATCGGTAAATCACTAAAACGAATCGTTTTATCGTACTGAAACTTTAAACGCGATTATTTCGAAACGGTGTTCTCAAAAACTGCTCGCGCTGTGACTCAAAAAGTTATTGATCGATCTGGCTGAAATTTCGGGAGACTTTTCTCTATATCATTAGCAGAAGAATGTACCTAAAGTTTTAAAGACTTCGTGTAAATAAACTACTCTTTTGGGATAAAAATGTCGAAAAATTGGTACAAAATTTGATTTTTTTTTTAAAGCTTACTTAATTTTTAATTTAATACTTTTTCATAGTTTTATAGGTTTATCCTTCCAGTGCAAATATCAGAAACAGAAAGCATTTTTTTTTATTTCAGATGAATAGAAAAAGAGTGACAGATCAGCAGCCATTTTGTAAAAAAAAATTATAATCTTCAAATATCATATAAAATGATAAAACTTTAAAATGATGTAATTATTTTAACATCTTTAAAAACTCTTCTGAAAAATGACTTATTTTGAGGCGTCTAAAGGGATTTCCCCCCTTAAGCACCGTTAAGGAAGGTGCTGATCGTAGTTCGGAACCCATATTAAGCTGTAGGTCCAGTCGTTAAATGGCCTTAGTTGCTGATGAACCTTTGCTCCTATTTTTTTTACCTTTCAACAAATTGTAAAATAGTGAACGTCGTGAACAATAAGACAAATTTCTAATGATTCTTTTATTCAACTTTTTATATACATTAAGTCTTAATTAAACTACAATATGTATCACCATATTTTTTTACATAAGAATAACAATAGTATTTCCTATTCTGTTAATTATATAAAAAAATGTATTCACTCTCTCAATATTAAAAAAATATTCTATTGTTTCATGCGTATATTTTAATTTAAAAGAAATTACATAAAACAAAAATCAATTAAAAAAATTCGTATGAACAAATATGACGAAACTTTTACGTGATCTTCTACTGCATTTACCACGTTCGAGTACTAAAATCTATAACGCACATTAATACGATTTATTCGTGAAATGCAACACTGCAATTGTAAGGGTATACTAAGGCTCCACCGCTATCTGTCCTAAAGAATTAAGTTTTTGCGGCGTTGGTTTCGACTTTCACTCTAGAATGTCTCAAATATACATTAAACAGGCAAGATTACAGTAATTTTTTAGAAGGGAAATCGTATATACAAACAAAATGATTGGTTAACTTGTGTGTGTGTGTTTTTTTTTATTTTCTACTTATTCTTAGATTTCTATCAGTAAAAATTACACTAGTTAATTATCACTTCGAAGTAAACATATATTTACACGTTTTTTGAACTTATATTGGTTTTGGTTCATGACTATTTCTCGTTGATATCACTAAGACTTAAGGTTGAACCTCACATACAAAATAAGTTTCGAACGAACAAGGAGAATCGTTCCATTTCAAGCCTTTTCCGTCTCGGTTCCACAGTTCTAAACAGTTTTCTTGCTCGCCGTTTTCGTATTCGAAATTGTTGGGTTCTCCGGCGTTCCAGTTTGTGAAAGTTATCGGTCTCCCTGTGGACATCCAGAAGAAGTTTCCTTCGTCTGCCAGGTCGGTGCCAGAGGTCCAGAAGTGCTCGTTTCCAAAACCTAGAAATAAATACAAAAACGTTATCTTAGGTGTCAGAACACTTATTTTTCTAAATGAGGAAACACAACTAAAGCATGAGGAAACAGAAAAATCTTGAAAACATTTTTTCTCATTATCCCCACATATAGAATTGTAATCTCACCTGTCCAGATGATATAAATTAATAATTTTAATCAATAATAATAATAATAACCTTTACTGTATGTTATTACGAGAAACGCTATTATCCAAACGGTATAAAGGGTTTTTATGAAAAAAAAATTGTAAAGTTATTAATTAAATCACCAATCGAAAAGCAACGGTAAGAATTATCATTTTAATTAAATATGTGTAAAAGCATATTTGGCAAATAATAATTAGTTATTATTTACTCAATAAACTACAAATAAACTAATGAATATCGTTAAAGCAATCCATTAAATATTAAAAATCGCGCCATACATCAACCAAAATAGAAGTGGAAACGACGCATTAACTAACTCAGATGACACGACAAAGGGTGTTGGCGACAAAAAATGTGTATTTAAATTCCATTTAAAACCAGAATTGTATTCTGTTCGCGAATATCACGATATACTTTTTATTTACGAAGAAGCTGCCACTAATCAGATTAGAAATGTACCAGGACTTTTTCAATGTGTTTGGAAAAATTGGTTAAAACCATCTGAAACGGTTGGCATTTTAACCAATGATCAAACAAACAATTTCTAGGAACATATTCCAGTTACAGTCTTCCAAACTGTTTCAATTCCCCCAAAAGCCAGATGGCGCCCATAAAATATATTATATGGAAGAAGTGCTTTCGTACTTGAAGCAAACTTTTTCACAAGTTAGAAGTGAGAGTACATTTCAGAGTATCCATGAGGCTATGTCTAAGTTCAGAAGAGAAGAACTTGCCTGAAACAGTACCTTCCTCTAAAACGTATTAAAAGAGGCGTAAAATCATGGACTAGATGTGATTCAAAATCTGGCTACATATACGACTTAAATATATATTCAGGAACAGCTAAAAATAGAAAGCAAAATTCAACCCTAGGAGAAGATGTCGTCATGAAGTTAGCAGAAACTATTCGAGATACTGATGTTAGCCTATGCTTTGACATCTTTTTTACTAGCACTTATAAATAAATTACCTTTGGCTGCAGTTGGTACATCAATAATTACCAGAAAAAACATGCCTACATTCGATATAGATCGAAAGCGTCAAAGAGGTGAAGCTCAGTTTTTATGCAATCATTATGGTACATGTGCAGTCTCATGGAAGGATATCAAAGATGTAACAATCCTTTCAAATTGTCATGGCGGTAAAATGACTGTAGCAAACAGAAAAGCAAAATATGGAAGCCGATCAGAAGTTCCTTACCCAAGGATGGTAAAGTTCTATAGCAAATATATGGGGGAGTTGATTTCTCAGATCAACCTTGTTGGCCTGTACGACATGAATAGAAAGACCGACAAATGGTGGAAAAGACATGGAAAAGATAGACAAGTTCTATCGGCTACTAATGACAACTGCGGTTAATTTCTTGGTCATGTTTGCTGAGCTAAAAGAGAGAGAAAAAATAAGAGTTTCTTGGATTATGTGGTTCCACTGGCTGAATCTCTAATAAGTTGTGATCGACAACATGCAAAAGTGGTACGTAAGACAATATGGTAGGCCGTCATCAGGTTCCAGGCTACTGAATATATATAGGGGATCACTGACCCATCGAAGGGCCAACAAGAAGAAGGTGTCACCGTTATACCAAGAACAAACAAGAAAGAAAAACAAAAACAATTTTTGTGGCTATGCAAACATTCCACCAAGAAGGTAGCAAAAACCCTCTAGAAACTAGGTTCAAACTAGTACCAAATTCGGATTTGTTGTCTTTGGAGACCCAACTACCCCGATTTTGAACCTGATATCTTCAACCTTTTTAAATTAATTTTAATAAATTAAAATCTCAGTTTTTCGAATTTTCTATATAGATGCAAAATTAGAATAATTTGAAAGACAATAGAGCGATTTTTACCCTTTGCAAACATTTCATTGTACATATTAATTTATTGTGATATAAATCTTTATCAATTTTTTATAAATCATTCTCAACGAAAAAAAAAAATGAAAATTTTGTACAATGATTATGTAGGTAGATCGTCCTGTACATAACAAGATACCTTCTGAAAAAAAAAATGTTAAATTGATGATGTTGTATTTCTAAACTGGCAAAATCTAAGTAATGAAGCCAGACTAACCTTCAAACGGCCAAAATTGTTCACATATAGAATGCAGTAAAAAATTTACATAATAAATATTACGAAAGAGTGTTTTCTAATCGAACTGATGAAGCTGCTTAAAATATTTGGAGCCTGAGGGAAAGGTCTGTCTTACATCTTCGTGAAAGTGTTATTGCCTTCATAATCAAACTGTTTAAAGTCTCACATTTTGGTCTAGTTAATAATTTACTTTAAATAGTTTATTGGTTAATTGGATGCTTTGTCGTTACTAGATATCATAGCATTGTAACTCGATCAACTTAAAACACTTGTTAATGTCCGGTATCTATGAACTAGTTCGCAAAATTGGAATTTTGTTTCTTTAATAGGTACGCAGATTTCTGTTCTTTGAATCTGGTCCGAAAATTTCGGACCGTTTGTTCCGCATAGCAGCTACTGCACTCGTTGTAACTTAACATACAAACTCCAGATTTTTGATTTTGTGATTTTGTTTATTGGTTAACTGGGGGGTTTTAAACAATATTTGCAAATTATGTTTCCTTAAAGAGCGAGCTATTTATTCTGAAATTAGGCCGAAATATGTAAGTTGTTTTACTGTCGGGTATACTTCAATTAATAATTGTTTCCGTTTTTTATTTATTAAGAAACTAGTTCATTGAAGCCGTTGTGCTATTAATTTTATTTTTTGCAGTTTTATTTTTCGATTATTTATTACATTTCATCTATTATATACAGCAGCAAAAAAAAAATAAACATTTTAGAAGCGATTGAAATTTATAAATATAATAAAGACCCGTCTAGACAGTTATTAAACGATATGATAGATCTCCAAGATTCCCCACTATTTAAAATATTGCAAAAAAATTTACTCCAATAAAAATAGAAAATTAGGTATATAGGATAAACAGCAGTAACACTTTAAATAATTTTTTCTATTGGAACCTTCGGTGTGAAACACTAAGCTCAAAGAGATTTACCACTAAATAGCGAATCCCTTTTTTTAAGTCCTCTAGGCACGTTTCGCTAACCATATTAGCATCATCAGGGGATGATTTAATCTAATTCTACAATTAAACCATGTTCTATTTATAGGAAGACTCTAATTGCTAACCTACTATCTAATGAAACATGTTACAAAGGATACAAGAAAAAGCAAAAAAAGAGAACAAACGAAAGAAAAAATGAACATGAAGTTTACTGACCCTTACATTAATAATTGAAAAAGTTGGCTGAACGGAATAGGTCCTTTATCCCGGTTCATGATTTCTTGCATTTTTCTATTTCATATGCATCCAAAGCCCTATTGTTATTTTTACTTTTAACCAGTCTTAAATTACTAATGCCTATATTGTGGTCATGTTCGATTGTATGCTGGGCAACACAAGATTTTTCATTTCTCCCTTATCTAATGATTCGGTGATGATGAAAAGTGATTCTGTGTTTAGTGCTAAATCTCTTTGAGTTTAGTGTTATGTAATAATTAAAGTAGGGTTTGAAAATATAACATTGTTTTACGAAACTATAGTCACGCAAAGTTAAAAAATAAAAGTGATAAATATCAAAGTAAAGAAATTGTTTTATTCGACATCAAAATGAATTTTGTATGCATTATTTTTATTCAGTTAATTAATGAATTTTTCACCCATACTGCCAATAAAAGAGGTATATGACTAAAACTGTCATTGTTATAGAGGATGATTTTATTACGAAGAGCGAAATTTAAATTAAAATAAAATGACAAAAAAATTGATGCATTGAAACTATTTATTTTATGTGAAGTAACATTCAGTTGTTACATCGAAAGTTCCTAAATTAGACCTTATTTCGGCAGTAGAGTCTGTTGCTCAAAAATTACCTTCGGAAAGTGCAAATGAATACAGAATTAGGTTAAAACTTATCTTAGAAAAACAATTTAAAATCAAATCAAATTTATATCATGAGGAAAGTTTAGCTATAGATAAAAAAGACATATCTATTAAAATATTGCCATCAGACAAAGGTAACGCCACAGTTATTCTGGACTCTACAGAATATAATAACAAAATTAAAACTTTAATTGATGAAGGAAATTACACTAAAATACCTACAGATCCAACATTAAAAATAGAGAGACAAATTTATAATGCATTATATAAACACAAACGTGAATTTACAGATCTAGAAAGATCACAACTTACACCACATTATAGTAAACCACCTCATTTCTATGGTCTACCAAAAATACACAAAAGTAATATACCACTTCGCCCTATAGTCAGTAGTATAGATTCCCCATGTTATGAACTGGCAAAATTTTTATTAAACATTTTAAATCCACTTTCGGGTAGAACAAATTCATATATTAAAAATACTTCAGATTTTTTAGATAAAATTTCGAACATTAAAATTACAAACCAAAATTAAATGGTTAATTTTGACGTGGTGAGTTTATTTACTAATATACCAGTTGATAAATCACTTTTAATGGTTAGAAAAAGATTAGAACATGACACAACATTAAAAGACCGCACTAAACTAAACATAAATACAATTTTGGAATTATTAACTCTGTGCTTAAAAACCACATATTTTCAATTAGAAAATGAGTATTATCAACAAAATTTCGGAATGGCAATGGGTTCTTCTCTTTTTCCTTTGATGAGTAATATCTTTATGGAGGAACTCGAGAATGACATATTAAATAAATCTCTTAAAAAACCATTAATATGGCTTAGGTATGTTGATGATATTTTTGCTATATGGCAACATAGCATTGATGACCTAAATATTTTTTTAAAGATATAAATTCTCGAGAGCCTACAATTAAGTTTACTTTAGAGATGGAGAAGGAGAATAAATTGCCATTCCTCGACACTTTAATATTAAAACAAAACAATACATTAAAAACTACAGTTTACAGAAAACCGACAAACACCGATAGGTATCTCAATTTCTTTTCAAATCACTCAAAATCGCTCAAAATAGGAGTCATTAAAAGTTTATATGACAGAGCAAAACTTGTTTGTACCGACAGTAAAAAGAAACAAATCACATAAAAGACATTTTAATAAAAAACAATTACACATAAAATTTTATAGATAAATCGTTTAAAAATTTTGATACTAGACAAAACAGACAAGTTATTAATAACAATAATAATAACTCTCAAACAATTAACCTCACAATTCCTTATATCCGCGGTATTTCTGACACAATTAAAAGAGTAGGAAATAAATATCATAAGAACGACATTTAAAACAAAAAATACTCTTAGATCTCTATTAACAAAGATGAAACCAAACAATATACAACAAAATACCAAAAATGTGGTTTATAAAATTCCCTGCGAATATGGCAAATTCTATATAGGTGAGACATCTAGACCGTTAGATGTTAGAGTAAAAGTGCATAAAACCTTCTTAGGAAGGGCGATTTTAATAAATCTAGAATTTGTCAACAGGCATGGAAATCGGATCATAAAATCAATTGAAATAATTCCAACACGGTATTAAAAGAATCGGTAACAAAATACAGAAGATTAAAAGAAACCGATTTAATTAATTTAAATAAAAATAACTATATTGCTCTGCCTTCGGTAGATTTAAATTCAATATGGTTCCCGATTCTAAAGAATACAATTAAACACATTTAAATATTTAAAGTAAAAGTAAAGTGTTTGGATTAGAGGCGCATCAGCAACTAGGCTATTTAGCGACTGGACCTACAGCTTAACGTGGGTTCCGAACCACGGTCATCAGCTTCCAACAAACCCAGGCCAGCACCCCCCTCGGGCTATAAACCCTTGGTTATGTGCCTACCCATAAGTCTATCAGGAAACCTACCGACTGGCGAGTGACCAACGTAGAAGACTTCTCAGAAGGCATCCGGCCTTACCCAGCCTTTAACTGGCGTGACTGAGGGGTAATTCGTAGTCGGATATTACACTCTTGCCTAGAAACAATCACAAACATTTAGGAAAGATAAACGGACAGAAGAAAGAAAAATAACCATCCGAGCGCTGGAATCGAACCAGCTATCGCTCCAGCGCGGATTCGGCAAAGCAGGCGCTCTTACCGCCGCACCAACGCGACCGGCTTTAAATATTTGAATACACAATCATTACAATAAACAATTACACAGTAAACATTACCTATATATATATATATATATATATATATATATATATATATATATATATATATATATATTTTGGTAGTATGTCACTGTCATGAAAATCTATTGTCAATGTAAGTATCGTTGACATATAGAAAAAAATATATTTACTTTCACTCATTAATTTATATATTACAAATTAATATAATTTATTTTTTAGTTTAGTTTTGAAAACGGGGGGAGAGTACCCTCCGAAACGTTAACGTTAAAAGTTTGTACATTTTTTTATAACATTTTTATATGTTTAAAATTTTGTTCATTAGGCAAATTTATTACAAAAAAGAATCACTGAGAAATTTGTCTCCGTTTGGTTTTTTGTTTTTATCCAGTGATACTTCCTTTAAATAAGAACAGGTATTTTTGATATTTTTTGATAATTTTGAGTTTTAGATAGTGGCGAAAAACCCAAATAAAGGAAAAAAATATATGAACACGGCACAATCATTCAGACATTTTTAACATTCAGTTAGGTATGTTGGCTTCCAAGACATCAATAGTTTGATTTATCAGCATATACCAAAGATTTAACATAATCCCAAGGAAAATAATCTAAAGAGATCCGTTCCCCGAAATAATACTGAATTGTTCCCTCTTGAATTGTTCTTACCGAATTGTTCCCTCGATAAATCGATTGTTGCATTGGTTGTATGACATGTGGATCCGTCCTGTTGGAACGACACCTCCTCTACATCAATATCATTCATATTCGGAATTAAATAATTATTAATTGATTTATCATCGCTCTGTAATGATGCCTAGCTTTGTAATTTGCTTTCCAGCTGGATTTTTAAAGAAATATGGCCCAATGATTTCACCAGCGTACAATCCGCACCATACGAAGCATTTTTCTAAATATAGCGGTAATTGTAGAATCATTTGCGGATTATTTTCACTCCAAATGCAGCAATTTTATTTATTAACGTAATCATTTAGTCAAAAATGAGCTTCGTCACTGAAGAAAATGTTGACGTGTGATTTTAAGCCCATTCACCAAACGTACGACGGAAACGATTACTAGGTGGCTAGGATTCTAACGTTCTTAAGAACAAGTGCGGCAACATCAGCAGAATTACATATTTCCTTGAACGGAAGCTTTTTCCCATCTGTAAATTTACTAATTTTGATTTTACTGAAATCAATCACAAGATCGCACATGATTTGAATGAGAGTATCTGCGGGATCTTGTAAGATAACAGACCAAGATCTTTACTCAAAAGTTTCCACGTAGTTGAATAACAAAGTCTAATTTCCTGCGAATGGTAACGAATAATGAATTTGGATTTTTATCAACACTACTAGTAACAACGACGATATTTTCTTCCAAAAGCACAGTTTTTCACCTTGTTTATATTTTAATATCGAGCAGCGTAAAATGAGTTTGGAATTTTCCGATAATTCGGCGAATACATCGCTTGGTCGAGCGATTATTCACGAAGTTCTTTATAAGTTTGGAGCAGAGAAGACTGATTTTGATAATAAAATTCGATAATTTGCAAGCGTTGCTGATTGTGATTTTGACACTCCCACTTTTGACAGCGACGCATATCGATAGTTCGGACACACTAAACAAATAACTCGTTATATGTATCATCAGCTTAAAATGGAGCCAAATTAAAGCCAAATATCTTTTGGAAAATTGTGATTCGGAGAATTTTTGACATGTCTTCAACCACATTCGAAAAAGACGAATATATTATACAGATTTGAGTCAGGCTGCTTATAGGAGTGTTTCAAAAATTACTGTGCTGCCCTCCTATTGGGAGCTTCACTTTAAAATGTACCACAAGAGAAGTTACTTCGAGTGAACCTAGAATGCAAAATGCCATTAGAACGGCATACGCTTTCACCTCAAGAATTATAGGCTGGGAGCTATAAGCTTATCTGTAGAATCTTAGTATCTACAAGCACGTCCAAATCGAATCTTCCCAGATTATTAATGCATTGGGAATAGTATGAATAGTATTGGTTAAACATTAGTCCCGATCATCAGCAACATTAAATGAACTTGAACCACGCATACAGCCCACCCGTGATGCCTTGCCACAAAAAGATATAGATCATCTAATTCATTTCATGCCTCACAGAGTTACAGAGTATTTTATAACTATGGTGGATCTGATCTATATATATATATATATATATATATATATATATATATATATATATATATATATATATATATATATATATATATATATATATAGAAGGTGAAACGACGTGTTAAATGGGCTGGCGGGCATCTGGTAGGCTCCAGCATAGTGTTTAAGAGCAGACTCCCACTTTGCCTGAAAAGAAAAGTATTCGATCAGTACGTCCTGTCCATTATGACTTACGGAAGTAAAACCTGGATCGCAATCAATTAAAAAACTTTAGGTAGCACAGAGGGGAATGGAAAGATGTATGCTTGGCATTACAAGACGAGATAGATAACCCTGTGTATGGATCAGGGGTAAAGCAAAAGTGTGGGATATCATTAGAAGAGTGAAGCAATTGAAATGGAGATGGGTGGGCCATGTAGTGAGGCGATGGGATGACAAATAGACCAAAGCAATCCTGGAGTGGATACCGCCTGATCGCAAACCTCCGCGAAGAAGACCAAAAGCACGATGGACTGATGACATCGTTAAGAATATAGGACCCGAGTGGACCGTAAATATTGGAAGCATGCTGAAGAGGTCTTCTTTCTGCAGTTAATCGAGACGAGCTGATGATGATGATGATGATGATGATGATGATCAAAACACTATACACAAAAGTGGTGATATCGACTTGAAAGACAAAGAATGCCCAGATTCAACCGAAAACATTTGAAGATGCCATATTGCTAACATTGTTGAAAAAAGACCATATGTAAACTCAACAATAACAACAACAACATACCAATGGAAAGATCTAAAAGGCAGGAAAATCGGTACTACATCAGCTGAACGACACATGGAAAAGCGTAAAACGGTGGGCGAAGCTTTACTATCTCAAAAAACTTTTTTGCATGCGATCGTGACTCGAGACGAACAATGGATATATTTCAAGAATCCAAAACGCAGAACATAATCCCAAGATATCCATTAAGTTCGACTGCATTACCAAATCGCTTTGAAAAAAGTCAATATTGTGCATTTGGTAGGATCAGAAGGGTGTCGTGTACCCATGAGCTTCTGAAACCAGGGGAAACAATTAATACCGTTCGCTACCATGATACTACCTAACAAATGATCAGTTTGAAGCATGATTAATCGAAAAGCGACCAGAATGGGCTATTAGACACGGAAAAATAATTTTGCAGCACGATAATGCCACATCACATACAGCGAAAGCGGCCTGAGACACCATTTCTGCTCTTGGCTGGGAAGTCTTCCTCCACCTGTAGTAATCACCACACTTGGCCTCTTCTCACTACCACTTGTTTGTTTTCATCGATGTCTCATGCACTTTCCATGAAACACTTCAACAATTTCAAAAATGTCGAAAAATGGTTTGATAACTGGACCTTCTCAAAAGAAATACTATTTTTCTGGGAACATATCCACAAATTATCAGAGAGATGAGAAAATGTGCTACTGCCGATAGGGCGTACTTTGAATAATTCATTTTTTGTCTTTCACCCAATTAAACGCCACACCAGAAGAGATTTATACAATTGGGCAATCCTGATGATTTAAAGGTTTCGATAACATAACCATCGTAAAAGCTAATATTATTAACAGATTAAAAGCGTAAATTAGTTTCGTATATAACCCACTTTAAAAATAACAGTTTTATAAAAAATGGAAATTTCGGAGCCATGAGTTTAAAGGATTTTAAATATGTCGTGGCCAAACTGGTCGTTTCCCTAATATTATTTTTAACCTTTAAAATTTTGGAACATTGATCACAAAAAGATTTAATAGTCGTAGAAATTTTCCTTCCCTTCTCTTTACAGAAATGAACTAATAAAGGATCTTTCAAATTGAAAGACTCTTTATTAGACAAGACTCTAGTCACCAAAAAATTATGAAAATAATTTATAAAAATCTTCATAAATTGAAGTGATGGTGCATGCTCTGGTGCGGGCTCTGATTATTAACAATATACATAAATTGCATTTATTTTACCAATAATTTATTGGCTTACATCAATGCCAACATATACCTTGCAATTATTCAGGAAGACCCGGTAAGTTTCAAAACAATTCGACAAATTGCCATTATCAACAATATGAAATTATTATTTACAAATTAAACTCTACGCCACGAAGCGGTCAGCTATTAATTCTTTTGTAATACTCACATAGTTATAAGGCATATAAGATGTTCTTGAGCAATTAAGTAAATGTTATAAAGTGAACCATTCCGTACCCGTCAATCTTCTACGCGCGTTCTTGACCTTTTCGCTGGAATGCCTCCGCGTTGAATCAACGAAAAAAAACCGATTTTCATCGATTTCGAACCAAAACAGAAAACTACGAAATATTAACCAGAAAATGAAGAAGGAGAAGCGACGTGCTGCCGTGACATGATTCAAGTTTCGTCATTCAGGATGGTGTGAGCGATACATGTGGGTCAGCTCGAGCGGAATCAGAAATCCGTGATGATTTCGTAAAAATCGAAATGTAACCTCGGAAGATTTAACGTTGATGATGTTTCCGGCAATATTTCATCAGATTGATGAGTGCCAAAAGCATTTCAGTGCGGTGAAGGACTTTTTTTTCTTTAAATACTATCTACAATCGAAAACCAATATGCGCTGGGGGTGACTTATATACGAGAGTAGCTAAAAAAATGTAATTTCTAACATAGTATCATTTGTTTACGAATACTGAGCTGCATATATTATTAACTTCAGACCCATCTATCGGGTGAAACAAGTGTCACACAACAATTTTGTTTTGGCGTCATTCTTTTTCGTGATATTTGTGAAAGTTTGGGTTTGACTGTTAGAGAGTGCACACGTGCAGGTTTTATAATAAAAAAATACACACTGAAAGAATGTGTTATTGTACAAAAAATAATTTTAATTGGGGTTTTAAACATTTTTTGTCATAAATGGAAAGATCATATGTAAGTTTTATAACAAAACTATGTTTATGTTTTTCCTTATAATTAAAAAGTTATATCAAATTGAAAATACATTTTTAAACCTAGTCCCGATGACACGCCGACAATTCCCAAAAAAACCCGAACGTATGTGACCTCACAATGGTAACGAAGGCTAATATCGAGCCGGCTCGGAACAATTCGGAAGTTACACCGAAATGTTCTTTCACGCTCTTTCCGAAAAGATATTCGGAAAGAATCGGAGTCTCGGGCAACTAAAGCAATTTATCGATCTTTGTCATTGTTCTGTAGGTGTAACCTATATCTTTGACTGCGTTTGTTGGTTTGCTAGCGATTTGAAAATATAATTGCTTTTATTTGTTATTTAAGCGATACTGTTTTCCACGTAACACCCATATATCATTACAAATATATATAATATACATGTAAATTTCTCGAGAAACAATAGAAATAGAAAAAATCGGACGCCTAAACAGAAGAGATGATGGCCTCAATCTGCCAGACACGTGGAAACCAATAATTAACCGACAGATCGAAGCTCACCGGCTGCAGTCAGGAGAGCAACTGACTACCACTGTGAGACACTCCAAACATCGTCCGAGGGGGCGGAGCCAACACCAGAACCAATAAGAAGTACACACCATCACAATCTGCGACCTAGAAGAATATAAATATTAGGAGACAGTTTCCACAGCTGTCAATATTGCCTTCACAGAGTGCAGACGTATTCGGAAGAGAAACAAAGTGAGGTTATATCTCGAAAAACGCGATAAAGTTGCGCAGTATTGCGCAATCGTTTGCAATTTTTGTGGGCGTTTAGTGCGGTATTGTGTAACGTGAATTAAATTGTGTAACGTGAAACGTATTGTGTAACGTGAAAAGTGGCGATGGCGCCCCCAAGGGGTTCTCCATCACGAAGGATGCTTTTGACGCATTGCAGCGTTCATTAGCAGTAAAAGACAAACGCATCGCGACGTTAGAAGAACAAGCGCGATACACAAAGAAGTACAATGAAGATGCTTACAATGAATTGGATGATCTCAGAAATGAGAATCAAAGACAATTGGAGACTATTGAAGATCTCAAAAAAGAAATTGAAAGTTTGAGAGGACAACTAACTGAGGTCAAGAACAAGCCAGAGGTTTTTCTTAAAACTGACGGCAGTGGAAAAAAAGAAAGTACTGTACTTATGGAAGACGATGAAGCTGACTGGACGTCGGCATCAGAGTCTGACTATGGTCGCAGACGAAAATTCACGAAGAGAGCTGCGAAGCCGGGGAAAGAGGACTTTCCTCCCCTCAAGAAACCGGCTTCTGAAAGCCCTTCACATGGACCAATATTCAAGAAACCAACGTCTACAAAACAAAAGGAGACTGCCAAACGCCAGGAAGCTAGTGGAGCCGCAAAGAATGCGACCCAGAAGAGCGACAAAATTCCGCCGGTTGTCCTTAGACACAAGGCGGATTATCTACAAATTCTTCGACTGTGCAAGGAGAAGAACATCAAGCTCGGAACATCAACAACTAAACCCAATGGAGTTATGGTCAGACCACTAACTCCAGATGACTACAGAGCACTCACCAGCTTACTCGACGAACGACAATACAAGTATCACTCGTTCTGCACTCCCGATGAACGCAATTTACGCGTTATCATCAGGGGTATAGTGGAAACGATTCCGGCAGCTACAGTGAGGAAAGAATTGATCGACTTGGGTTATCATCCGATCCACGTCGAGCGATGGAAGACCAGCGAAGGAACGCCGATGGCTTTGATACAAGTAATTATCCCTAAGGAGGAGAGGGAAATTTTCGACTTGAAGACATTGAAGACAGAATGCCTTCTTACATTCTGTCCAAGAAGAGTCAACAACACAACCAAAAGGGCCTTTTCAGGTCCGCCAGTTAATAAAGTTATTCCCCCACCAACCTTCGTGTGGGGGTCCCAGCGGAACACGGTTCCAGCCACCCTGCCCGCTCCACAAGCTAACAATCTCTTCTCCGAGCTTGTGGGGCAACTAATGGGACAACTGGTTAGCCAATTTCAGGCCCAGATGTCCACCGCCCTCCAAACGCTCCTTGGAGGGCCACAAAACTAATTCCGTGATCGTCCTCAACCTCAGGCAGCAGGCCCATGGGACCCGAATTTCTCGGGTTTTTCCAGCCTGCGTAAGACCCTATCAGTGACCGCCATCAAAGTCCCTATGTCCTATGTCTTCAGATGGCGGACTGACGGCGCCCGCTGGCCGTCAGCCCGGCATTTGGTCGCGGACTCAGTCATTTTCCGATGAAGACAAAGGTCTAAATTTCAAATTAACCTCCACGAAGTTCCCCTGGACTTCGAGAAAAACAATAATCTTAGATCAAACTTACCCTTTTCAGTGGGTAAGTTTGATATCACAAGGGGTAGAAAGAACCCCAAAAAGGGAAAAAGTCAGTACCCGTATCAGGACAATTAATTCGAACAAGGGTAAGGGCCTCACCGGCCAACCCGAAAACCAGGGTGAAAAAGCGGTAAGCGGTCCACAGCTTTCAGTCTTCAGACAAGCATTGAGAATGCCAAGTGTGACCTTGGCGAAACGTCTGCACGTTCCCAACAAACGGGACACAAACGATGGGATCTACTCCCGAACTAATAGTCTAGCATATATATATACATATATTACATCAGGGTTCCATTTGTTTTTTGCATTCGTTCTTATAACTTTTATTAATATTATTTAATTCATGTAGAGAAAACAAATTAAGAAGGAATATTCCTGCGTATCCGCAAAGAATCTACATGTAGCAACACAACCGAAGGTAGTAAAAATGAGAAAGCCCTACGAATAATAATATTCGAGAAAGCGCGAATATACAACAACAAAATTTGACTACCAATTTCAAAGGTAATCGTATATGAAAGTTTTACAGGATAATTTCATTTATGAATGATCGAAGAGTACAGCAATTTGTGTGACTAAAAGCTTTCCACTAAAAAAATGGGTTAGGTGCCTTCATTTATTTGGGAAATCTCTAGCTGGTCATGCATTATAGATAATTAGCAGTTGTATTTATTTATATTTGCAAATATTATTAAATTGAATCTAATGTGGTGGTTTGTAAAACATGTAAGGCGAAAAATCGCCATCGTTTTAAAAATAATAAAAAACTTAAGGCAATAATGTAGTGTGAGTGGATTTTTTTGGAAAATATTGTTGACAGAGTTTAGTATGGTGGTTTGAAGAATCGGTGTAGTTTTAAAAGTATTGCAAACTTCACTGAAAATAATCACACTATTATAAAAATAAATATATATATATAATTTTGGGGTAGTGATTACATATTATACTCTACTATAATATATTATCCATATTATTCTCGTTGGGGAAAGTTTTATTATGTATATTTAACAGTGTATACAGTGTTAACAGTGTACTTCTTGCGGATAAAAATATAGAATTCATTAAACCGTCTTCATTTAGTTCTGGTATAAAATTATCGGAACCTAAGATTTTAGAAGGCTGAAGAATTGCAGCTCTACGTATTCATATAGAACGCGTCATTGGAAGAATACGAGAGTTTTATTTTCCCATTTAATAATCATTATATGTCGCCTTTCACTATTGTTATCATCGCTGTAGCATTAGTGATTTTACAATGACTTATAATATCAACATAAATCTATTAATATTCGTTTAAAAAAAATTAATAACTAATTACGTTTAAAAACAAATTTACTTAATGTTCTAAGTATAATTTAATATTATAAATCTAGGCCCATAAAAATATCCACGGCAGGTATATTATCAGAATTAACCTTTATGAAGCCTTTGTCACATTAGTGAACTAAATTAGTAACCAACAATATTTTATTTTTCACTTAGCCTACAATAATTTTGACAGTATATATACAGGTAGAAACCGTTGGCATTACTGGCATGAAAACACTTTACCATAATGATGTCACAAACATGACAGGCAATGTGGGCAATGTGTTCTTTATATCTCGTTAATATGGATCTTTTTGTTTGCCCAATATACCCTCGATCACAATCTTGGCAGCAAATTTCATAAATCCTGACTTTTCATGTTGATCTACTTTATCCTTTGGATTACCCTGGACTTCTCTTAATTTATTATATTGTTTGTACACAACCTTAATGTCTACTTTTTTTAAATTTCATCTAGCCCTCGTGTTAATTGGGCATTAAACGATATAAAGTCCTACGTAATCCAAACGATAAAAGAGATGAACATGAAAAGTCGGGGATTTGCAAAATTAGCTGTCATAATTGTGATCGAAGGTATATTAGGCAAACAACAAAATCCATGTTAACGAGATATAAAGAACACATTGCCCATATTAGAAATGGGAGAAATAAAAAATCTTGTGTTGTCTAGCATGCAATCGAACATGACCACAATATAGACATTAGTAATTTAAGACTGAGTAAAAGTATAAATAACAATAGGGCTTTGGATTCCTATGAAAGCATTCAAATAAAAAAATGCAAGAAAATCATGAACTGGGATAAAGGACCTATTCCGTTCAGTCATCTTTTTCAATTATTAACGTAAGTATCAGTAAACTTCAAGGTTATTTTTTTTTCTTTGTTTTGTTCTCTTTTTCCTTTTTTTTCTATTTTTGTTTTCTTTTTTTCTTGTATCCTGTTTTTACACGTTTCATTAGGTAGGTAGTACGTTTCCTAGGTAGTAGGTTAGCAATTAGGGTTCTCATATAAATAACACATAGTTTAGTTTTAGAATTAGATTAAATCATCTCCTGATGATGCTAACATGGTTAGCGAAACCCGCGTTTAGAACTTTAAAAGTAGTGATTCGGTGTTTAGTGGTAACTCTCTTTGAGTTTACCAACTACTGTGACAAAAGTTATGGAAAATGAATTAAAAGGGCACAAAGTTGCAGTGCTCCTAATACTGCTACCTACATTTGATTGATATAATTTTCAAAAATTAATTTACATAAAATTTAGAAAAAAAAACATTAACATTAATTAAAACATATATTGTCTTGTTTCTTTTAGAAATTATAAATAACTAAACTTATAGGCCCCACCCTTCACGTTTGTAGGAGCAACGAATTTCATTTTTTTACGAGGGAAGAATCTCGGCCTGATACAGAGGTGACACAAGAGTGATCAAGGCACTATGATAGATTGCGAATTATTGCATTATTCGTTTGATTGCGTGCTGCGAAGTTTCAGATACATTTTTTCTTCAACTTTTTTCAAAAAAAAATTGAAAAAATTATAACTTTTAAATATCAACACAATAATTTATTTCCTAGTACCTGTTCCTTACCAGAATTCTGTTCCTTTAGATAGACCGTATAACTGTAAAAAAATTGCAAATTCTTCATGCGAAACCACTGTCATCATTATTTTCCCAAAATGTTTACTGAGCAATTTTTAATGGTTTTATTCTTTCAAAATGCAATTCGAAACTTACCGAAATCTTTTATATACTTTTCTAATTTGTCATTTTCCTCCTGTGACGTTATGCTAGCCAAGTGCATACCGTGGAACCTACAGTATTGCGTGGCTCTGAAATAATTGGCCTGGAAAAGAAACAATAAAAATGAGTAAACCCGCAATCTCACAGTTTTCTTTTTCTTATTTGTTAACCAAACTGGTCATAATTACAACATTAATAAACAGAAATTAATAAGAGTAAAAACAACGACAGGGAAAGTTGTTTTAGTTGAAACATGAGATGCCGTACTTGATAATATCGAATAATACTTATCTCACAATAGGTTTATTGATATATTAATCATTAAAGTGTCATACGGTTTTATTTTAATAGTAATCGATTATAATTTAAAAATGCCTCGTTTAGTTATAATACACAGATACAACATGTATGTATGTATGTATTTATATATATATATATATATATATATATATATATATATATATATATATATATATATATATATATATATATAAAATATAGAGTGATCGCATTTAAGAGACAGACACCCCCTTAATTTCGTTATTTGAATGGGCCACATTTTTTAAGATACTCAACTGAAATCTGAACTTTAAACTCAACTTACTACGAATTAACAAACATGCTCAATTCTCGATATTTTGCTTCGCGCTAGAGATATTGAAAAAAAATTATCACTTGTTCAGAATATTCTTTAACCCCACACACCGAGTTTGATGACAAAATTCGCTTTTTAATTTTTTTCATTATTTTGGTCTATACACAAAATTATTACCATTTTATTTTTTAATTTGATAATTAGTGTGCCATAAAAAGTTATAACTTGACAGTAGTATTAAACGTCAGTCAGATTAAACTTTAAGTTTATTGCGGTAAGTTCAAGTCAGTGATCACAGAATTAAAATGCCATTAACTTTAAGAGAAAAAATCGAAATAATCCGATTATTTGATGATTTTGCTCGTAATAGCACATAAACTGCTGCAGAGTTTAACATGAGACATCCCAGCGTGCTCCCATTACTCATGAAAAAGCAGCTACTGTAAATGGTCTTTTCAATAAAATTGACAGTGTTATTAAAATCCATCAAATAGGTCAAGCTCGTTGAATACACCCGCATCCTGAGAATAACTATATATTGGCTACAAATCGACCAAATCCATATATGAGCCTTCGAGATTTATCGTCCCAACTAAATATTAGCAAGGATAAAGTCAGAAAATGTTGCGTTCGTCACAAAATCAATCCCTATAAACCGAAGTTCTTACATACATTGAAGGATGATGCTAATAAAAGATTAGACCATTCTTATTGGGCCCAAAGCAATTATTTAAATGACAGACATTTTCTGAAGAAGATTATGTTTACTGATGAGGCTACATTCACCACTTATAAGCTTGCATCCAAAGAGCCTTCCATGGTTTACCTTGGGTCAAAGATAATCCTCACTGGGTTATAAATTGTAATTATAAATTGTATTCCGAGAAAATCAATGTCTGGTGTGGTATTTTAGGAAACCCAATGATTGGTCCTTTTTTCTTTAATGAATCATTGAATGTGGGTCGTTTAGTTAATTACTTCGATGGGGAATTGGGGAATACAATTGAAAATCTTCCTCTTAATATGCAATGGTTGAACCAAAAATGTCCTGTGCGCTGGACAGGAAGAAACAATCCTTTTGAGCTCTGGCCTCCAAGGTCACCCGATATTACACCCCTCGATTTTTATTTTTGGGGAATGGTCAAAAATAAAGTTTATAAAACAACGCCCAGAAATCGAGATGAATTTTGTACCAGAATAAGGCAAGTCTGTCAAGAAATCAACATCCCTAAACTTAGACGAGTAGCTAAACGGACTTGTAAAAGATTCGAATAAACGGAGGACTAAATAATTATATCTTTGTAAGTGCCATTTATTTTACTGAAATACATGAAACTATTAAATTGACAATATGGCAAGTTTTTACTTTCTATGACGCACTAATTATCAAATTAAAAAATAAACTTGTAATAAGTTTGTGTATATACCAAAATAATAAAAAATGCGAATTTCGTCATGAAACTCGGTATGTACGATTAGAATAATATTCTGAACAACTTTTTTTCGATATCTCTAACGCGAAGCAAAATATCGAGAATTAACCATCTTTGTGAATTCGTAGTAGGCTGAGTTTAACGTTCAGATTTCAGTTGAGTATCTTAAAAAATGTCACCCATCAACCTGTATTCAAGGTGCGTCGTTTTTTCGGTAAAAATCTTTATTTTTATTCAAAATAGTTCCATTGCGTGTCAATACAACGTTTTGTATGGTCAATTAGGTTGACGAATGAATTTTTCAGCTCAGCCAAAGATATGTTTGGCAAATGAAATTTTTCAAAAAGACAGAAGTTGCAGGGAGCCAAACCAGGCGAGTATGATGAGCGTCGAGCGAAGGAACAATGCATTATCGTTCATTAAGGGCCAGCTACCTTGTTGACAGTATTGTGCTCGCACTCGACGAATATGCGACAATAGCCGCTTCAACACATAAGATAAAACACAGTATTAAACGTTTGACCAGGTGGAATGAACTCGTTTTTCAACTAATTTTGCTAATCGAATTATTTAATTATATCATTCATATTTAAAACTCCTTAAGTTTGTCATTAATTGTAATCATAAATTATAATCAAAAATGAAGAATAACGTTTACGTCTAATTATAATAAAGAAACTTTTGATAAATACACCCATTAAAAATAATATCTTTTTTTTTTGTACACACCTTCGATAAGAATGTGTTAAAACAGATAAAACAGCTACCGAGAAAGTATCAACAGATAAAAACCTATTAAGAATCTATCTTGCTGGCGACTTGTTTGGACCAAATACAATTTATCAAATGATACGAAAAAAAAAACTAGTTCCCATCTAACTGAATTATCTCCTGTTATTTAATATTAATTTATTATCTTTTTTTTAGTAGGTTCGAAGGGATTGTAAGATCGTATTGACCAGATTTAATCTTCATTGAATTTTACTTAACAAGTACAATTTGCTTTCAGTTAATCTTGGTGGGGACCGAAAAGTATTACCAAGGCAATTTTCGTTCTACTGTTTCGGTCTGTTAATCTCGAATAACACGACCGTACGTTGTATCGTGTTGTCGGAAGTAACCAACCACAAGGTTTTATTATTCTCATTTCTAAAATAAATAAAGCAGTCGAACAAAAGGTTAAACGATATAGTTTTACATTTAAAAACAATTCTTACTTAAATATTTATATGTATATATATATATATATATATATATATATATATATATATATATATATATATATATATATATATATATATATATATATATATCTTAAGGAGAAGAGATCAACACCACTATAATTTTTTCATAACCTCGATTATTGAGAAATTTGAAATTGCATCAAAATTAAAGCTTTGTGAATCTACTTTTAAAATTATATGGTGATAATCGCAACCTTTGTAAAATTTTAAAGAAAATACTATTTTGTCCACTTTTTTTACGTAAATAAGGTATACCTTAAGGCTCCGAGTTACCGTTTTCTTGATATCTGCGTTTAAATTGTTCATTGCGCCGTTTCAAATTGCGCTTTTGAAACATAACATTTGTTTGCTTCCCCTCACACTTTATTCGAGCTTGGAATTGGTTCAATTTCTACTATTAAAGGCAAAAACTGTAGTGAAACGAGTACATTCTCTGCCTGTGAAAAAATTTTCAAAAGGTGGGCTTGAATACCCCAATTCCCAGAACAATACGTCTTGTGCTTACTTCAGGGTTTTCGGTTCTGCGAACCACAATTTCTTCTTCCGGGTCGGAGGTTAGAGACGACTGCGGAATCCCGTATCGGACGGAAATAACCTGTTTCACCAAGTCTATCGTATAGATTTTTGAAAATCTTAAAATCCAGCTGTATCCATCGTGGATAGGTTTCCAAATATTTTTGATGAGCCCAGCGTTCAATCGCAATTTATAACTCCAGTTTCCCTTCTATCATGAGTTTTAAAAGATAATTGACCCCGTAATTAATGGGTTGTAATGGGTAAGTAATAGGTTGTTTCATAAGTTCCACAGGATTTTCCTCCATTTTTATTTTGTTTGGCTATGTGTATATATATATATATATATATATATATATATATATATATATATATATATATATATATATATATATATATATATATATAGCATACGGAGTAAAAGCCATAGCCGATCGGACTGCTTGGGATTCGGTTTCTACGTTCAAAAATGGCAATTTCACCTGGAAGACACTTCCCGCTCTGGTTCACCTTTCGACTTCGACGAGGATCATCCTAAACCGCTAAGAGGACGGTAATCAAACGTGCCGGGAATTACCTGACAAGATAGACTGCAGCCTTGCGACAATCCCCCGACATCTTCAATCTATGGAATTTACTCAGAAACTCGGTCTTGGGTGCCACTCAAACTAATCGACGACAACAAAAAAATTACACCAGCAATAACAATTCTTGTACAGAATCATCATGGAAGATGAGAAATGGTGTCTCCATATAAATATGAATCAAAGGCAGCAGTGTGAGACCGCAAGAGACAGGCCAAAACGGAGAATTAAGCAAGTTCCATCTCAAGAAAGCCATAATCTGCATTTGGTGGGACTGGGTGAGTCTCATTTACTGGAAAATGCTGGAGAAGAACAACACGCTCGATAAAGAACGCTACCTCGTCCAGTGGTTATTCAACTAAAACGATCCGATCTACAATGCGAAGTCATCTTCCTCTAGGACAATGAACGATCTCACACAACAAACATCGTCAAGGGGGCCCTGAATAATTTCTTTGATTGTTGCTTTCGAATGATTGTTGATTTTTTCAATAAAACACGTTCTGATAAAAAAAACTAGAGGAACTTATGAAACAAGACAACATATTGCATTTTATATTTGCATGTTTGCAATCATTCATACGTTAACAATTTATTTTCGAGCCACAAAATGTTTATTCATAATCATCGTTACCTAATCATTGTTGACCAATCCAACTATGCGGAGTAAATTTCAGTAACTAAAAACCAACCCGATGGGGAAGTCACGACACGGTCGATCAAAGAAAAAAAGAAATGAACAAAAACCAATAACCATACCGGCAGCTATAGAATGGAGATTCAATCGGTACCGAACTGAATTGGAGTATAACAATAAATTTCCATTCAAGGTGAAGCGAAATCGAAAGTGGATTTCTGTTAATTAAGCGACAATAAGAAGGATGTCTGGGAACGTTTACTTCTCTTTGGAAGCGCCTATATTGTGCCATTAACTTTTTAATGTGTATATAATGGTTGAATTTTTTTTAGCCTTGATTCAAAATAACAAAAATTCTTATTTTCATTTTGTCAAGAGTAAAATAACGTTCTTCAAGTGAAGGCAGTTTTTTATTTATTTTAACATAGTAATATTACTTTCTTGCTTCATCCTAAGCCTTTCTGTCGCTAAGTGTAAAACTGGGCGTGTTAAGTTTCTCTTTGCAGATCATCCTCCATCATTTCCTGCCTTGAGTTAATACTTTTACTTTTTTCCACTGTATACCTCTTTTTTCCTTCTCTTATCTTACCATCCCATATCCTTCTTGGTCTTCCTCTTTATCTTTGTTTCGTATATGCTTTTAGAAAGTGTATGCTATGTAAGTGTTTTCAGCTTGGTCGGCCGCGGTGGTCTGGTGGATTAGTCGCCTTCCTGGCAATCCAAAAGTAGCTGGTTCGATTCCAGCGCTCGGATGCGTGTTTTTCTTTAATTTTTCTGACCGTCTTACTTCCTACCCTACACACACAATTATATACACTCACATACACATACACGCCCACACATTTCCACACCTAAATATCTGTGATGATTGAAGAGTGTAAAATCCAACAACGAATTACCACTCAGCCACGCCACTTAAAGGCTGGGTGAGGCCGGAAGCCTTCTGAGAAGTGTTCTACGTTGGTCACTCGCCAGTTGGTAGGCTTCTTAACAGACTTATGGGTAGGCACTTAACCAAGGATTGATAGCCTGACCGGGGTGCTGTGGGGGAACCCACGTTAAGCTGTAGGTCCAGTCCCTAAATAGCCTCAGATGCTGATGCAACTCTAACCGTAAATCCTTTCTTTCCTTTGTTATCAGCATATTCCTCTCTATCTATCCCATGGCTATTTCAGTCGTTTATAGTTCATATTATTATGTTCATATGTTATATTTCATATTATCACTTTCGGTCGTCTGGTTTTTTAATTTGTCCAATTTTATCTATCATCGTAAACTTCTTTTGTCGAAATAATACAGTTTTCATGATGTTAAAGATCTTTCCTGTTTTTCCTGTTTCTTTTAGTTAATTTCTTTTTCCATTTTTTTGTATTACTAATCTGGGGCATTTTCAACTGTTCAGTTCAATAGATGCAAGTCCCTTCAATTTAATACTATTTTTTTATTTATTTTTCAACGTAATCACCTTTCAGTTCGATATAATTAGTCCAACGATTGTGGAACACAGCAGTTGGGTGTACAATTACACTCTCAGCAATGTGACCACAATGACGCACAATGACGCACAATAACGCAGTCCAAAGAATTCTAACACTGCGAATATATCCACGTTCTACACATCACCAATCCATAATCAAGTTTCACAATCATATGTGGAACATACAACATTTAGGCGTTTCCGCCTAAATGAGCACTACATTGATTGCTTGACGGGGGAAGGGCCCCACCTTTCTCTTGATATTCCATACTCTTCAGAGTACGAACATATGCTCTATCGTCAAGAATAGGAAGGCCCTATCCACAGTCAACAATCCATACTTTCGCCGACTTCCCGTCGGATGGTGTATATATACAGTGTTAGAATTCTTTGAAACCTCTGGGCTGTCTATTGACCTCTGGGTCTCGCTATTTTTGACGAGAAAGCAAATGTCGCTACTCTGGCGAGTCTGAATAATAAGAGATTTTGATTGTGTCAGATCATTGTTGTCAGACATGATTGTGTCATGAGATGTATGACTAGTTGCACTATCTTGTTGAAACCACACGTCCTCCAGATCAAAAGCATCCAATTCATGCTAGAAAAAATGATTAATCATGTTTCTGTAGTGTTCTCCATTGACAATAACTGCATTGATAATAATATCTAGACTATAAACCACAATTGTTAATTTTTGTGAATGTAAAGGTTTCAAGAAGAGCATGTCATATTCATACATCAATTCGCTCAATTCAATTTCTTTCATTTTCTAGTATGCCAACTTTAGTAAATTGTAGTTTCCATTTTTAGTAGCAACCAACTCTACTGAAAATGGTAATGAATGTTTAGATTCTTCGTTGTTTATTCTGCCTGCTTTTATATTATTCTTATATACCAGTCTAATTGCTATTGTTTTTCTGTCATTTCCACTTTTTTGTGATATATTTCAAATATCCTTTTTTACTTTCCCAAATGCCTGATACCAAATATCAAATTTCTATCAGAATACCAGATCTGCAGGTATATGAAATATCTCTATTTATATTTATTAAAAATTTACTATTTTTTATTATTATGTATATTAGATCAATAAAATTTTCCTACTTTTTAATCCCCCTTACTTTATTGTTGTTTTGTTTAATTTTGTATTTTATTTAGACGGCTCTATGATAAATACCTAGCCTAAGCCAGATATTACATTGCTAGTATTTAAAAAGTGATATTTTTCATAAATATAACCTTTCACAACAGTACTTTCAGACTGTCAAGTAGCTGCTTGGTTTAGTTTATGAATGACAGCATATTTAAACAGAACAACTTTTATGATTTTACAACATTGGAAAAATTGGATATCGAGCAGTGACAAAATACTTTAAAAAGGAAAACAAGTGAGATTAAAAGGGAGTTCAGGGAAGTTTATAGGGACTCATGCTGCACCTTCCTTGTCAACCATAAAATATTGAACCGTTGAATTCAAACGTGGCCGTACAAGCAGTCTAAGTCGTCCAAATGAGGTTACCACCTTGAAAAATCCACGATGTCGTGGTAAACGATTGAAGAGTGATAATGCTGAGATTGTAGGTATCTCAATTAAATGGGTTCATAATATTTATTTTAACAACTCATCTGGATATGATAAAACTTTCAGCAAGATAGGGGCGCGATTTTTGACTGAGAAATTTGTCTCCGTTTTGTTTTTTTACCCAGTGATTTTTTTATTTACATAAGAACAGATATTCTTGATATTTTTTCGACTTTTAGTTCGTGGCGAAAACCCTAAAAAAAGAAAAAATATATATAAATACTCCACAACCATTCAGACAATATTTAGCGATGTTAAAACGCAATCAGAATGATTTTTGACGTCTGTTCATAACTGTCAGTGAAACGTGAATGCATCGCAGCTCACCATAGACCAAAGAACAGTCAACAAACACTTATTTTGAAGGGTTGGAGCAATCCTATTATTTAGAGGGGATGCAAGAGATAGAAAAACGTTGGACTAAGTATATCGAACTGGAAGATGATTACTTTGAAAAATAAAATAAATTTTAAACATTTTTTTTCTTGTCAAGGCTAGGTACTTATCATACAACCCTCGTATTTTCTCATAGAATAGTATACAACTATCACTCAAGGAAAATAAGTAATTAAAATAATTAAAGCAATTAAAGTAATTCGAGTAATTAAAGTTGAAACTCGAACTTAAGTTTTATCTATTGGCCAGGAAAGATCAAAACTCGGATTCTTTAAGTGATCGTTTCAAGCAACTAAGCACGTTCTTCTAAAACTTCACAGTATACCATCTAATAAATCAAATTTCACAGATTTCATAATTATTTGATCATACTTGCACCATCTCTGTGACAGGCCGAAAACATTTCAAATGACCCGCGTATATTATATAATGCAGTAATCTCCTACGTATTTGGAATTGCTTCTTGTCTACGACATATTGAGACGATTTAAGTTAATTTCCATCTAGATGTGTGAAAAACTTTTAAAAACATCAACAAGCTCTTACATTTATTACACCCAAAAATAAACTGCAATTATATGCCAGCACAATAGTTTCCTGAAATAACAATCAAGGGCGTTGTGATAATTACTGCCAAACATTTTTAGACTGTCGCCTATGTAATTAAACATTAGTAAGACACAATAACGTGCAATATCCCTTATTGTGTCGCGCAGTGTCATTGAACAGGCTTTGAAAAAGCCAAAAATCCATCACCTTGGCATTCGCCACATGTTTAAGACGACCTTGAAATATCTTTCCGACATGTAGGCTTATTCATACACAATGATATATTATATTATTTAAAAAGCTAATGTCACTTATTCGCTTATTTAGATATATTGACGATAATGAGATTTAAAGAGAGAGGTCTATGACACAGCATGTGTGAACCTTGACATAAAAATCCAAATGTTAATTGTTAAAAATAGCATCAGATGATTAACTGCTTATGGAGGTGGTTCCCTTTTTCTTATCATCGTACAAGGTTCTGCTTATTTACAAAAATGTTGATGATGAGTTACGTAATTTACAGCATCGTAAAATACACAGGTCTAAAAAATAAATTAAAAATGTTAGTACCGCCGAGACTTAAGCATAATTTTAAAGTCCCATATAGTGTCTAGCAACACTGTCAGTAACATCAAATTATCAAAAGTACGTACGGTTTTTAATCTACCCACATTGATAATATTTTCTTCTCAGTAGGTATCTAACTTATTTATTTTTGTTCTTTCTTCAATTAAAAAAGTTAGTAAATAAAACCTGAAAGACGTCATGGTCAAAAGGATCGTGTTTAAATGATCCAAACATTTTTTGTTATGTTTGTGGCAAGTATGGTTTCGAAAACCTGAGTCTGATATCTGAGTTTCTGCAAAATGCGTATTTCGGTTTCTTTAATAAATCATGGATTCCAAACAATATTTGCAAAATGTATAGTGAAGATTTAATGGTAAAAGAACTCAATTGAAATTTGGTGTGGCTATGATTGGGAGGAAACCAAAAAATCACTACGATGAGTGCTGTTTTTGCTTAGTCAAGTTATATGGTATTAACCAAAAAAAAATAACCTGTCCCGATCTGGTATCTGCTAAAAGACCTGTTTCCCGTTCAGAAGACGTCCCTGTTCCAACTTTTCATGGTCTGTCTGATCTTTCAAATACAGAATGTAGTGTATCCGAAGATAGATAACTTGGACTAGCGAAGAAAGTGATACTTTCAAAGCTACGTCGTCAAAACTCCTACTTTTTACGCTTTAAGTGATGTTATCAGAAACCTCGACCTTTCAAAAGAAAGATCGGAACATTGATCAAAATGAAGAGTTGCTTGAGTCAAATTCAACTCTTCCCCGATCACTCTTACAATCAACTGACGATCAGAACGCCCCAGATCCTGGATTCTGTGGACATTTTCAGCACATTTTGCAGTTGAAAACCTTCTGCTGCGAGATGCATAGGCCTGTTAAAGTTTTAAAAAGTTTCAGAAGTTTTAAAAAGAACTAGAACAATCAGGTTCACGAAAAGAATTTCTACGGATCACCAAGTGACTCTAAGGAGTCTAAATTCGTGTTGAAGAGGTATAAAATGTTGATCTGCCTCCCTTCCAAAAAGGAAGCTTACAGTATTACCAGATCGAACGCAATGTCGCCAGTTTCATTACTGTATTTACACACTTCGTATTTTTTTATTATATTATTATACTCCTTTATATCTTTTCTTCCCAGCTAAGCTGGATTTTAAGTAACTTGAGGTCTTGAGGTCTGTATATTTTTGTACTTTTTCTTCAGCCGTCTTTTGAATGTTGTGTGTTTGGAACAGCTATGTCGATTAGGAATGCTGTTTTCTCCTTTTTGTCCAGCAATATAATATTTGGCCTATTACAGTGAACGGTTTTGTCGGTTATTATTGTTCGGTCGTAATATAACCTGAAATCGGCTGAATCTAGTACCCCCTGCGGGGTGTATTTATAATAAGGAACTCGCTCTGTTATAAGGTTATTACAACTTGCAAGCTCCTGGTGGAATATACTGGCCACCTGATTATGACGGTGAAGATACTCCGTCTGGGAGAGTCCACCACATGCTCCTACAATATGTTGTATAGTCTCAGGCTTCTCGTGGCATTTACTACACGTGTCATTTGATACACGTGCATCCTTAATAATATATTTTTGGTAGTTCTTAGTATGCACGACCTAATCCTGAATTGCACACATAAAGCCTTCAGTTTCCGGAAAAAGACCGCCCCATGTCAATTAGGCGTTCGACGCATTCTTGTCAACTTCATGACGGTCAAGATCATGGGGTTTTCCATGTAGAGACATTTTTCCACTCTTGTATAATTGTTCCAGTTGTCTGAATGCTCTCATTTTATCGTTCAATTTGTTTAAGATTCAGAGGCGTATATTTATCATCAACTAAACACATGCTGGTATATAGCGGGTATTCGATCATTATTTGATGGAAATATGTTCTTAAACTGGATATTTGTTTTTCGTGTAGGTTACATATATTTATAATTCCTCTCCCTCCTTCAATTCTTGGTAAAATAAGTCATTTTTTACTACTGTGCGGGTGGTGTTTCCTACATTTCGTTAGTATAGATCTAATTATTCGTTGTAGCCTTTCGATATCTGTGTTTGACCAAGATATAATTCCAAACGGATATATCAAAGTTGGTATAGCAAAAGTGTTTATAGCGTTTATTATATATCTACTGTCTAGGTCAGACCTGCATACGCTTTCAAGTCTGGACGTGAATTATTTAGTTAATGTTTCCTTAATGATTTTATGCTCAACTCTCTTGGACTGTTGTATTCCCAGATATTTATATACTTCCCCCTCCTACATTGGCTCTATATATTCTTGTTCTGCAGTGACAAACCCTGTCATCTCTAACTTAGATCCTTTCTTTATGTCAATGGTTTTGCATTTATCTAATCCAAAGTGCATGTTAATATGAGTTGTAAATTTCTCCACAACCTGAATGAGTTGTTGCAAATTCGGTGGTGATGATGCATACAATTTTAAATAATCCATATAGAGCAGGTGTGATATATTTTGGTTTTGGAATTTGTATCCGATTTGCGTCCTTTTATTCAGATTAGAGAGTGGATTCAGTGCCAGGCAAAACCACAGAGGGCTCAGTGAGGGCTCAAATATACCCCTTGTCACCCTGATTTCCTCAGTCTTGGTCGTACTTCCATTTTGTGATAAATGAATAGTGGTGCGACACTCTTTTATCAGTTCCTGAAGTGTGTTTATCAAAACTGGATGAACTCTATATAGTGTTAGTATCTTAATTATCCAAGAGTGCAGCATCGAGTCGAATGTCTTCTGATAATCAATATAACAGCATAATAAATGTCGATTCTTCTTTTAAGTCTGTTTCAAAATAAGTAAATCTATAATAAGTTGTTCTTTACATCCCTGCATTCCCTTCCGACAACCCTTTTGCTCTTCATTTAGTATATCATTTTTGTCTATACGTCCTGTGAGTAGTACTGTGAAACGTGATGTTAGTAGTTTATATATCGTTTGAAGGCAGGTAATTGGCCGGTATTTCGCTGGGTTATTAGAGACGGTTCCTTTGGAAAGTAAATATGTTTTGCCTTGAGTAAGAAATCGAGGAATTTCTTTTGGTTCTCATAAACACATTGAAATATCTTAAAACTATGAAAGGGTGAAAAAATATGTGAGCTTTTTATACCAGGCATTATCAATGTTATCAGTTCCAGCTCCCTTCCAATTATGCAAGTTGCTTGTTATATTCTGTAGTAGTTATAGTAATTTTAGATTAGGGCATTTGTTCAATTGTATTCGTATTTGCTTCTTCCTCACGCAGCCAGCTGGCATGATTGTTATATTGGCCGTTATTTCACCAAATCGAGGACCAAAATGTCTGTATATCTTGGCTGGATAGTGTACTAGAATTCCCCTCAAGATTTTTGTTATTATTTCTATCTATTAGGTTTCTATGAAATTTCCTCTCATCTTTTCTAAAAAGACAGTTTTTTTGCTTACGCCTCGTCGCTTCTTTATATCATTCTAGGCGGCAACTATGTACTTAAGTTTTTGTTTTAGGGTATCGATGACCTCTTTAACATGCTGATTCGTTTTGTCATAACTAGCATGAATTCTAAATCTTTCTAATATTCTGGTTGCTTTTATCAACAATTTTTTGCTGGGATTGTCTCGGCTGAATTCCAGAAGTCTGCATATATCTGGCCGTATACTTTCAATCTAGCCTTCTAATCTTTTTTGCCATCCCTGTTTAGCGTTCTGCTGTGATTGTATTTTTTCATACGGTTGTTTGATTATTTTAGTTCCATTTATAACAGCTGCAGTTTGAGCTGCGCAGTAGACAACTGTGTGCAGGTCTTCTAATGAGTTGAGCATGTTGCCCGTTTCAGGAAGAATTTCTTCATTTAGAATATTAACGATCTTTGCCAGTTTAATGGTGGAACTTTATTTTGGTATAAGGCCTTGTTGTTGGGTCAAATTCTAGATATTCCGTTAATATTGTACTGAATGTTTCGGGGATCAAGCGAACTAGTTTTCTATCGTATTGGGTATCATTTGAAATATATGTTTGTTCTGATGTAATATTATTGATTATATTATGTAAAGTGTCGGTGGGAGTGATGTGATGTATCCGGTATTCTGAATATCTTCATTAATATGAGGGTCTACGTCTGCAACTTCATGTTGCAACTGTGCGAGTACGTTTTCCGGAATGAGCTTATTGATTATGATGGCCCTTCTTTGATCAGATATGCGTTGTGCTGTAACTGGGATATCTGGATAGTACAAGGTAAATAACCTGTGAAGTTCATTCCGGTTCCATGATGTTTGATCTGTTTCTAATTTTGTGATTTTGTAGAACGTACACATGATGAATGTGTTTATACCAAGTGTCCATTTCATTATTTGTGTTCGTTTTCTTGCAGCCTGGGTGGTCGCCAATAGTAAAGAATTACTAACCGGCGAAACACTTTCAACGAATGCTGTTGGTTGAGATGTTGCCGTTTTCGTCACCATTCTTATGGTGCCATAGAGTTGGGAGCCGCCACCCACTCCAGCCTCACCAACCCCGAACAAATCCTCCCGAAGGTTCCGAAGGGGTCTTATCCGCAAAATCCTAACGCCTTGTATAAAACTTTTATCTGTTTCTTTCTCCATAAGCATTAGTTTTGGGGTCAAGGAAAAAAACGGTCACCCAAGGCAGAGCCCCGAATTACCATGGGAAAGCTATTTACTACCGGAGGGCGCTAGATATCCGGAGACATCATTAGAGATACTTTATCCCTGTGCCATTCAGCCCCTCGGCACGATGGATTTTCACCTTGAGCTTGGGGGATTTTTTTACTCCAGAAATTTACTCCTCTTAGCTCGGGTAGGTGGTGACGCTACTCACCAAGCGGACTCTCCGCCTCTGCCTCCTTATTATTATTATTCACGTATGGTCCCTGGTGGACCACGCGAAGTACAGTTAGAGGCGTTTGTTGTTGTTAGCCTTCCTTTGCGCCCATACTAATTTCATTCTTTTGCTATGAGCTTTTTGCTTTCATCAGACCAAGTTGTTCCAGTCTTCCTACATTTTTCTCTCGGCCCAGCCTTCCAAACGTTAACCTTGTATCTGAAACAACCTCTATCCTGAATTTCACTTTGTGTAATATTTGCTGATCTTAGATTCTCTTTAATTGCAGCAATCCATTTAATTTACTTATTTCTACTTTAGCTCTACTAGTATGTTCATAAAATTCGACTATTTGTCTAGTTAGTCTACTCGGATTCATCTGTTTTATGTGTCCGTAAAACATAATTTCATATTTTCATAACATATTTTCTCATATCGCTATGTATATCTGTGTATTGTTTGATTTCTTGGTTTTCTCGAAGTGGGTATGTTGTGCTATTTATTTGTTTCGGGCCTAAGACTTTTCTTATGATTTTTCTTTCGTTCTATTCAATGTCCTCGATATAGACATTCTGGCTTAATAACTGTGTTGTAATGACTCAGTTTTGTGTTTTTAGATATGCATTTTTTGTTGTAAATATTTTGTGTAAGTTTCAATGCCGTTTCCATTTTTTGACATCTACCCTTGTTGGCCGCTTTTTCCAACCCATTTTCCATGATTATTTCACCCAAATATTTTAATTAATAGTCTCGTCTGATGTTGCCATATTTTGTTTTTAGAAATGGTGTCCTTAGTCTGTTGCAGGTCAAGTATTATGTCTTTTCAAAGGAAATTTGGAGTCCTACCTTTCCTGCTGTTTCTTTTAGGATTTCAATCTGTTTCTGTGCCGTTAATACATCTTGGGCCCAAATTTGCTAGATCATCAGCAAACGCCAGACGATCAATTTTGATGTTGGTTCTCCCCAGTTTAATGGGCTGGTCAACATTCAGGGCCGACTTTTTTTCACGCCAATCCTGTATTACTTTTTCTAGAACACAGTTAAATAAGAGTGGTGAGACTCCATCCCCTCGTCTCACTCCAGTTTTAATTTCGAAGGGCTCTGAGATGTCACCCATGAATTTAACATTTGACCTTGTGTTAGTTAATGTTGCTTTAATAATTGCCAGCGTTTTCAGATCTAGTCCTTGTTCTTTCAAGATTTTTATCCCTGTGCCATTCAGCCCCTCGGCACGATCGATTTCCACTTTGAGCTTGGGGGATTTTTTTACTTCAGAAGTTTACTCCTCTTAGCTCGGCTAGGTGGTGACGCTACTCACCAAACGGACTCTCCGCCCCTGTCTCCTTATATTATTATTATCATTACTATTAATCCAACTAAAATATTCTCCTTGCAGTAAAACATTACATGATATCTTAAAACTGGGCAAACCTCTGTAATATAACTACTTAAATTACAATTTTCCACTAGACATAATATTTATAGCAATTTAAGATTTTTTTAACGATTAACGCTGAGAAAATGTTATTAACTATTATCGAATATTTACCTTGAAAAAGATTCCTAAATAATATCGTTTTTCTCCTAATTTCAATAGAGGCATCGTCCATCTGTTCATCGTAGGTAAATCTTCTATACAGTTAGGACAATCTGCAAGAGAAATAAAAATTAATATACCATAAACTTTCACCTCTCCAAGATATATTTAGAATTTAAAACAAATATAGAGTAGAGCAAATACTAATTTCCCTTGTTTCGTTAAATGTTTTAGCCAACACCGTAATTTTATGTAATAATATGATTGGTATAGTAATTACTATATCTCATAATCATTAAGTCATTTTGAAATATCCCCCCATATAGCACAATTAAAGAAAAAATAAAGAACCTGTTCTTGAAACGGTATGACTTGCTAACACGATCTTGATTGCATTGTTTTTCGCTTATGGCCTATTTCTTAAACAGGATTTCGAGTGGTTGCGACGAAAAATTTTTATCGACATTTTCAAACAAAGAGATTGCCGAATACTTCGATGTAAATATAATGCAGAACGGTGTCAATTTAATAAATAATTAATATAGATATCCAACTTTAAATCAATCTGCTGCAGTTTATCAGTGCATAATATCGAATAGGCAACTATATCCATAGAATAAGAATTATTATTATTATATATATATATATATATATATATATATATATATATATATATATATATATATATATATATATATATATATATGTATATATATATATATATATATATATATATATATATATATATATATATATATATATATATATATATATATATATATATATATATATATATAATAGATAGATTTTTTACTTTTACTTTAGTTTTACTTCAGTTTTAAAGTAGTGTTTGAGAATGTAAAGTTGTTTTACGAAACTATAATCACACAAATTTTGTTTAAAAATAAAAGTGGTGGATAACAAAGTAAAAAATTGTTTTATTCCTTTGTTTAAAAAATTGACTATTTTTTTTCTTAAAGATATCGAAAATATTCTTAGAAATTACGAAAAACTGTAAAAGTTAGAGATCTTAATATCAATATTTAAAAAAGGAAAAGGAAAGGATTTACGGTTAGAGACGCATCAGCATCTAAGGCTATTTAGCGACCTACAGCTTAACGTAGGTTCGTTACCCCCTACTACATCAGCTACCGACACTGGCCACGCCAGCACCGCCCTCAGGCTATAAACCCTTAGTTCTGTGCCTACCCATAAGTTTATCAGGAAGCCTACCGACTGGCGAGTGACCAACGTAGAACACTTCTCAGAAGGCATCCGGCCTTACCCAGCCTTTAACTGGCGTGACTGGGGGTAATTTGTTATTGGATTTTACGCTCTTGCCTAGAAACAATTACAGACATTTAGGTGTGGATATGTGTGGGCGTGTGTGTGTTTATATGTGAGTGTATATAAGTGTGTGTGTGTAGGGTAGGAAGTAAAACGGACAGAAGAATTAAAGAAAAACACCCATCCTAGCGCTGGAATCGAACCAGCTACCTTTGGATTGACAGGCAGGCGACTAACCCACCAGATCATCGCGGCCGGCTTAATATTAAGAGATGAGATTAAGAGATAACATATTTAAATAACATAACAATTTTTTTTTTATTTTGGAATTTTATAGCTCTTCAGCTGAAAATTACTGTGGAAAGACTATTAGATATCTTTGTAGGAAATTCTAACTTAATAATCTAACTTAAGAAGACTACTACTTCTAACTTAAGAAGAGTTAGCTAACTTTAAGAAGAGAAGAGTTACGTTCCTTAAATAGGAACGTTCTTCAAAAAAGGTCTCTTATAAATTTTCAATAAATTTACTTTTTCAAAAGTTATTCGAGGCTAAAGTTGAATGCATAATAAATTTTTACATTTTTTCAATTTTTCGACGAAACTATCAATTTTATCGAAAAATGTTTGTCAACCTTTTTTGTATATCGTTCCATTTCCTATAAATTTTCGTTAATAAATTTTTCGAAACTCCGTAAGGATAAGTTATTTAAATTAAAATGAAATAAAGTAAATAAATTAAAATGAGATGCGATATTTAAATTGAAATGTGAATTTTTCTAAATAATGGGATTTTTATAGTTTATAATTGATTATAAAATTAAAATTATTCAATTTTTCAACTGAAAATTGCTTATTATATTTGTAGTCGAAAAATTGAAAAAAATGTAAAAATGTGTTATGCACTTCAACTTGTATTATGCCTCGAATAACTTTTGAAAAAGTAAATTTATCGATTTATAAGAGACTTTTTTTGAAGAACGTTCAATTTCCTACAAAGATGTGTAATAGTTTTTCCACAGAAATATTCCGCTGAAGAGCTATAAAATTCCAAAATTAAATTAAATTAAATGGTTATGTTTAAAAATTGAAATTTTCGATGATCTTAATATTAATATTAAGAGCTATTTTTTCTAGCTAAAGAGCTAAATTTTTTCAATATTTTTAACAATATTTTCGATACCTTTAAGAAAAAAAATAGTCTAATATAGATAGATATTTTTGAAACAGTCTAATATAAATATCAGAAAAAATTCTTCATTGCGGAAAATCTTGATCGTTAAGTGAGAACATGCTGTGGAAATTTGGTGTGTCAATCAAGTGTTTTAATAACTCTGTGCGATATAGCACCATTTTGTTGCAATCACAATCAAATCAATATGATCTAATTCCAGCTACAAAAAGTTTAATATTATTTCGATATAGTGGTTTTCCCCACGGTAACCACTGTGTCAATATAATTTTCGAAAAAACACACTGATAAGTCCTCCAGAAATATAATAAATATATATATATATATATATATATATATATATATATATATATATATATATATATATATATATATATATATATATATATATATATATATATATATATATATATATCCTAAGTAATGTCTGAATGATTGTGGCGTGTTCATATATTTTTTTCCTTTATTTGGGTTTTTCGCCACTATCTAAAACTCAAAAAATATCAAAAATACCTGTTCTTATTTAAAGAAAAGAATCACTAGGTAAAAACAAAAAACCAAACGGAGACAAATTTCTCAGTGATTCTTTTCGTGTAATAAATTTGCCTAACGAACAAAACTTTAAAGATACAAAAATGTTATAAAAAATTTTACAAATTTTTAACGTTAACGTTTCGGAGGGTACTCTCCCTCCGTTTTCAAAACTAAACTAAAAAATAAATTATATTAATTTGTAATATATAAATTAACGAATGAAAGTAAATATATTTTTTTGTATATCTCAACGATACTTACACTGACAACAATAGATTTTCATGACAGTGACATACTACCAAAAAATATATATATAGGTACTGTTTACTGTGTGATTATTTATTGTACTGATTGTGTATTCAAATATTTAAATGTGTTTAATTGTATTCTTAAGAATCGGGAACCATATTGAATTTAAATCTACCGAAGGCATAGCAATACAGTTATATTTATTTAAATTGATTATAGCGGTTTCTTTTAATCTTCTGCATTTTGTTGTCGATTCTTTTAATACCGTTTTGGAATTATTCCAATTGATTTTATGACCCGATTCCCATGCGTGTTGACAAATTCTAGATTTATTAAAATCGCCCTTTCTAAGAAAGTTTTTATGCTCTTTTACTCTAACATCTAACGGTCTAGATGTCTCACCTATATAGAATTTGCCACATTGGCAGGGAATTTTATAAACCACATTTTTGGTATTTTGTTGTATATTGTTTGGTTTAGTCTTTGTTAATAGAGATCTAAGAGTATTTTTTGTTTTAAATGTCGTTCTTATGTTGTATTTATTTCCTACTCTTTTAATTGTGTCAGAAATACCGCGGATATAAGGAATGGTGAGGTTAATTGTTTGAGAGTTATTATTATTGTTATTAATAACTTGTCTGTTTTGTCTAGTATCAAAATTTGTGATTTATGTGATTATCTATAGTGATTTATCTATAACATTTTTTGGGTCATTGTTTTTTATTAAAATGTCTTTTAATGTGATTTGTTTCTTTTTGTAGTGTATCACTGTCGGTACAAACAAGTTTTGCTCTGTCATATAAACTTTTAATTACTCCTATTTTGACCGATTTTGCGTGATTTGAAAAGAAATTGAGATACCTATCTGTGTTTGTCGGTTTTCTGTAAACTGTAGTTTTTAATGTGTTGTTTTGTTTTATTATTAAAGTGTCGAGGAATGGCAATTTATTCTCCTTCTCCATCTCTAAAGCCAAAAAAAAATATTTAGATCGTCAATGCTATGTTGCCATATAGCAAAAATATCATCAACATACCTAAAATTCTTTCTTTAAATAAGAACAGGTATTTTTTATATTTTTGAGTTTTAGATAGTGGCGAAAAACCCAAATAAAGGAAATATATATATATATATATATATATATATATATATATATATATATATATATATATATATATATATATATCCTGTCAGAAGCATTGAAATCATATAAACAGTACAAGTTCCGTAATTAAAATTTGTAAAGATAAAATTGTATAAAATATAACATACAACGCAACACAAAACATGAGTACTAACCAGTTTCAGACAAACGCATCTAGAGCATTTAGGGTAGCCTTCATGAGCTCGTCGACGGTGCAGGTGTTTGGACATAGTTTGTATTACATAAGATGGGCAGTAATCTGCTCATGTCCGCTATCACACAGCACCGATTCCCCTTAAACCCTCGTCTGTTCATATTACTTTTGGACCTTGGAACTCCGGAGTATAGTCTATTCAAGGATCTCCATACCACCTATTACTCTGTGTGTCCTGCGGGAAGTTCCTCCCTTAGTGTAAACCAATCTTGAAAATAGGCGTTTCTATTTTGCCACGTTTCTAATCTAATTTGTTGCGGTATGTTGATAAGATTCTCTGTTGTATGCAGGAAACTCTTTCTCGATTTGAGTCGGTGACAGACAGGTTGATGCCCGGATAGGGGATGAGTCGTAAACATATAAGATTGAGTTTTTTCACTAAAATTTTCATAAATTTGATGATAGCCGTCAATTTTACTCTGCGTATACAATTAAATAAAAATATACCTCGTCGATCAGAAGATTAATTTTTAAACTTCACACAAGTTATACATTATGAATTCGGTTTCTCAAATCTCAAAACAAAAAGCAGCTATCAAATATGTATTTAATTATTCATAAAAAACTTAGGCTTGAAAAATTCGTTATAACCTTCATTTAACAAGTTCATCGTCATCAGATTTAACAAAAAATCAATAAAATTTTCTTCATGTTGTGCATTTTTTATTATTATATGTGCTGCATAAGGGGTATATGGTGCAGTTGCGTTTGTCAAAAACCTTATCTCAATGCCTTGCAATATATGGAACAACTTTGTATCTTTAACTATAACGATTGTTGCACAGTCTGTGATAAACTATCTACAATCATATCGGAATCCCAGAGAATAACTGACCGACTTCTTCGTTAACAGAACAATGACCTCTCATGTGCGATCCGAAATATAATACATCCCGATCAGCACCAGGACCAGGATCAGGACCAAGAGGGTGCTTACACACTGATACACTTCCTCTTCTTTATTCTTTCAGCCGTACAATACTATGTTGTATTACGCTTCGACTCTCTACATTGTCTGCAATTTGCTAATGTGTCCTCTCCCGTACTCCGCATGTCACGCTACCTATACTGACTATTACCATTTTAAAAAACTATCACATCTGCTACCTGTCTTCTTTGTCATATTCTTGCATTGATCTTATGGTGTAATAATGATATACATTAATTGATATTCTATGGGTTTCCAGTGTACTCTTAGATTCTAAAGCAACTCTTAGGTGTAAACACTAAGAGAATTCTTATCCTTTCCTTTCCCTTTTCCTCTGCAGGTAAAAAATGAAAAAAAAGGTATTGCAAATTCATACCTAGCTACCTAATACAGACTTACATAACTTCCATCAACCACCAAATATAAATATATAAATAAATAAGTAAATAAGTAAATAAAATAAATATTTATGGTTTGTGGGTTTTCACGACAATTTTGATAAAATCGCACCAATCATTTCAATTGATCAAGTCCCCTGATTAAGAGAAATGTCTATAATTCTTCTACAATACAAACAAATTAAGAAGAAAAAAAACAAGGCGAAGAATAAAATAAAATTGTCAATTGCCAACGAGCGCATTGCAAACTAGAGTAAAGTAAATACGTTCGCGCTAATGCATATATTACACATAACAGTTAGTTAATAAAATGTAAATAAATACATATTCTATTACGTTATTGCTAATACGTTTTAAATTATATATGTTTATGTTATTTAAAGTATTTGAAATATTTGTAGATCCAGTTAGAACAATCAACTATAACTCATTACATTACCATACGTTTAATGAAAAAAGCAACAGCCTTTGGATTTTTTTTATTGTTTATGTTCGAATCCATTATTTATAACAACTGTTTCTGCATAAAATAGTATATGTTTAGATCTGCGTCTATGTCAGATTGAATAGATTATTAATCAAGGCTAATAATGAAGTTGTAATAAACTTTACGAATGGTCCTAAAAGAACGTAAATTTTGCATTGTTGTGTAACTAGTAATTAAGGATTGCCAACCAAATATTCATTTCTACTTTTTAAATAGTATTTTAGATAGTTTCAATGCTGACTTTTGGAATTTTTTAAATAAAGAATTCAATAATTAAGATAAAAAAAACCTGTAGGCCCAATAATGCTTCATGGAGGCTGAGGAGATAGCAAAAGATCCCTCCTCTCCTTCATTTTAATTTGGCAAACGATGTACCAAACATCCTGTATATTAAAGATTCAAAATTGACTCGGTATATAAAAGATATTTTACATACCTTAACAAAGAACATAGAAATAAAAATGATCCACATTTAATCTGGAAAATTCCATTGAATATAATCACATTTTCAACGGTTTCCAATCCTTGGGCTGATATCGATTTTGAATGCAGTCCAAAGTATAAACTGAGACAGTCATTTTTAAAGAAATTTCGATGGATATTTAATGAGATATTAATGGTATGTCATAAGGTGCTAACTCATCGAGGCAATAAAAATAATAATGATAATATTACATTTAAAAGGACCACGAAGAGAAATTATTCTTACGTAAAACTATTTCACAAATGTTTTCATATGGCATTTTGCATCAGTTAAAATTTCACATGATGTATGAGAATGTGAATGTGAATGTAAATTTATTTATATTAAAAAATTCAAAATAAATAGTTCCTGATTGTTCCTTTTCAAAAATTTTAAAGATAAAAGAACTAAACTCAAAAAGATTTACCACTAAACACCGAATCAAATTTTTTAAAGTTCTTGACGCACGTTTCGTTAACCATGTGAGCATCATCAGGAGATGATTTAATCTCCTAATCTCCTCTCTAATGAGATTAAATCTCCATTCTGATGATGCTGACATGGTTAGCGAAACGTGCGTTCCGAACTTTAAAAAAGTCGGTATTTAGTGGTATATCTCTTTGAGTTTAGTGTTTCACACCGAAGGTTCCAATAGAAAAACTGATAGAGAGACTGTAGTGAAATGTATTGCATCCTATTTAACTACGAACATGTTACAATGTAACTACGAACATCTTTGGTCACGGATTAATGAATCATTTTTTTTAAGTTCTTGACGCACGTTTCGTTAACCATGTGAGCATCATCAGGAGATGATTTAATATCCTAATCTCCTCTCTAATGAGATTAAATCTCCATTCTGATGATGCTGACATGGTTAGCGAAACGTGCGTCGAGAACTTTAAAAAAAGTCGGTATTAAGTGGTAAATCTCTTTGAGTTTAGTGTTTCACACCGAAGGTTCCAATAGAAAAACTGATAGAGAGACTGTAGTGAAATGTATTGCATCCTATTTAACTACGAACATGTTACAATGTAACTACGAACATCTTTGGTCACGGATTAATGAATCATTTTTTTTTAAGTTCTTGACGCACGTTTCGTTAACCATGTGAGCATCAACAGGAGATGATTTAATCTCCTAATCTCCTCTCTAATGAGATTAAATCTCCATTCTGATGATGCTGACATGGTTAGCGAAACGTGCGTCGAGAACTTTAAAAAAGTCGGTATTAAATGGTAAATCACTTTGAGTTTAGTGTTTCACACCGAAGGTTCCAATAGAAAAACTGATAGAGAGACTGTAGTGAAATGTATTGCATCCTATGTAACTACGAACATGTTACAATGTGCCTACGAACATCTTTGGTCACGGATTAATGAATCATTTTTTTTTAAGTTCTTGACGCACGTGTCGTTGACCATGTGAGCATCATCAGGAGATGATTTAATCTCCTAATCTCTCTAATGAGATTAAATCTCCATTCTGATGATGCTGACATGGTTAGCGAAACGTGCGTCGAGAACTTTAAAAAGTCGGTATTTAGTGGTAAATCTCTTTGAGTTTAGTATTTCACACCGAAGGTTCCAATAGAAAAATTGATAGAGAGACTGTAGTGAAATGTATTGCATCCTATGTAACTACGAACATGTCACAATGTAACTACGAACATCTTTGGTCACGGATTAAAAATTAATGTTTGCTACCCAAGAAAGTTCGCTAGTTGACAGTTTGGTTGGGAGGTACTTCCACGTTTAATTCTGCCACTGCACCATAAAACTTCCAATTATTCTGTTTATGGCAAAATTATTTACCTAAGACAGATAAGGATAAAATTCATGTTAATTTGCTTTGATTCGAGTCATTGCGAATTTTTATCAACTTCCTCAAGAGATGTGAAGAGGTCATCAAGCAATTATTGCTGGAGGAAACGGAGGAAATGAAAATCCAAAGAAGCCAAATCTGGAGAATAAGCCGGATGCATAAAATCTCTCAGCCAATTTCGGTGATAGTTTCCAGAGTCATTTTTGCTGTAAGTGGCCATGCGTTGTTTTGAAGCATAATTACTTCACTTCTTCCCTTGCTAATATAAGCGTTTTTTTCTCTAAAGCGTCACTAATATGAATCAGTTGCTACTAATCAGTTACGACTGAACGATCAGCAGTGACTGGATCTAATCAGATTGGAGGAACTCAGAATGCACGACGCCCAGCTGATCCCACCGCAATACCTTTTTGGTTTTGCGATATTGGTTGAAGCCTCACCAGAATTAACCGACGTTTTCACTTCTTTGGCTTATCAAAACTTTCCGTCACAGGTCATCTTTTAAGATGGAAGTTCCTTTTCTTGAGCCTCTTGATTAAGATTTCCAATTCAGAATTTGTGGAACCATTTCTTTCAAGCACTTTACGAATCAATCTTTTTTCCCAAAGTCGCTGAAATCATGTCTGAACTTCCACAACATTTCTTTTTAGTTGAAAGGCGAAAAGAAAGCACTGTCTCAAATATTGCTTTCAAACGGCATTGCGTTTCAAACAAGTGATTTTGCAGGTTATGCTCACAGAAGGCTCGTATGTTACACCTCGTTCTAAAGTTGAAAGATGGCGCTTTAAAATATCTATACGACTAGAAAAAATGTGATTCAAATAGATTCTGCAGTTGACGAAACATTGTAGTCAAGATTTAAGTTAAGGCTCTAGTAGTTAACTAAAACAATTGTAACCTAAGGTTGTTCAAGTTCACTACAAAATTTTGTTAAAGTGGATAATAATCTTTTGACAAACGAAATGCCTACAAATCAGGAGAATGTTGAGAATAACGACATCAAAGCAATAAAATGTTTAAAACATTTTTAAAGGATACAATCTAAACATATATTTTAAGCATATTATTAGAAATAGAAGCGTATTTCTAACAATTCTTTTTTCATAAATCTCCGTAAACAAACACATATTACGAAGGTTTCAGAACGTTTTTTTCATACGGACGCTATTTGTATTGTTTAGCGATTTGAAAATTTCATCTCAGTTAAAAAGTGTAATTAACTCGTGAGAATTTTCGTGCGATCATTTATTACCACTTTCTTGGTATATTACTGGTTTAGTGAATTTAATCGTGACCATCGTTCGCTCGCGGACGAATTTAAAGAAGGTCGTTTAAATCACTTGTTGTGCCAGAAAACATCGATACTGTGCGCGAACTGATAAAGAAATGCTCAAAAGATACAATCTTGATGCATCAAAAGCTGTGTATAATATCTACACAGGTGACGAATCTTGAATATATGCGTATAAGCCCTAAAGTTTTTCTTTCCTTTCAAAATGAGCCAAACCCAACAAAAGTTGTTCGCGCAAAAAGCACTTCGAAGCAAACGGTCGCCTGTTTTTTTTGGGATAAGTGGGCATATAGTTACAGTACCATTACAGAAGAATGGTTAATTCTGAATGATAGACAACCAGAAGCGAGAAAAACATCGAATTAATAGGTCATCTGTCATACAGTTCTGATTTAGCACCCAGAGAAGAATAAACTACGTGGTCAACAATTTTCGATGCCAGAAAAAGCGGTTTGTGCGTTCAACATGCATGTTCTGGAGATACCTCAATCGGAATGGAAAAAGTGCTATGAAACTTGGTTCAAACCTATGCAAAAGTGTATCGATCATTGCGGAGAATATTTTGAAAAAAATAATACCATTTTCAATGATAAATATTAGTTTTTATTTATTATCCCGGATACATAAATAGCAACCCCCCTACGAATTATTTGACAAAAAAAATTTTTGATCTTAACATACCACTATGACGTGGTTACTATTGTTTTAAAAATTCCCACGCTTTACGTATGGGTGCAACTATTTACTTTTTAAGTTTCGGTCGTTAAGTTATAACTTAAAGCGTCTTTTGTGATTATTAAAAACTTTTGTCGACGAATGAATAAATTTATCAAGCAAATAATTTGCATTAAGTTTTATCCAAAAACCAAAATTTCTTGTAGTGATACATTAATTGTTAATAAAGTTAAGAAAGTGATGCAGCGATGAAGCTATATGAAAAAAAAAATGCAACTCATACAAAGACTTTAGTGATGGTAGAGAAGCAGTTCAAGATAAATCTCGGTCAGGAAGACCTTCCACGTCAACCAATGGAAAAAAATGAATAACCTTAACAAAATTAAGGATCTTATTTTTTCTTATTTTGTATTATTGAGTATATATTATTGTAAGTATTAGAGATATTGTAAATGAAAAGTTCAGATTTTTGAAAAACAATTCATTCAAAACAACTATTCGTCAATTCTTCGCTAAAAATTAAACAAATCCCGGTCCACAAACACCATATTCACCAGATATGGTATCGACTAACTTTTTCCTCTTTCGTCTATGGGAAAAACTACTTAGTGGAATAAGAAAGTCATTTTCAGCCCATAGAAGATATTCTAGAAAGTTGAAAACCCATAGTATACCAAAAGTCGAGTATAAAAACATTTTTGAAGACTGGAAAAAAAGTTGGAAAAAGGGTATTTTATTGAGGAAAGATTAGTTCGAACGATACAAAATAAATGTGTATGAATAAATAAGAAGATTTTATTATATGTTAAAAATAATCTTATTTTTTGATCAAATTAATACAAAAAAACGTAAATCAGTATTGCTTATTATGTGCTTATATATATATATATATATATATATATATATATATATATATATATATATATATATATATATATATATATATATATATAAACAGATATTCCGTTATAACTACGACTCCCTACACCAGTTACGGGGGCGTTAATGATGAGAATCGCTAATTATCTGATTTTATAGCTTTTATAAACTTATTATTAAAATTAAAATTTGAAATGATTTTTTTTCTTTCTAGGGCTATATTAAGACTAATTAAGAACGTCTGCAATGGAGTTCAAACTCCTAAAGCGGTTGTGAGGGCGCTAATGATCAAAAATGCTAAATTTTAAATTTCAGCTTTTATCAATTATTATTGATTATTATTATTATCATGTACATTAACTACTATTATAATTAATTTAAATAAATTAATTATTAATTAAACTATTAAATTAATATTTTTCTGTAGCATTAAAACTTTTATCAAATGTCAATTGACTGATTTAAAAGGATATTAAAAACATACTTATCTATATGTATATGTTTATATTTATTAATTAAAGAAGAAAAAGAAGAAAAGAAGGAAGCGTGAAATAATTAGATTAAAACGAAAAATTAGTTTTCCAGCATTAAATTAGTAAGATATTTATTTCAACTTTGTATATTGAATGTTCGGTTGTCAATCTCAAGATAGTTTTTAATTATTTCCAATTATTTGTTGTAGTTATAAATGCTTAAAAAAGTAAAGTCCAAATTAAATTTGGTCTAAAAAATCTCATCTAAATCAAAGTATATGAAAGCTAAGCGTGCATGTAAAAGTCAAGATGAAACGGAAAATAGACTACAAAAAGAACAAAAAAGGAAAGAAGATTTACGACGTATGAAATTCAAAATTCGTTGGAAAGTAAAAAAAAAATGTGGTTTGATCCTACAGTTGATTATAAACAAGAATCAAAATTAAGTTCAATGACAAAAATTTGTAGTTATTGTAAAGCATTAAAGTGGATTGGTGAATGTGAAAGTTTATGCTGCTCAGCTGGCAAAATAAAACTAGAACCTCTGCGACAACTTCCACAGCTATTAAAATCGCTACTCCATGGAACACATGTAAAATCAAATGCATTTTTTAAATCTGTCAGACCTTACAACAATGCTTTCCAAATGACATCATTCGGTGCAATGAAGATGTCGTTTTAACTAATAAGTACATGGGGCTCATGAACGATTTGCGGCCAATCGAAACTATCATCGAAGAAGATGAGATAGACGACAAAGATTAAATGTTAGGAAGATTAAATACTATATTTGAGGGCACTATATGTAAGCTTGATTTAAGACGGGAAGGGGAAATTAAAAATTTTCTGGGAAGGGGAAATTAAAAAATTCTCATATATATATATATATGAGCATTCTTTTACTTGCTTGACCGGGAGGAAGCCCCATCCATCCCTCACGCATTGGAAGGCACATGTGTATATATATATATATATATATATATATATACATCCATCAATGGTCAAATAATAAGATTATGAAGTATCACCGAAAAAATACCATTATTTAATGTATCATTACAGTACGAATCCAAATATCTTATATTTTTAATAGTACAATGCCTTGTCATTTACCAATTTAATACAATATTGGAGACTTATTTGTTTATTGCATTTTATCAGGTTAATATTTCTTGACGATAGTATAAACTTTACGTGACAAAAAAATAAGAGTGGCTTTTAAATTTTTTGCTGTTCGTTCACTGTTATCGAAAATATTTTAATATCTTTGGTATACATTGTCCATGCATCATACAGTTTTAAATGTTACTATGGGTCGCGCAAAGCATTGTACTCCCGAAGAGAGACGTTTAATATTGCAGATACGGAGTCAAAACAAAACTTATAAATTTATTTCTCATCTACTAAAGCGATCTGAATGCGTTATTGCTAAAGTTTTAAAAGAGCAAACATTAATAAAGACGTCACCAGAAACAATAGGTCGCCCAAGAAAAACAAGCAAAAGATTGGATAAATGTATTGTATGAGAGGCGCGGAAACACCCATTTTCCACTTCGTTTGACATTAAACGGAATATACGGGTCTACAAATCAGTACACGGACAATTCGTAGACGATTGGTAGAGATGGATCTGCATGGAAGAGTTGTAAGAAAAGTACCACATTTAAGTAAAAAAAATATTCAGCATAGATTAACTTTTGATCCAACCAACTGATCCCTCTTTGGATCAGATGGGAGACAGCACGTGAGGCGATATAAGAATGAAGAACTAAATCCACGAAATACACTAGGAACAGTAAAGCATGGAGGAGGAAATATTAAACTGTGGGGTTGATTTTCCTATAATGGTGTACCTAACCTAACCTAAAGAAACCTACATGGAAATATTAGAAAAAATTATGCTTCCTTATGCCGAAATGAATATGCCGCTAAATTGGATCTACCAGCAGGATAACGATCCGAAACATACCGTGAAAGTAATGAAACGATGGTTTCTCGCAAATAAGATTGAAGTGTTGTCCTGGCCGTGGTAATCTCCGCATTTAAATCCAATAGAAAAGATTTGGCAGCATTTAAAAAAAGGCATTGCTATAAAAAAGCATCAAACAAAAATATGTTGTGGGAAGAAGTCAAGAAAACTTGATATTCTATACCGGTTGAAACTTGTCAGAAGTTAATAGACTCCAATCCAAGGAGATGCTCAGCTGGGGTTAAACAAAAAGGATATTCTACTAAATACTAATATTTTATATTTATTAAATTTGTTAATAAGCATTAGTTTTCACAATTCAAGGCTATAAGTGACATACTCTTATTTTCTTTGACCAGAAAAAAAGCACATATTGTTTGATAGTTAGAAAAAAACCACATATTGTTTGATAGTTAGAAAAAAAACACATATTGTTTGATAGTTATAGTAACTTTTGGAACACTAGGATAATGTTTTGTTTCATCAATATTTTTTGTATCAGGACACGTTACGCAACGTTAATAATACTGTAAATTCTGTAATAAATTCGTTAAACACATTAAAATAAAATGTTTAGTTTCAACATTCATACCCTTATTATTTTGACCACAACTGTATATATATATATATATATATATATATATATATATATATATATATATATATATATATATATATATATATATATATATATATATATATATATATATATAGTATATAGTCATTTGTTTTAACAGGTTATAAACTCGTAAAAGTTCTCGTAGAACTTCTAAAAATCATTTATATAAAAGTTCCAGAATAGCAAAAACAAAAATTTTACATGTTACAAAAATTGTTCAACGTTGTCACCATTTGTTCGGCTAGCACAAAATCTTGCTCGGCGTACCCATCTGTCACTACACGCGTCAAAAATAAAATCCCGATGTCCACGGATAACAAGCGTTTTCGATGCGCTATTGTAGTTCTTCCACAGTATTTATTTTTCCATCGTGATAAACTAACTTTTTTAAATAGCCCTACAGAAAGAAATCGTAGGGCGTTAAATTCGGGAAGCGTGCAGGCCAAAAAATGGCTCCATTACGCTCTATCCGTGTTAGGAAATTCTTTATTTAAATGTTTGTGAAATTCTCGTCTAAAATGTGGCAGAGCTCCATCATGTAGAAACCACATATTCTGTCTAACATTTAAAGGAACATCTTGTAATAATTGTGGCAGATTGTTTTCAAGAAAGTCTAAATAATTTTCACCTGTCAGTCGATCTGGAAGAAAGTGGTCGAGAATATCAAAAAATCAGATATGTTTTCAAATTTTTGTAACTATTATAACTTCTTTATTTTACAACTTTTATATAAATGATTTTTGGTAAAATTACTTATTTTTCCCAGTTCTATAACCTGTTAAAATAAATTACTCAACTTTGAAACACCATGTATATATTGTATAAAAATTAACTGATTTATGTTTTGTTAATCGAAAAAAAAAGCAAACGCTTCGCAAAAATGGGTATAATAGACATAGGAAACATAATTTGCAATATAGTAAACACCGATTTATTTAAAATATAGTTATGGTTAGTAATATGTTGGCAGCTATTGCAAATTTGGAAATCAAACTTGAAATCAGTGGGCTAAACAAGTAAGTAACCTTGCTATCACATTTTTTTCCTTGATTTCAGCACCTAGTATCACCGCAATTTTCAAGAACCCCAATGAAATTTTGAAAACTTATATAAACAAATATTTCCAAACCTGAAGATTTTCCTGTGAATTGTCCGGCCGATTTGATCGATGGTCCAGGACTACCGACCACACCAAGAAACAACACCGATAACAACAAACAAACGTTCACTCGTACCATCTCGACCGCCAGACCTAATTGACTGTGACCCGCGTCGTCCCAATAATTATTTAATAAAAAAACAGAACGATCTTCAGTGGTGGTACCACGACGAAGATTATGGTGAAGAACGGCGCCGAAATGCGCGCGCGAATATCTCGGGATCGGTATGAGACGCGACTCGAGATCGAAACGTGTTGTGTGCGTCGATGGTGCCGAATCGCTACTCTCAGAACCACCAAGAACGACCTTGAGGGAAGCCGATGTACGACGACGGAGAAAGTAGTTTTTTGTAATAACCGACACTGCTTCAGGTTATGGGTGTAGTGACGCACTGCAATTCTTACTTTCTTTGGCTTCGTTTTGGTGTATCAGAGGTTTGGGGCCTCGACTTGGAGGGAGACATATGTGTGGGTACCTGTTGCTTGGCAATAACTTAGAAATTCTGAAATTCTTATGACTATTTTTGGAAATAAGGAATTTTTAACCAGTGATAAAATTTTATTAAGTTCCTCGAAAAATGCTTCAGATTTTCAGCCCACAAAAGAGTAGATTCACTATTATCAAAAAGTAAAGTGACTTTTGTTTTAAAAATTCGCACGCTGTACCTTTTACAGAATTTTCATATCATTTTACTTCTTAAGTTAAAAGTTATAGTTTTGTAATTGTAAAGAAAATTTGTCGGCAATTGTATTAAATGGAAAAATATATCGGGCAAAAAATTTGCATAAGATTTTATCAAAAAACGAAACTTCTTCAAAATGTATTCAAACGTATTCAAAATGTTAAGAAAGTTTACAAGTGGTACTTACCAAATTTGTGGCAAAGTAATTGATGGTTTTTGGATCACGATAACGTACCACCGCAATATTTATTTCATCATATTTATCTTATTCATCGTATTTACCAAACATGGGACCATATGACATTTTCCTGTTCTCTCGATTGAAGAAATCGCTTCGTAGCCGCTGCCTTAGGTTCATAATAACCATTCACGAGAGTTCCCTGGCCGTTTTAAAGGAAATACCACAAGTTGAGTTTAAAAACTGTTTCCACGACTGACATAAATACTCTGTGTTTTATTTAAAAAATCACCATACTTTTTGATCATAGTACTATATTGTGAATGTTGTTTCAATCATTTTTCCAGATCTTTGAGAGCAGTACGGTCGTATTCCTACAGTAAAAAAAAGAGTGTCGCTAGAAGTCAGTTGTTAAAGATCAAAAAACAAACCACTAGTAGTAGCATTAAAAAATGTTCCTCTCTCCCTAACAATAGAGGTTATTAAATAACTTTTAAAACAATATGTTCTGCCTATATTTAAACATTAATAGACTCTACTACATACATATAGACATTATAGACTCTACTACAAGACAGAATTCCAAGGCCGATAGTTGTTGTCGAATTATTAGTAGCAATTAAATTAACAGTAAATGAGAAAGCTGAGGAGATTTATAAAGTAAACGGACTGGAAAACTCTGTGTAATTACAGTTGAATCAAGAAAGCTAGCCAAAAACATTCCTCGATGCCGCCGATGTCAGCAGACAAGGCGTACTAAAAATTACTGTAATCTTCATCCAAAATGTGTTAAATGTGACGGTAGTAACTATTATGCCGACTGTGCTAAAAAAAAAAGACGAGACCTGCCAATTTGTGTAGACTGTAACGGTGAACACCACGCAAATTATAAGGGATACGAACCCCAAGAATAAATCAACACTATACACCAACCTACAATACTTATGCCACTCAGACAGCAACATCAAGTCAAAGGAAAACCTATGCAGAAACTCTAACACGTCATTCACTAGAAAATCTCTCTTCATCATTCCTCAACAATATTCTCTCGACTATTTTTAACCTCCTGAAACCTTATATCACATAAATTATAAATTTCCAATCAAAGAAAATTTCCTTAATAGCACCAGCATTCAATTACACAGTGTCTACAAACAACCCAACAACAAATTAATGGACAATGACAATCAATTTTTAATATCACGGCCAAACCTGTTAAAAATTCTCTTAAGGTAAAACTTAAGCAAGGCAAACTGGGAACTCTTTAAGGATAGAATGAACTTCAAACTGGTACAAATACCTCGCACAATGTAACCAATATCGATAAACAAATTACACATATTACAACAACAATTCACGAAAGTATACGCCTCGCAACAAAGCCATCAAAAACAAGAAAAGCATTTAAGAACAATACCGCCCCTACCTACACAAAACAACTAATTAATCAATAGAATGGGGCCAGACGAGAATTGCGGAGAACAAGGGATCCTACAACCAGAAATCTAGTTAATAACTTACAGTATCGCATTAAGCGAGAATTAGATAATCTTAGAATAATTGAATACCAAAAACGCATAAGTAAACTAGAGCCGCAAGAACCGGGATTACGGAGATTTACTAAGAAAATTCTACGAAAATCGGAAGAAATCCCATCTCTTCTGGTTAACAATACATTACTACATAGCGATGAGGAGAAATGTACTGTAATTGGTGACCATTTGGAAACAGTGTTTGATCAACATCATTCACTGCAGTCCTTTACAAATTTGATACAAAATGAAGTGAAAGCCCACACACCACTAGCTGGTGTAGACTCAAACCTACATCGCCACAGGAGATAATGTCAGTAATTAAAACCCTATCGATTAAAAAAGCACCTGGCCACGACCAAATACCGAATATCATACTCAAAAATGCAAGCAAAAAGCTGATTGCCTACCTAAATTCACTTTTTAACTCTTATCTAAAATTTGAATATTTTCCATAAACAAGGAAGGACTCACATTTTGCTTTTCCCAAAGCCAGGAAAAAATCACAAATCAATTTTTTTATCCTTTCTACAACGGCTAAACTTTTTGAAAAAACTATATTCGACAGATTGAACCAAGCGATTGTCAACGAGAACAAACAATTTGGTTTCAAACAAGGGCATTATACGTGTCATCAACTCCAACGCCTTACACAAAACTATAGAAGAGGGGTTTGAGAACAAGGAGTAGACTCTAACCGTATTCTTAAATTTGACCGATATAGCGAATGGTATAGTGGATTAAAACATAAAATAACATCGGTTAAGATACCAGAATATTTAAAAGCCACCCTATTTTCATATATAAACGATATAAACTATATAAACTATATAAAATATATAAACCGGCGTGCCACAGGGGAGTACATCTGGCTCAATTATTTAATCAAAGAACAGAATGTTGAACTTGCAGTAACCAAAAACTTCAAACATCTACAAATACCATTGTAAAATGGCTCAATAAATAAAATTTAAAAATCAATTCAGACAAGTGCACTGCAAAAATTTTTACTTTAAGGAGAATCAATAACCCTCCGATAATTCACATAAATCATATACATCCAACTCTGCCCGCTTATCAACAGGAGATCCTCATTAAAAACAGAATGTACCTTATTGCTATACAAATCACTAATGCGCCCTTTAATCCTTTATGCATGCGTTATCTGGGGCAACGCATCGCCTACCAATGTAAACAAAATGATTGTTCTTCATAACACAATATTACGATAGCTGTGAATGCTGTGAATGCAACTGCACCAAGAACTCAGTCTACTAACAGTGTCGGAGTATATTAAGAAACGAACGATCATCTTTCATCAAAGACTAGAGCAATCGCCCAGCACTGAACATTATCAACTAGGATGCAGAACTAGGATGCAGAAACATACATACAAGACCGAACGCTTAAACGATCTCGAGATATGTTTTTAGAATAGAATTGCCATGTTAATATTAAAACTTTCATTAAAACACTGTGTTGTAGAACAATTATAATTGTTGAGCAGACATTCCAATTTTTGATGACTAGACTCCTGATTGACCCCGACCACCACGTATTTATACCTGAACTTGCCGGAAATCTATATTCAGCAAAAACAATCGTTGATAATCATATCAAAGAGCCTGGTAACGAAAAAGGGTAATTTGGTGTCATATAATTATAAGAAAATTAATTCAATTTAACGCTCGTGTCGTAGCTAAAATAGTCAATTTTTGATAACCGGCAATAAAATATGAACGAAAAAATACAACGAAATTAAAAGTAATAAATAGCCCATGAAACAAGCGTGATGAGCCATCGATAATGATATGGAAAGTTGACGGTCGTGAAACGAAGGTTATATTTTAAACTTTTACTAAAATACGAAACAATCAATTATAAAGTACGTTGTCAACAACTGGTCAAAGTGAATCATGTTTGGCAACAGAATTAATAAATTATACTGGCAATGATCGACAACCTACAACTTTAGCCACTGGCCAAATAGTTATAGGATCTTGGCTGGGAAGGATTAGTACATCCACCAAATAGTACAGACATTGTGCCATTATACTTTCATTTAATTAATTTATTTCAAAACTCATTGAACTCAGACACATTTACAGACAGCTTTATATTTACAAACAACAAATAAATAAACACTACACAACAACAAAAAAATCAGAAGGAGATTCAATTATCAATGTACCGATTCCACATACCTTGAAATATCTGAGGGAGTTACTCGAGTTAAACGGTTGCAATACGTCGTCTGTTTAACAAGATTATGTATGAAACAAAAATGTTTTCATCTTAATAATAGGTTTTACGAACAACAAGAAGCCTTTCCAAAATTTCGAATTTTCTTCCATTTGATTCCATTTCCTTCTTGGCCGGCACTTTTTTTCCTTCTTTCCGATTCTATGTTTACATCCTTTAATAGTTTTGCATCTTTTCCCAATGTTTCAACCATTGCATTTTTCTATACTTATATAGAATCAAATTATCAAGATTTTTCTAAAATAAAGCATTCAACAGTGAAATCATTGCTGCTTTATGGTTCTAAAATAGGGATAATTATTACAGGAATAAGAAGAAAAATCCAGGCGTTCATAAATTGATGCCGGTCTAAAAATATACCTGGCATTTGGTAGCCAAAGTGATTCACAAACATAATTAAACATAACTGTTGAGCACATAATTGGTGGATGTCCTACTTTAGCAGAAAACGTATATTTAAGAAGGCATAATCAGCTTGCTAAAATAATCCACCAAAAACTGGAACTTAATCATGGTCTTTTACTAACATCTACTCCGCCGTGTTATAAGTACAGACCTCAAACTGTTTTGAAGTCTGACGATGTGCTGCTCTACCGGGATAGACCGATAATAACTGACAGGACTGTCGACTACAACTGACTAGACATAGTCTTAACAAATAAAAAAGAAAAGCGGGATTATTGATATTGCCATACCATTGTCTCACAGTATACATAAAACGGAGGTGAAAAAAGTTTCTAAGTATAAGAATCTTTCTTATGAATTGAAGAACATCTGGCAACTTGAAAAAGTCAACATCGAACATTTTGTAATTTCAGCAGAGGGATTGGTGAGCCACAGGATAATAATAATAATAAGTTTATTTGCTGCATCAATGATAAAATACAATAACTAAAAAATATACAATAATACAATTATAATAATTATAATAAAATATAAATACATTATTATACAACAACATCTATTAATGATACGCAAAATGGAACTGAAAGTAATTAAAAAAGATCTAGTTCAGTTCCAGTTTTTTTTTAATTGAAACTAGAAATAACCGAGTATATACAATTTGTATGTAATTATTACAATTTATTGATCAATATAGTACGAATAAATATGTAAACAATATCAGTAACCTGAAAAAAAACCATCTGCTCACAAACAGAAAAAAGAAACCAAACAATCCATTTCTCTATTTCTAGCCATTTATACTCTTTAATTTTTGATAAGTGTACATTGAGCCCTGTAATGGAATCTCCTTGGAAAAAAAAATAACAATATATAGACCCGGTACGACTTGGAATAGAACAATCGCAGAGGAAACCATAAAAAGCCTCCTAGAACTAAGAAATATTGCGCAGGACAGTGAAGAATGGAGAAAATGTATAGATACTTTATAAACCGCACATATACAGTGCTTTCATTTTAAAATTAGCCACCCTCATTATTTCTTTTAGTAATGAAAATTAGCCGTAGACAACACGTCAATTTAGATATCGAGGGGGAAGTTCAAAACCAATGTCCGTTATATTTTGTTTCACCTCGTTACCTCCTCGGGGCAACCCCTATCTTGTAACATATCATTTTAAAGGTCTTGAAAATCCTAATCAAACGCGTTTCCAAAATCGGTTGATCCGTTCTCGTAATAAAGGAAAAAATATATTTTAAAAAGTATTCAATGGAATCGCAACATGGTGTTTAAAATGTTTGTTTTAATTTTTTTGCGCCCACCATTTTTCTTTTCTTAAAGACTCTTTATTTTAACTCGTCGCTCATTTGTGTTTTAATGCACACTTTATTCCTCATTACAGCTAAAATTAAAAACATTTTTATCTGAAGTGTCGATGTTCATTTGTTTGTCAAGTGGTGTCAGTTACAGCTGCAATGATAGAATTTAATGATGTATACTTTACAAGAGAAATTATTTTTATTTGTGGTGCTGAAGATAAATGTGCTCGCACAACAGCCCGACTTTTTAATTATATGTATCCGGACAAAAATATAGGACATCAATACGTAATGAAACTTTACTCGGACCCAGTGTCTTAAAATTTTAAGACACTGGGTCCGAGTGTAACAAAGTAAATAAGCAGCCTAGAGTTCTTAATAAACCCACACAGATTGACATTTTTGGCCATTTTGCTGTTGATTAAACCACTTTCTACACAACACACAATTCCAAAAGTCGCTAAGTTGTCCGTTGGATCATTACACAAAATTTTAAAACACGTTCTTTCCTTATAAATTTACTATTCTTCAGCAGCTCAGGGAAAATAATTACGACAGAAGAAATTCAGTTTTGTGAAACAATGCTTGGGGGAATCCAAAATGAATATTTGTTTCACCGATGAAGCAACATTTTTCCTTAATGGCTTTGTAAATAAACATAACTGTAGATACTGAGATAATAACAATCCACATCATACGCAATTTCCCCAAAATATTAACGTTTGAGATGGAATTCTGGGGAATGAAATAATAGGTCCGATTTTTACTGAAGAAAATTTAATTTTCCGGTGAATTGTACTTAAACTTATTGGAAAACGAAATCGATCCACTCATAACACAATCCTTAGAAATCCAAATCGATGAAGAAGAAAACCCACTGTTGAATTGAATTGGAATATTCATGGATTGAATTGAATTGGAATTTATATATGTATATATATATATATATATATATATATATATATATATATATATATATATATATATATATATATATATGTATATATATATATATATATATATATATATATATATATATATATATATATATATATATATATATATTATTATTATTATTATTATTCACGTATGGGCCCTGATGGACCACGCGAAGTACAATTAGAGGCGTTTGTTGTTGTTAGCCTTCCTTTGTGCCCATACTGATTTCATTCTTTCGCTATGAGCTTGTTTCCTTTCGTCAGACCAAGTTGTTCCAGTCTTCCTACATTTTTCTCTCTGGCCAACCTTCCAAACGTTAACCTTGTGTCTGAAACAGCCTCTGTCCTGAATTTCACTTTGTGTAATATTTGCTGATCTTAGGTCCTCTTTAATTGCAGCAATCCATTTAATTATTTCTACATTAGCTTTACTCCTATTTTCATAAAATTCGACTATTTGTCTAGTTAACCTACTCGGATTCATCCGTTTTATGTGTCCGTAAAACTTAAGTCTTCTTTTTCTCATATCGCTATGTATATCTGTTTATTGTTTGATTTCTTGGTTTTCTCGAAGTCGGTATGTTGTGCTATTTATTTGTTTGGGCCCTAGGATTTTTCTTATGATTTTTCTTTCCTTCTTTTCAATGTCCTCGATGTCCCTCTTTCTATTCAAAATGAGCGTTTCCGCAGCATATAGACATTCTGGCTTAATAACTGTGTTGTAATGTCTCAGTTTTGTGGTTTTAGATAGGCATTTTTGTTGTAAATGTTTTGTGTAAGTCTCAATGCAGTTTCCATTTTTTGACATCTACCCTTATTGGCCGCTTTTTCCAACCCATTTTCCATGATTATTTCACCCAAATATTTGAATTGAGAGACTCGTCTGATGTTACCATATTTTGTTTTTAGAAATGGCGTTCTTAGTCTGTTGCAGGTCATGTATTGTGTCTTTTCAAAGGAAATTTGGAGTCCTACATTTTCTGCTGTTTCTTTTAGGATTTCAATCTGTTTCTGTGCCGTTAATACATCTTGAGCTAAAATTGCTAGATCATCAGCAAATGCCAGACAATCAATTTTGATGTTGGTTCTCCCCAGTTTAATGGGCTGGTGAATATTCAGGGCCGACTTTTTTTCACGCCACTCCTGTATTACTTTTTCTAGAACACAATTAAATAAAAGTGGCGAGAGTCCATCCCCTTGTCTCACTCCAGTTTTAATTTCGAAGGGCTCCGAGATCTCACCCATGAATTTAACTTTTGACCTTGTGTTAGTTAACGTTGCTTTAATAATTGCAAGCGTTTTCAGATCTAGTCATTGTTCTTTCAAGATTCGGAATAAAGATTCGCGGTCAATAGAATCATATGCTTTTTTGAAATCCACAAATGTACAGACGAGATTTTTATTGTACAGTTTTTGATGTCTTAGAATCAACTTCAGATTCAGGATCTATTCAGGGCAGGATCTGCCCGATCGAAACCCTGCTTGATATTCACCAATGTTAGGTTCTAACTGTCCCTGTGCTCTGTCTAGTAGACATTGAGATAGAATCTTGTAACAAACTGGGAGAAGAGATATCCCTCTATAGTTGTTTACATCCGTTCTATCTCCTTTCTTATGTAGTGGATGGATTAGAGCATCTTTCCAATCTTCCGGAATCCGTTCGGTTCGCCAAACTTCTTGTAGAATTTTGGTTATTTCCGTGATTGTACCTGGACCAGCGGATTACAAAAGTTCCGCAGTGATTCCATCTTCACCAGAAGCTTTGTTATTTTTAAGCCGCTTGATTTGCCTAATTATTTCATCTTCATTTGGTGGTAATGAATCTGGGTTTGTTTGTTTAGGCTTTAGTGTTGCTAATTTGTTTAAGGGTTCAGCACAGTTTAGTATTTGTTCAAAATATTTCGCAAGTTCTTTGCAATTATCTTCGTTATTTAGAGCCAATTGTCCGTTTTCCTTTTGAAAGCAAAGACTTTGCGGTTGATAGCCTGTTTAAATGTTTTGTAAAAGTTTCGAGTGTTATGTTTTTGGAAATCTTTTTCTATTTCATTAAGTTGATTGTTTTCATATTTTCTTTTAGTTTGTCTAATTAGCTTCAATGTTTCTTTTCTTACTTCCAAAAATATGTTATAGTTTATTGCTGTTTTTTGACTGTTCCAATCTTTGAATGCTTTACTTCGGCTTAATACTGCTTGCTCGCAAACTTCATCCCACCACGGATGTTTTCTACGTTTTTGTAAAGGGACCAACTTTAAGGCTGTTTTAATAATTTTTTGTTTCAATTCTTGCCAGTTCTGTGCTGGTTGTTTATCAAGTTCTTCTGTTAGGGCTGGTTTTATTTTCGTTGAGTCAAACTTTGGTATTAGCATCCGCTTTTGAATAAGTTTTCGAGGTTTTAAGCTAAGTTTGATTCTAGTCAAGTAGTGATCCGTGTCTATATTTGCTCCTTTCCTGACTTGAACATTCAAAATCTCTTTATAATTGGGGTACGAAATGGCAACATGGTCAATTTGAAATACACCCATGTACGTGTTTGGGCACCTCCAGGTCTTTCGTTTTGATATCTTCTTCTTAAAATGGGTTGACATTATTTTTAGATTAAACTGCGAACATAGTTCAACCAATCTTCTACCATTATGGTTAGCCCATTTATGAGCGGGAAAACTGCCGACTGTTTTCCTGTACTTTCTTTCTTTCCCTAGCTGGGCGTTGAAATTACCCAATAGGATTTTTACATGGTTAGAGGGAATTTTAGAGATAGTCTTTTCTAGAATTTCCCAGGACTTATTTACTTTTTCAGGATTAGATTTATTTTCTTCGTTAACTGGGAGGTGTGCATTGATTAATGTATAGTTTTTGTTAGCACACTTAAGAGATAGTGTCATAAGTCGATTATTTACTGGCTGGACATTTGTTATAGAACCAAGGATGTTTCTTGAGACAGCGAAAGCAACACCGAGATGTGGTGTATTTTTGAGTATTTTTTTGTCCGTTTTACTTTTAAAAAGTCTGTAGTTGTCGAATTCCAAGGTGTTATCATCTGTTAATCTAGTTTCTTGCAAAGCTAAAATTTTGATTTTTTGCTAATTTAATGTTCGCCCCAATTCGTGTAGTTTTCCTGGACGCAGGAGTGAATTGATATTTACCGTTCCAAAGAAAGTTTTTGTTTTCGGTTTCAGACGTTGGCCAGAGGTCTCCGACTCCCTCTGACAGATTTTGCGTTTAAGCCCGTACGCCCCAGAATTCGAAAGTCCGGTTGTACCAGCATAGCTGGCAGAGGATTGTCTACCTCCTGGGGTAATTTTGTAATTACTAGAACGCTTCATCTTGTACTTTGAATTAAAGGTTTGAACCATGACGGTTCAGAGGTTAAGACTGGAGGGGTTAGTTCCAGAATTTAAATATCAGCCGCACCACTGGTGAACAGACGCTGACCACTCAGCCGCTTGATACAAGTTAGACGCTAAGTGGATTTAGTTTTTTTTTTGCCTTGGTTCGGGGCTGCTTATTTTGAGATATTCGCAGCTGTCCATTAATATCTAATGGAACTTTCACTATCCACCACCCGTGACCCGTCCAGTACCTTAGGCGAGGTATATATATATATATATATATATATATATATATATATATATATATATATATATATATATATATATATATATATATACACTAATAGTCAGCATATTATCTCAAGTATAAGGAAATATCGAATTCACAAAGCAAGAAACGTATAATTTAAATATTAATGAACAAAAAAAAAAGAAAAGCAAAACAAATAATATAATTATTCACTTTCAAATCATTTATAGCAGAAAAACAGAAATATTATTTACGAATAGTTTAACTAATAGAACTAAATCCATGGGTATAAAAGCAATATAACTATTTACTCTATTACATATATTGCTAATTTATTACATGTATGTTAAATTCAGATATTGTAATACGTTTTTGATAACAAGTTCTATATATATAATTATATGCTGTTCTATTTCTCTGCATGGATGGTTACATTATACCCCAAGATACGACAAACACGACAACTTTCTACATGACTGACCAAAAAAAAAAATAGGAAAAAAAACTAGCTACGCGCTGGAAACAACCGAAAAAAAAATGCTTTACATTTCCTACAAAAGTAAAACTCAAGATTATCTAATCTAGACAAACCGCGATGAATTATACTTCTGTTAATAGCAGCGATCATTTTTTTAATAAACCTGTATCATTAAAATAATTTCTTTTAAATTAAATAAACAACTTTTAAATGTTAATTTTGAAAACATTAAATTATGTCAAGAAGAGTGGCAAAAGTGGCTTTTAAACGGTCCAAATTAAAACAGGTTATACGGGGGTCATTTTTTAACTGTGGGAGATAAGACACTAAACTTGCAGTGCGCCGTTCATATTTAGTTCATTTAATTACTTTAAAATGTTCATCTTTCTATACCGCTTCGATCAATATAAGTTGGCAACCATTTTTATTCTCTGTCCTTAGCATCGCGAAACAGATCCTCAACGCTCATATTCGTCCAATTCCTTATATTCCTCAGCCAAAACTTTCTCTTTCATTCTGTGCTCTTTTTTCCGTCCACTCTTCCTTGCACCACAACCTAAAGTTGGTGATCATTATGTAATATTAGATTATATTCATTATGATCATTATGATAATAATTAAAACACTTGGTATTTGTTTCACAATATATTCAAGATATTCTCTAACATGTTTCGGCCTCGCGACCATTCTCAAAGAGAGTTATGTATAAACTCTTTGAGAATGGTCGCGAGGCCGAAACATGTTAGAGAATATCTTGAATATATTGTGAAACAAATACTAAGTGTTTTAATTATTATCATTGTTACTATGTTTCACCAAGAGCCAACCGCGCAATCAATCAAAACTATGATCATTATGTTACTAGGGTCGTTCAATAACTCCTTAGAAAAAGATAGAAAAACAAATTATTTTAAGTAGACTTTTTTATTTTTCAATATAACCTCCTTTTAGCTCTATACACTTTTCCAAGCGTTCCTCCAATGTTTTTAAGCCATCTAAAAAGTAAGATTTCAAAAGGTTGTAGCATTTATAAATTATCGGCCACTACAGGTAAGATCATTTTGCGCGAGTCTTATTTGAAAACGCACCTGTATCATTCAGGACACGGCCAAGATAGTCTAACTTCACATCTCGAGCTGAACAGACGTATTCACGCCTTATCCTTCCATCAGAGATATGTAGATTAGCTGGCAATTTTATGGTCCTGCGGTTAAAGAAACCAGCCATTTTACGACCAGCTATTACCAAAACTAGGGTTTTTGGGGCCACTTTGTGCAGTACCCGTTCAATACCGATTCCAGACCTTTTGAGGATCCCCGCATTAAGACACAGAATCACCAGCAAGCGAACTTATTGGTATGTGGATAACCAAGTGGTTGGATAAACAAGCGGCGGAACAAAGGAAAAAAAGGCCAGATAATAACTTTTATTATTTTTTTATTGAGTTAATAATTCACGATTCTTTTACATCAATTGCCTACTTCTCTGACTACCATCAGGAAATAGACAATATACAATTCGATCAGTTTTTATTTAAGTGTAGTTTAGCATATCTTAGATGATCCTACTTGATTACTTTTGATTTAACTTCATTTAACTAATATACTTTAAGTAGATTTAGTATCACCTAATTTAAAATCACTGAGTACTAGACACGAGCTCGTTTAAGTTAGGGAAACTTGTTAAGTTTTTTTCTTTGTTTTTTTGAGGTCTACTATAGTAAGGTTTTAGTGGACCACACCACTAAACCACTAAACCTTGTGATTTTTACTGTATTATTTTTCTTTGCCATTTTTATGTGCTATGTGTTGTTTTTTTTTATTGTGCTTACGTTCATTAAAAGTATAAAATAATTCAAAAGTTTTCTTAGAAGATAGCTCATAAAATAATTTAACAAACTGGGTGGGGCCATTTTCATCAGCTCATTCTTCGCTCAACCGGTGCAATAACAACGCATAATACTCTCCCGTTATTGTTTTTCCTTTTTCCAAGTAATCGGTGTAGATGGTTCTGCGTGCATCCCAAAGAACTGTGGCCAAAACCTTGTCGGCAGATTTCACCGTCTTCGCTTTCTTCAAAGCCCGTTCGTCTTCAAAAACCCACTGTTTTGATTGTTTCTTTGTATCTGGAGTGTAGTAGTGTATCCATGGTTCATCCACAGTTATATATCAACGCAGAAACTCATCAGGATTGCGATGAAAAAGCACCAAAACTAAGACCACACAGTCGATCATACGATTGCGTTTATTCTCCACTGAGAGCAAACTCCCATCTTGTCGATTTTTTTTTCACACCCAATTTTTCTTGCAAAATTGAAAACACTGTACCTTACGATAAGCCTGTGGCCTCAACTATTTCGCGCACTTTGATTTGTCAGTCACTTAAAACCATGTCGTGGATTTTGTCAATCATTTCAGAAGTAGTCACTTCCACTGGACGTTCCGAACAATGTTCATCTTTTATGGATGTATTACCACACTTTTACTCATTTACCCAATTATAAACAGTTGCAAACACAGAAGCAGACTTTGATCTCTTTTGGTGTCTTTTAAATATATGTGTTTAATCACCACTCGAAGCTCACTTTTTTCCATTTTTCTAAATAAACAATAGTTTCTTGCTCAATCGACAATAAAAATTAAACAATGTGATGACTATAATTGAGACTTTGACAGCTAAATAATTATGCTTACTAAAAACAAACTTAGGACTTAGTCAACGACCCTCGTATATAAGAGTTGATGAGTATTATGTAATGTACCAGGTATGGCGGTTAATATCAGGTTCACAGTCTAATCTCTTATGTCATTTTGTTGCTGCAACAGTACCTTTCAAAACAACATTGATGTTTAAACGATTTTGAGTTAGCATCATATTTTTTTCGTGTGGTAAACATGTCGAGTTTCAAGCCAAATAAAAAGCATTCGCGGCACGTACTGTTTTTCTTGTTCTCTTAAAGGAAAAACGCGAGTCAAATCGTCGTACACTTGTGGAAACTTATGGTGACAATGTCCGAATGCAAGACGCTTATCGACGTTGGCTTAAACTATTCAAAAATGGTGATTTCGACTTGAAAGACAAATACTGCCCGAATGCAATCATTGTTGGAAGAAGACGATATGCAAACTCAACATCACATTGCAGAGAGATTAAATATTGGTCGCCGAACTGTTTCTGGTCGTCTTGCATGCTATGGGAAAGATCCAGAAGGCAGTAAAATGGGTACCACATCAGCTGAATGACAGACAAATCGAAAAGCGATAAACGGTGTGCGAAGTTTTACTTTCTCGGCACGAAAGAAATACTTTTTTGCATCGTATCATGACTGGAGACGAAAAATGGATTTATTTCGAAAACTCAAAGTGTAGAAAATCATGGGTAGACCCAGGACAATCATCAACATCGACCGCAAGACCAAATTGCTTTGAAAAGAAGACAATGCTCTGGAAAGAAGAGTGTCATGTACCATGAGCTTCTGAAACCATATGAAACAGTTAATACCGTTTGCTACAGTCAACAAATAATCAATATTTCACGTCTATAGCCACCTTTGCAGATGATACCACGGTTATGGGAATCAGCTAGCCAAAAGAGGAATAGACTGAAACGCTGTGATCCCTTAGAGATAAGCGCTATACATTTTAAGATAAAATTAAGATTATTTTACTACTCTAATTATAAAGAGCCTAAATTCCTATATCCTGTTGTTTGGTCACTCGCTGTGCTGCCCTAAATATTGTTAACAGTTGATTATTACCTTTAGGTAGATTGCACATATATGGGAGATTAAAAAAAATGAAATGAAAAAATAAAAAAACTTAAAACAACATATAAGATAATGATAACCTTTGAATATAAAACTAACAAGAACGAGTCTTGCATATCTTTATGCACATATAAAGGCCATATTGAAGCACCAAAGATGAACTCATTGCTTTGGAATTTTGGTAGTTGGTGTCAACAACTTGGAAGTTTAATAGTAAATTTGAAAAGTTTTAGTTTGCTTTACGCAATAATAAGTGCCGAATAAGAGTACTGGAGTGCTCGTTTTGTGTGTTCTAGTCTAAATACATATTAATACTTAATACTTACTATATTGAAAATAAAAACAATAATATCGGAAGTAAGGTTGTGGTTGTTCCCTAACACAAAAAAAATACAATTTCAGAAGTAACATTACATAGGTATCTGCTTTTAATACTAAATTTGTCAATTATTTAGAAATAAAAACGTATTTTGTTTGCATGAAACTTTGGTATGCATGGTATGCATAGGCGTAGTCAATTTAATATTAAATAAAATAATATATTACTGTTCACGTATGGGCCCTGGTCGACCACGCGAAGTACAGCTAAAGGCGTTTGTTGTCGTTAGCCTTCCTTTGCGCCCATACTAATTTCATTCTTTCACTGTGAGCTTTTTTCCTTTCGTCAGACCAAGTTGTTCCAGTCTTCCTATATTTTTCCCTCTGGCCAACCTTCCAAACGTTTACCTTGTGTCTGAAATAGCCTCTATCCTGAATTTCACTTTGCGTAATATTTGCTGATCTTAGCTCCTATTTAATTGCAGCAATCCATTTAATTATTTCTACTTCAGCTCTACTCCTATTTTCATAAAATTCGACTATTTGTCTAGTTAACCTACTCGGATTCATCCGTTTTATGTGTCCGTAAAATGTAAGTCTTCTTGTTCTCATATCGCTATGTAAATCTATGTATTGCTTGATTTCTTAGTTTTCTCCAAGTCGGTATGTTGCGCTATTTATTTGTTTGGAGCCTAATATTTTTCTTATGATTTTTTTTTCCTTCTTTTCAATGTCCTCGACGTCTCTCTTTCTATTCAAAATGAGCGTGTCTGCCCCATATAGATATTCTGGTTTAATAACTGTGTTGTAATGTCTCAGTTTTGTATTTTTAGATATGCATTTTTTGTTGTAAATATTTTGTGTAAGTCTCAATGCCGTTTCCATTTTTGACATCTACCCTTATTGGGTACCATTTTCCATGGTTATTTCACCCATATATTTGAATTGAGAGACTCGTCTAATGTTACCATATTTTATTTTTAGAAATGGTGTTCTTAGTCTGTTGCAGGTCATGTATTGTGTCTTTTCAAAGGTTTAAATTTGGAGTCCTACCTTTTCTGCTGTTTCTTTTAGGATTTAAATCTGTTTTTGTGCCGTTAATATATCTTGAGCCAAAATTGTTAGATCATCAGCAAACGCCAGACAATCAATTTTGATATTGGTTCTCCCCAGTTTAATGGGCCGGGCAATATTCAGGACCGACTTTTTGTCACGCCACTCCTGTATTACTTTTTCTAGAACACAGTTAAATAAGAGTGACTAGAGTCCATCGCCTTGTCTTACTCCAGTTTTAATTTCGAAGGGCTCTGAGATGTCACACATGAATTTAACTTTTGACCTTGTGTTAGTTAATGTTGCTTCAACAATTGCCAGCATTTTCACATCTAGTCCTTGTTCTTTCAAGATTTGGAGTAAAGATTCACGGTCAATAGAATCACATGCTTTTTTGAAATCCACAAATATACAGACGAGATTTTTATTGTATAGTTTTTGATGTCTTAGGATCAACTATAGATTCAGGATCTGTTCAGAGCAGGATCTGCCCGGTCGAAAACCTGCTTAATATTCACCAATTTTAGGTTCTATTTGTCCCTGTGCTCTGTCTAGTAGACATTGAGAGAGAATCTTGTAACAAACTGGGAGAAGAGATATCCCTGTGTAGTTTTTTACATCCGTTCTATCTCCTTTCTTGTGTAGTGAATAGATTAGAGCATCTTTCCAATCTTCAACTTCTTGTAGAATTTTGGTTATATCCTTGATTGTACCTGGACCAGTTGATTTCAAAAGTTCGGCAGTGATTCCATCTTCACCAGAGGCTTTGTTTTTTAAGTCGCTTGATTTGCCTAATTATTTCATCTTCATTCGGTAGTAACGAATCTGGATTTGTTTGTTTAGGGTTTAGTGTTGGTAATTTGTTTAAGGACTCAGGACAGTTTAGTAGTTGTTCAAGTTCTTCGCAATTGTCTTGGTTATTTAGAGCTAATTGTCCGTTTTCCTTTTGGAAGCAAAGGCTTTGCGGTTGATAGCCTGTTAATTTAGTTTTAAATGTTTTGTAAAAGTTTCGGGTGTTATTTTTTTGGAAATCTTTTTCTATTTCATTAACTTCATTGTTTTCATATTTTCTTTTAGTTTGTCTAATTAGCTTCGATGTTTCTTTTCTTACTTCCAAAAAGATGTTATAATTTACTGCTCTTTTTTAACTGTTCCAATCTTTGAATGATTTACTTTGACTTAATACTGTTTGCTCGCAAACTTCATCCTACCACGGATGTTTTTTACGTTTTTTTAAAGGGACCAATTTTAAGGCTGTTTTAATAATTTTTTGTTTCAATTCTTGCCAGTTATGTGCTGGTTGTTTATCAAGCTCTTCTGTTAGGGTTGGTTTTATTTTCGTAGGGTCGAACTTTGCTATTAGCAGTCTCTTTTAAATAAGTTTAAAATAATATAATTATAATATTATTCAAGGTAGTGATTATCTTTTTTTAGAACTTAAGTTTTTAAAGTATGTTCTAAAATGTTTAGATTTCTGAGATATTTGGTCTTAATAATTCAGATTATTTGTTAGTTTTCGTTTGATACATATAAAACATGTTACTTTACTCATAAAGTACCTATCAAATATAACTAATAATAGTGTTAACTTTTTTACAATCCTTTTTTTTCAGAAATTGTTGTATCAATAAATGTAAATGTTTTTTCGATTTTGATTTGGATTTCATGTTATTAAACAAGTTTATCTTTTTTCAAGGTTCCCAATGGTCCAAATAAAAGAACACAGTTGATTAATTTTATTAAAAAGCCAGACTTTATTCCAAACCGCAATATTTTTTTATGTTCCCATCATTTTGCTGAGGATTGTTTTGATCGAACATCTAAGGTAAAAGTGAGACTACTATCAAATGCTGTTCCAAAAATTGAAGTGGATCGTTTGAAATATGTATTTTTTTTGTTTTATCATTTTGATATACATCTTTCACAGCATTATCACAGCATTAACTCTTGAAAGTTAACTTTTTTTGGTTGTTGTTGACTTTAGTTGATTTATTGACTATTTACACTATAAGAATTGATAATATTTGCAATAGCTGTAATAGATGAATAAATTCGTTGTATGAATGCAAAGTTAATTTTGTTTAAAGAACAATAAACAGTGAAAAACTAAATACAGAAAGACATATGTATTCACAAATAATTTAGTGAATATTCGCCTTTTTATTTAATTTACGAGTATATATATATATATATATATATATATATATATATATATATATATATATATATATATATATATATATATATATATATATATATATATATATATATATATATTATATATATATATATATATATATATATATATATATATATATATATATATATATATATATATATATATATATATATATATATATATATATATATATATATATATATATATATATATATATATATATATATATATATATATATATATATATATATATATATTATTATAATATATATTATATATTATATATATATATATATATATATATATATATATATATATATATATATATATATATATATATATATATATATATATATATATATATATATATATATATATATATATATATATATATATATATATATATATATATATATATATATATATATATATATATATATATATATATATATATATATATCCCTAATTTAGATATGAACATCAACTCGGTGGAAGATTTTTTTAATAACATTTTGTCGTATTGGCCACATAAAAGACACTTTACTCTTTGAAAAAATAGATTTTTTAAATTAATTTAATTTTTTAAAAACATTTTCGCAGGATAGAAATCAACACTATCAGGATTATCTTACTCTTCTTCTAAAACTAATTAACCTAATTAACTACTTAATTTAATACAGTAACTATAATTATACAATAATTTATTGTTTTAAACAACTGTACACTGTTATCAGTTTCTTGTTTTTATTCATACTGCCCTACGCCACTGCCAAACCGGAAACAGTAGTCGGCCATATACAGTTACTATTCTGATCCCACTTACAGAATCATATGTTCTTTCTTGTAGTTGTATATTCAAAGCTATCAACATAGCATCGGATTGTCGAGACATTTTCTAAGGATTTTCCATTAGTTCCACTGACGTTGAAGATAGCAGATATCTTTTGTTGAAAAAAATATTTTTATAGCACCCCTTCGAGGACTGAAAGCTGTACGACACCCGTAAGTGGTCGTACTAAACATTAAAATATTATGGAATTAAAAAAAAATTGCGTGTTTATCAAAAGAACTCTACCACAGACTCTCCACTGACCTACAATAAAAAAAATGTAACCGCCTCTTCAACCCAGAAAATTACAAAATTAGAATCCTGCTGATTTCATCTTCATCTTCAATTAATAAATCAAAACTATTTTACACGTTGCATTGTATTCCATATTATTTCACAACATTTCTTGCCCTTTTACCCAACTATCCATCAATAACGCTGAATATCATCAAATTCTGTTAGACTGACAATAGTCCCACACAAAAAAATATAACCTGCAGATATAATTTAGTAATATCACTTTATTAAAACGACCTATCCAAAAGTTAAATGTCAAAATAGTTTTAACATCAGGTAATGTCCATTCTTTTTTTCACAATACCATTTTCTCGTTTTCGGTATTAATTAAATAAACAACAAAAAAAACAGCTTTCAAGGTAACGTTAACGAATATCCGAAATGAAGATCAACGTAATTAACAATAATCGATGATTTATTTTTAATTGCGGAGGAAATCTCGTTTTTTGTAATATTATTTTATAGGTTCACGATATAGGTAACGTTGCTTTTAGAATGCCGACAAAAATGAAAATGTGTTCATCACTTAACTTTTATTCATTCTTGAGAAATAATTATCTACATTAAAAAAATATTAACTACCAATGTACGAGGTGTGGCTATTAAATAACGAGATTGGCGCTGATAGAGAAGATGTACGCATGCGCCAAACGCCAGCGACCAACAGCTGTTTAGCGTCAAGCCTTCTCTTTCGAATGCAGAACCTCTCACTTAAGAAAACAAATCCGTGTAACCGTAGCCTTCGTTCGCATTAGAGTGGTTTTCTTGTTACGCCGGAAAAATGTTTAGTGTACAATAGAGCAACGAATTGTTGTAAAATTTCACTTAAAACTTGGAAAAATCGCTACTGAAACTTATAATGTATTGAAAGAAGTGTGTGGTAATGAATATTTATTGCGTACACGTGTCTTTGAGAGGTTTAAGAATTTTCTAGATGGCTAAGAAGACGTTGAAGATGGTCCACACTCGGGTCGCCGTTCCACGTCTTAAACGAATGACACTATGCTGAAACTGAAGGAATTGACAACAAATGCGTACAGCAAATTTTACATAACAATATTAACATAACAAAAAGTGTGTGCCAAAATGGTGCCTAAAATTCTCATGTTTGAACAACAAAAATGTTTGTACTGACTTTGAATGCCATTAAAAATGACCCAAACTTATTGGAAATGATAATAACGTGTGACAAATCATGGTTTTTTACTTATAATCTTGAAACGAAGCAGCCAATCCATGCACTGGAAGAGCCCAAATTCACCGAGAGCCAAAAAAGCCAAAAAATCAAAATTCAAAGCAATGATGATTGTTTTTTTTCGATATTCAGGGGATTGTGTACCTTCACTGCGTCCCCGAAGGTCAAATTATTAATCAACATTACTACCTTCACGTTCTTCCTGGACTCCGAATTGTGGAAGGACATGGGTTCTTCGCCAAGACAATACGCCGGCTCATACCGCATTGTCTGTCAAGAGGTTTCTAGCCAAGTACAACATACTAGTTTTAGACCATCTGCCTTATTCGTCCGATCTTGCGAGACGTGAAAGCAAATAGAGGAGGGGTGTATAATGAAGATGATAATAAGTAAATATGTATGAAATCAAAATCAGTCTTGTTATTTAATAGCCTCACCTCGTATATACTGGGATGTAACAAAAGTATTTGCTTTTCTTTCTATTTCTTTTATAAATGAAGGATTATAATAATATTCAAAAACAAGGAACATTCATCTTTGCTACACGCAAAAATTGCCCAGTGCCGATAGATATTATATACATGGCTCTACATTCCATTAGGAATTGTAGCCACTCAATTCTTTTGAGCTATAGAAACTCATTTCTTGTGATGAGAAATTTGTCTATTTTCTGTCCTTGCTTCTTCTGTTATTCATTCATTAGAATGATTCATTCATTAGAATGATTCATTCATTAGAATGATTCATTCATTAGAATGATTCATTCATTAGAATGATTCATTCATTAGAATGATTCATTCATTAGATCATGTATCCAAGTTAATTCGTAAATCATTCATGCACCTTAAGTTACTTTATGCTAATAGGCACATTTTGAACCAGGCTTTAAGAAAGCTATTATCAGAGTCGTTGGTACTTTTTCAATTTACTTACTGTGACTTTATTTATTTCCCATGTCTCGACTCTGTGGACAGGGGCAGAATTCAGCGAGTATAGAATGCTTGTTGTCGCCTTATTTTTGGACTTCGAAAACGGGATCATATCTCTCAGAGGATTAATGAGCTTAAGTGGCTTACTATGGATCACAGATGGCAGCTTCATATGGCTAATTTCACTTATAAGGTTATCAATGCTGACAATAATTCTGAAGCACTTAAAAGTATGTTTGTAGCTCGTTCAGCCAGTAATTCTGTGAATATTAGATATAGAAGCAAATTTACAATGCCACATTACAAAACATCGATGTTAACGAGATCATACATATATAATGCTATTAAGATATTAAATAGACTCCCCAATATATTTAAAATGTTTAATATTAACAAATTCAAATACAAAGTCAGGGAATTTCTTTTAGTTCAACAGCTATAATTGCTAATATATTTTATATTTTTTTAAGATTATTGTTTCATGGGCATTTGACGTTCTGGCGGTGACCGGATGGTTGGGTAATAGTATTGTTTTTTAGACTATGTGTGTGAGACATGAGAGGAAATGTTTGTGGTTTTAATGGTGAGTTTTTTTTTCTATCTAGGGATTAACATCGGTAGGTTGGTTGAGTGGAATAGCAAATTATGCTACACTTCGCCAACTTGCTGCTTTTTTTTCTTGTCATTAGTCTGATACAATAAAGGTCATTTATTATTATTATTATTTTCTTCCACGTATCGCGGTCCTGTATCTTTTCCCACCATGCTTATATTTCCAATTTCCTTATATCTTCCCGCACATGATCCTCCACCTACTTTTCAGTTTGCCTCTTCCTCTGTTAATATCTGGTCTCCACATTGTAATTTTCTTTACTACTTTGTTACCTTCAATTCTTCTTATATGGCCAAACCAGCAAAGTCTTTGCACTTTTGTGGTCTTCACTTTATCTTCTCCTTTCAAAATGGTTTTTATTTCAAAATTAATTAACCCTATGTATTCATCTTCTGCAACTTTCTTTAATCCATATATTCTTCTTACTCTCTTTCTTTCGAATATTCGTAACTTTTCCTGTTCCAAGCTTGTTAAATTAATTATCTCCACACCATAGGTCACCACCGGTTTAATAGCTGCTTTATATACCTTCATGTTTGGATTTATACTTATGTTTTTGATTTTCATAATGCTTTTGAATTTATAATAGGCTCTGTATCCCGCCTGCACTCTGTGATCAATCTCTATGTGATCAATCTCAATTTTTTCTTCTGTATACCTCATTAATCTATTATCTATTATCCTGGTCAGTATCTTATATACAATATTATATTTTGGATCTCCCTTCTTATAATTGGCATTATTATCCCTTTTTTCCACTCATTAGGAAGACTTCTTAAGACTCGCCGCATTGGACATCTCTCATTTTAAAAAAGCTATCTCATCAAAGGTGGTACTGTAACCATCTTACCTTCCTCCAGCTCAATAAATCACTTATCAGAGCAAACATAGACTGTATTAGCATCGTTAATATCGACGCCCCTGCTTGTCAGCATAGAGTGCTAATGGGGTCAATGCATCAGCAGTCATAGACTGCAGCAGCTAATTGCAGTCATATACTGCATTAGCATCGTTAATATGGAAGCCCCTGCTTGTCAGCTACCTACCCTGGGTAAACTTGGTCCATACTCTTCAACTACTTCTTAAAGCACCAAGATTCTGCCTCTTAAGTTTAGGAGGTTGGTTTTTCTCATGTGATGGATCATGTGCAGACCCATCATACCCTCCCAATTCTTCTTTAGTCTTCTTGACACCCCTAACCCAAATCACGAAGTTCTCCTCGATCAAAGAGCTCAGTCTCGACTTTTTATAACCTTCTCCTTGACTCTATAATATTTCTTCAACCTCCCGACATTCCCCTTTACTATGCTCCCAACAGCCTCCTCCCCCACAATAACAGTTTCTCAATAATAGTTTCTCTAGGTGCCTTGTTCTGACAACATCTTCTTAAACGGAAGTCAGTCAGGTGTTTAAAGTCCATGGATAGCGGACGACAACCTTAATAAGAGAATAAACTGAATATAGAGCAGCATCCCATTCGAGTTTCAACAATACTTGTTGAAGCGATTCCGAATTTGTTTACATTCTGAAATGCAATATTACTGATAATGAGACATAAATTTATACATACGAATCAGAAGCAGTTTAACAACCAAGCGAGTATCTTGGTATAGATGAACCAAAACCGAAAAAAAGCCACCTCAAATACGGTCAAAAATCAAAGTCGTGTTAAATATTTTCTTCGAGTAGCGAGGTATTGTCTACAAAGTATTCCAGGGTGACTCGGTTCTCATTAGAGGTTTCATTAGAAATTTGACTTACCAAATACGAGAAACATGCTACTTCTTCCATTAGTTGACCATTCACAATAATATCAGCTGTCTCGCTTTCTTTATTTGGAGCATTTTATTGCAATATTTTCGTTTTTTGCTTATTAGCCAGCACAAGTCCAGTATCGTTTGCAATGCCGTCGCACTTCAAAAACAAAGGAAGTTACCATCGTGGAGCTACAGTATGCTCTATGATGCTAACTTTCTTTGTTTTTTATGCGGCTTTAAGTCGTGCCAGGTTGAATAGGCCTTCATCCATTCTATATGATATCGCAAGTAAGTGCAATAATCTGCCTCTTACATGATGCAGGTTAACAGCAACAAATACAGAGAAAAGCGTCGGCGTGATCACAGGCCCTGCTTAAAGATGGTCTTAATCCCAAAAGCCTCAGTTTCACCCATTTCTGTGTGAACTTTTGCTTTCATGCTATTGTGCAGAAGAATAGTCATGTGCACAGCCTAGGCGGGCATGTTATGACTTCCGAGAGCTTCCCCATAATATTTCTATCAACGGAGTCAAACGTCTTTATCAGATGCACATTGCCACGAATAAAGTTTAATTTCTCGGCATTTTTCTTGTATCTTATGTAGGGAAAATATCATTTCTGCTATTCCATGACCAGCTCTAAAACAACACTGACTCTCCGGCAGCATTGGTTCGACAATACCAGTCAGTCTAACTTGTATAACTAACGCAAAAAAAATACTGATGCAACTGTTTTTTTGAGCATTTTTAATGAATCATCCTTATACCATCCATATACACTATAACGAAGTATTTCAACAATTTTAAATTTAATAATAATCAATATTATTTTCTTTATTAAAATGCTATGAAACTCAATATTTTTCAGTATGTTTGCTACACCTTACGAGTAGCTTATAAATATTTATTGATTTACAGTCACACTTTAGACGTGTGTTCAGATGACCGTGAATGTCAACTTCACGAGTTGTAAGCGTAAATATCCCAATAACAACATAAAAAACACGAACCTGTCAGATTTTACATCTCGACTAGCTTCGTCATAAAACGAATTATAGTTAAGAGTTCAATTATTCAGAAACGATATTTGAACAACCTTAACACATGCACTGTTAACGCAATATCGTGTCTGTCAAAGAAGTTTATTTTGCATTCGCGTTCTTATTTGTCTGTCAACAGTCTCGTAATGTAAGATTCAACGAAAATTGATGAATACATTATTGACAAAACAAATAGTTTGAGATTATTTCCAATATTTGCCTTGACGATTTCTATTTTCACGACGTCACTTTACAATTTGTAGTTGGGACACTCTCGTGTATTACCTACAAGCATATTATTACAGGATTATTTCTAGTTTATATTTAATAACAGTTTCATTCATTATTATTAGTTTGAAATTCCTTTAAAATAACACGATAATTCATCTATGTGGTCTTTCTTCACGAAGTTCCTGGCATGATGCGGTACCCGCATTGTCCAACTTATCTTCGAAAAATATTGAACAATAACCGATGGTAAAAGTAATAACAGTGAAGGAGATAAGTTTGATATTTTTATAAATCATTGGAAAAAGCAAGACTACCATCAAGCAGACTGAATGGAAAGGATTTACGGTTAGGTACGCATCATCATCTAAGGCTATTTGGCGACTGGACCTGCAGCTTAACGTGGGTTTCGAACTACGATCATCAGCTACCGACAAACCCAGGCCAGCAACCCCCTCAGGCAATCAACCCTTGATTATGTGCCTACCCATAAGTCTATCAAGAAGCCTACCGACTGGCGAGTGACCAACGTAGAACACTTCTCAGAAGGCATCCAGCCTTACCCAGCCTTTAACTGGCGTGACTGAAGGGTCATTCTTTGTCGGATTTTTAAACTCTTGCCTAGAAACAATCACTCAATTCTCAACTCAAACTCAACATCAATCATCATTGTGTATGTAGGAAGTAAGACGGACAGAAGAATTAAAGAAAAATACCCATCCGAGTGCTGGAATCGAACCAGCTAACTTTGGATGGCCAGGCAGGCGACTAACCCACCAGATCACCGTGGCTGGCTCGCAAACTGAAGAAAAGTTGATAAAGTATTATAAAGGATCTGCACATTTCATTGTAACTGAAGTGTAACTGAAAAGTGTGTTTCGTTGTAACTGAACCAGCACGAGCGATGCACCATGCCCACGGCGCACACTTGAGGTTACTACTGAAGAAATGGACCACAAAACCCATGATAAAGCAGAGTAAAGGTTAGAGAGATCTCGGGCGAACTCGTATGTAACATCCTATATGAATATATGGCGCGATGGGTACAGAGCCCGAGAATGTTACAATAATAAATATAATCTGACATAAATAATTTTCTATGATTACCTTCTTCGGCTTCTTCAAAGTCTTCATAATAAGTATCGTCCCTGATTGTTTCTTCCCCCTCTAACGTTTCTCGTGAATCGTTATCATCCGTATTATTAGAGAGAAGACTCTGTATATTATTGGCCGCTGGAGTCTTCATAACACTATCATTTGGAAGTATGTCCAGTAAACTGGGAGTCCTGGACAGTCCCTTACCATATAGTCGTTTTTCCAAATAATTTTGAAGAATTTGTTTGGTTATTTGATTTTGTCTGTGAATTTCTTTCAGGTCATGAACGGATGAACCTGAAAGAAATAAAGGAGTTTTAGTTGATAATTGTCAAGATTACTTTACTAAAGTTAAACATAATAGCAGGTAATTATAAAAAGGCATGTGCAGAGTTGGATATTGAAATTAAGATTCGTCAAGCCATTGTGTTTGGCGGATAATGAAAAGAGGTCACCTTTGAAGTATTTCTGTAAAATTATATCAGGCTCATTTAAACTATCTGGCACTAATGGCACGAAATTCTAGGTCTGGAACATAACACATAAAAATATAACATGAGATGATATGTTGAAATACAATTCCCTCTTTATTGAAACATCTGATTTCGTCCTCTTCATTACCTTCCACAGTTTGGCCAGCTGTGAACAGCATTATTCTTCTCCTTTATATAATGCTACAGCCTGTTAGTGAGATTTGACCTCCTCCAAACTTCCCCTTAAATCGGATCAACACATTGAATCAATCCAATCTGAGGCTGTTTACAAGGTACGTAAACAAAGCTGTGAAACTTGTGACATAGCGTTCTATCTGACAATACTGTTGGCTTTCCCACCGGAGAAGTTGCAAACCAACATCTAATGCGTCTTCATTACGAATTTGAACTACCTAGAATTATTTGGTAATGCGTAGGAATTATTTTTATAAACTTGATTTTTTCTGTGTGTTTTGAAAATGGGTAGCAACCATATCGAGCAAACGGTGAACCATCAAGTTTTATTTCAGACTTGAGCATAGTTTGATGGAAACTTTTGCAAAACTTCAGCATGCCCAGGAAAACAATGTTTGGTATATTGCCGAGTTTAAGACATTCTCAGAAGGCCAAGACTCGATTAAAGATGAATTTCACAGTAGAGGCCTTCAATAGCAAGAAGTAATGAAAGTGTCTACCGCATTCAGGGGTCATACGCGTTCTGATCATCGGTTGACGGTCAGAGTGATCAGAAAAGAGTTGAATTTGACTCTCCGTTTTGACATCCGTTCATCAAATCTGCATGAAAATAATTTCGAAAAGAATTTCTCAGTCAAAGTTTTAGGCAAGTAAAAACAACATTGTAGCTTCGTAGCCCCCTTATTCACCAAATTTGAGTCCTAGTAAGCTTTTTCTGTTCACAAGATTTAAAATTTGCCAAAGGGCACCATTTTGGGGCATTGGAAAATATCGAAATGGCCGTAAACGACCAGCTGCCAGCGATTCCATTATCTGAATTTTTCAGCGTCTCTATGAAAAGTGAAAAAGATGAAAATTTAAAAAAACAGTTTTATTACTTTATTTATACACCCTGTAAGTTAGATACGAGTGATTCTGGTCATTTAACAGAATAATTGTTCTACATTTTACAAATATAGTAGAGATTTAGTCATAGATTATAGAAGAAATAAATTTCCATTGCGTATCGCCTAACTCAGTTAAAATTATTCATTTCCTTTCCTTTTTTACAATGACAATACTCATAATAACAACGAAAATAAAAAGCTATTGAAAAATGTCCGTAAATCTAAAGCAATAGTATAAATGCTCCAAATACTATTTTAACGTACATGAAGTAAGTCAACAAAAACAACGACTCGTTAGAAAGCAAGAACTTTTAATCCCGCATCATGTGCGTTACAAAACAACACATCTCACGTCAGTTAAGAATTCCATATATTGCATCAATAAACACATCTAATTATGAAAAATCGAAGGCTGTATTTTTTTCGAAAAAAAAGTTATATGTTATAGGTTAAAAGGATTCACGATAACCTTTTAGGCCAGAATTAATTGAGAGAATAATATTTTGTGCAGTTTCTTAGAAGAAGATGGTGCGAGCTCGTTCTAAGCTTCTGATGCAGATAACCAAAAAATATTGGACGAATATGAAGAGACGCCTCATACGAGATATAAAAACTAATCTCACGCTGAATCCGCAACCCTCGTATGGCATCATTATAAAAAATCCCAAGTGGCACTCGCCGAGTACTTGAAAAAGAAAAACCCTGCCAAGGAACAAGCTCCAACGAAAAATCCTCAACCAGCACCGTCAGCGTGGGAGAGGGCCCAAAAGGAGACGTCATACACCGACGTGTTGAAAGGAGTCTAACCAGCCCCATCAGCATCAGCATCGGAACAGGCACCGCGATACAGTCCGGCAGCACCACTTCCAGAACCGCTGTAAATACCAGCGGATCACAGGCAGCTCTTCGAAGATTACCAGGACCTGATTCAGGAAATCCGGTAGATCTATCAGTCTATAAACATCCCGAAAATGCTCAGAATAACCCACCAGTTGAAGGAGGAGTTGATGACGGCAAATTCTAGCCTGGACCAGATCAAAATTGTGTCTCAGTACGTCTAGTCTGAGACTGTTCTGCAGGTCTACAGTCCAGCAGATCTTCACGGGTTTGAGACGGGGTGAATTGAGTAGCTCCAGCAAATATAACCCGAAATCAACCCTCTAATCTCAAGAAATCACAGAACGGTGCCAAAAAAGCAGGTGAAGAAGAATCCACAAAGAAGAAAAACATCCAGAAGAATAGACTACACAGTAGACGAGGAACTCATAACCCCTGATGTCCGGGCGCAGAAACGGAACCGGTCCTTACCTTTTGTATATATTTCATGTACTTGTAAATAGTAATATCAATTAATGGCAATTTCTAAATAAATAAAGTTAGATTTTTTACAAAAAAAAACTAATTCAAGTCGAAGGGACTCCCGACGAATTAACCATTTTTTGCGTAAAAATTAATTGGGCTAAGGATATTTTATATAGTTTCCTAGATGAAGACGCTCAATATAGAAACTTTGGTATTTCGTGTGACAACTAATGATGTCTGTTTTTATCTATTATATATATATATATATATATATATATATATATATATATATATATATATATATATATATATATATATATAGTCTGTGACAAAAGTCTGTGACATCATTGGAAGAGTAAAACAGTTGAAATGGAGATGGGCAGGCCATATAGCGAGGCGATGGGACGACAGATGGACCAAGGCAATCCTGGAGTGGATACCGCTTGATCGCAAACGTCCGCGAAGAAGACCGAAAGCACGATGGACTGATGACATCGTTAAGTATATTGGACCCGAGTGGCAGAGGAAAGCCCAGGACCGTGAAGGTTGGAAGCATGCTGAAGAGGCCTTCATCCTGCAGTGGATCGATACGAGCTGATGATGATGATGATGATGATATATATATATATATATATATATATATATATATATATATATATATATATATATATATATATATATATATATATATATGTATATATATATATATATATATATATATATATATATATATATATATATATATATATATATATATGCCCACAAGGTAGCGTAAAGGAACCGTGGAGAGAAATCTTTCACCCTTTCCCCACGTCGTGCCACCGATCGCCTTCGCCCAACGGTCCACCATGTGACGTCACGTGTCTCTCGGGACCGGTTTCTAGCCTTTCAGCCGTCATCAGCCGAGCTCCAGTCGAACGCAAGGAAAGCAATTGGGAGAGACAATCGGGGCCAGGCCAGGCCAACTGGCCATTTTAATGACGGGTTGTGATCGCACACAACTCACGCCATCATACGGCGAATACTCGTAACAGTCAGGGCCGCTCGTAACATGGCCAGTTGACCAGGCCTGGCCCCGATCGTCTCTCCCAACTGTTTTCCTTGCGTTCGTTTGGAGCTCGGCTGAATGCGGCTGAAAGGCTAGAAACCGGTCCCGAGAGACACGTGACGTCGCATGGTTGACAGCAGATATTAATTTAATATTAATTATATTTAAAACACTTTTACTGCTTTAATTGGTATACTTTTTATTGGTATGGCATGTATGTTTAAATTTAAAGAATTAATGAAAGCTGGGGCAGTTATCATGCAATTTTTTTTGTGATATTTGTGACATAATGCGACGCAAACCTTCAACACATCTATGAAAACAGTGTTTTGTCAAGGATCCAAGTTTTTAGGTCATTTAAGGCATTTTCAGAAGAATGAACCTTGAAAATTAACCTCGCAACTGAAAGCCTTCAAGTGTAAGAAGCGACGAAAATATTGAAATTAAAAGAGTTCCAAAACGGGGATGTGTTACAATTTTCAGGTTAAAATAAAATAAATCTACTTGAGTTCTCTTGAACGACCTAACTACGTACTATATTGTTTTTTTAGGTTATGTTACAATATTCTCTACTTTAATTATATATATGACATGACAACCGACATTATCAAAACACGGATCATATATAATATTGGCATTTCCATTCTTTGAGATACTAAAAGAGACTAAGATACGGTTCATTCGTTCATTCATACCATTTGTTGTGGAGTATAGGCATTAGTTTCTTGATGTAGAGTGCCATGCTTTTTATAGAAATCCTTGAATTTGTTGCTGTTAAATTCGCTACCTTGGTTAGTACGAAAAATCTTGATTTTAGTACCCCTTTGATTTTCTATAAAGTTCTTGAACTCCTGAAACTTTTCAAAAGCCTCGTCTTTACTCCTTAAGAAATATGCAAATACCATCCTTGTGTAGTCATCTTCTAGCACCATGAAGTATCTGGATATCACGTCAATTGGGCCACATAAGTCTCCATGTATTAGTATTGTTATTCGGTGACCTTGTTAAGGATAGATACGTGAATCATTATTACTGTCGAAAAATAGAGGGAAAAAAAAGGAAGGGTGATAAACCTAAAGGTATGGACTACTGGAAAAAGTGGTGTAGTCAAGGGGTTTCTAATAAAGAAACAAATTTGGATTTAGCTATCAAAGCTTCAGCTATCTTGCATGCTGATAAGAAGACTGTGATGACAAGCGGGCCCTCGACCTCGACCTCAATCACAATACCGAATGTCGAAATCGATGTCATGTCGCTGGTGCCCTGTTCGATACCTTCAACTGCCGAATTTACATCTAGTCTGCAACAGGCCAGCTTTACTCATCTTTACTGTTACCTCATCTTTGACAACTTTAGCTAAGTTGGATGTTGGTTTTTACGCGAATCAAGAAAAAATCTTGGATGAATATTTTAAAGTCCAAATTTTAAAAACGCCATGGAACCCACCCAGAGATTATAAGTTTCCTATTTCCACAAAACGAAACTTGCGCTTTCAATTGAAATGGTTGGAGAGATTCCCCTGGTTGTCCTATTCGGAATATAAAAGTGGAGCATACTGCAGAGTTTGCGTGGTAATGGGACGTTCGCTTGATGAAGGTAAAGGCGGTCATCAAAGGATCGGCCAGTTGGTAACCAAACCTTTTTGTAAGTGGAAAAATGCCCTAGAAATATTTGAAGCTCATGCGAAATCGGGATACCACAAGCGAAATTCAGAACTGGCAGATAACTTTCTAAAAGTAATGTCTTCGCAGGCTTTTTCGGTCACTGAACAGCTGTCTTCTGAAAGAAAGAGACAACAAGAGAAGAATCGAAAGAAACTAATCCCTATCGTAAAAGCAATAATTTTTTGCGGCAAACAAGGCATCTCCTTGAGAGGTAAAATCGATTCGGGGCGCATACAAATTACACCAGAATCACCAGAACCTCAACAACCACTACATAATGATGGTAATTTTAGAGCCCTGTTGCGGTTTGCGGCTGAGTCTGGATATAAAAATCTGGCTGAGCATTTGAATACTTCACAGAAGAATGCCCTGTATACAAGCCCTCCGATCCAAAACGAAATAATTGACATTTGTGGTGAATTAATTCAACGTAAAATAATTGAAGAAGTAAAGAAAGCCAAACTATTTGCGATTCTGGCTGACGAAACCACCGACATCGGACGTGTAGAACAAGTCTCGTTATGTCTTGGATACGTTGATTTTACAGATAATAAACACCATATACTTAAAGAGATATTCCTTGAGTACATTCCAACGGTCAATGTTTCAGGATCCGGTCTCGCAAATCTTATTATTACAGCTCTGAAAAAGCATGGACTTGAATGTTCTCATGTGGTTGGTCAAGGTTACAATGGGGCTGCAGCTATGAGTGGGTATTTGCACGGTGCCCAAGCTTATGTTCGCCAAGAATGTCCTCTTGCTCTTTATGTACACTGTAGTGCACACTCTCTCAACCTTGCTATTGCTGATTCATGTTCATTAGCAAATGTCCGAAATTGCATTGGGATTGTGCAGTCTGTTGGTTCCTACTTTCGACATTCTGCTCAACGCACTGCTTTGTTGAAAGAAAACATTCAAGAGCTACTACCCGTCGGTAACCAAAAAAAGCTTGCTCTCAATGTGTGAAATACGGTGGGTCCACAAACATGAAGCTATAATAAGATTCAGGGAAATTTATTCAGTGATTGTGAATGCACTCGAAGAACTCCAATTTAATCACAATAAGGAAACATCGCAACAAGCCGCCCAATTGCTAAGTACGCTTCGACTTTCGGATTTTGTGATGTGTTTAGTGATTCTTCAAAAAGTTATGAGCTATTCATTGTCGCTATCAAAACAATTACAGACAATTGACATCGATCTTATCACGGCATTCAAACATGTAGATGATGTTATTAATGTCTTACAACTCCTGAGAAACAACACTGACGTCGAATATCTTCATCTCTATGAAGACGCAAAGGTTTTACTGGAAGAAAATGGTGGTATACTGCTAATGTCACGCGTCGTCGGAAGACAATTAAATAGACCGAACATTCCTGCATTGGATGTATGCACGTATTACAAAATTAATTTGTTCATTCCATTTCTTGATCATACAATTCAACAATTGGTTGAAAGGTTTACCAAACATCGTAAAGTAGTATCAGCATTATCTGGTGTGCTACCTTTTTTTACTGCATTTTACTGCCAGTTCTGAAATTGAAGAAGCAATTTCCATGTACTCGTCACTGCTTCCCGAAAGCAACATATCAGTGGGTAAAGCAGAACTTGAAGTATGGAAGACAGTGATGACAAGTATCTCGCCTACCCCGAAATCTAGTTTGGAATGCCTAGATATGTGCGATAAAAACCTTTATCCTAATATTTACATATTACTACAAATCTTGGCTACCATTCCTGTATCCACTGCTACCCCGGAAAGGTCTTTCTCGAGCCTAAGGAGACTGAAAAACTATTTACGAAACACTACAAGTGAAAACAGACTTAATGGTTTGGCTCTCATGAACATTCATGAGATGGAAGAGAAATGCATATAGATGAAGTAGTGGATATATTTAAAAGAAAAAGCCGAAAATATCTTCTTTAATGGTTTTAGATTTAGCGCAGAGGAACGAAATTAATTTAACCATTTCATTTAAAGTTAAGAACTTTATAAATATGTCGTAATTTTTCCGATGAATATATAGATATTAAATTTCATGTAAGTATATTTTTGTTGTTTTATTTACTTCAAACTAACCCCGCCCTCCCCAAACTAAATCCTACGCCCGTGCATGAATGTTAAAATCATTTATAAGTAGATTTATAAATAGTGACGCAGTTTCATCTTTATTCAAATTTAAATTAAATGGCTAAGGATAATCAGCAGATACTAATTCAATATTAATTGTGTTTAAAAAAGTTTTACTGCTTTAATTGGGATACTTTTTATTGGAATAGTATGTACCAATGTGTAAATTTCAAGAATTATTACCCCAAGTATTACCCACCTTTTTTGATGATATTTGTGACATAATGCGACGCAAAACTTCAATAGATCTATGGAAACAGAGTGTTGTCAAGGGTCCAACTTTATAGAACATTTAAGGGAATCTCAGAAGACCGAGACTCGGTTGAAAATGAATCTTGCAACGGAAGTCATTCAAGTGTAAGAAATGGTAAAATATTGAAATTTAAATAGTTCGAAAAAGGTGGAGTGAGACCGAACATCAAGAACACCTGCATTACGACAATGACGTCTTGCCAGACAACGATTTCAATTAACGAGCTTTTCGCATGTAATAAATGTCAATGCGGCCCCGCAGCCCCCTTAATTACCAGATTTGAGTCTTTAGGCTTTTTCTTTTTCCCAAGAATGAAAATTCATTGCATTACCCACATTTTTTGATGATATTTGTGACATAATGCCACGCAAAACTTTAATAGAGCTATGCGAAGGTTAACGGTCTATCGCCCGGAAGACCTAGCAGCTTGGGTGGCAGAAGGCACAGAAGACCGAATCTCCAACTTCTGGGGGACTAGGTTGACTGTTGTCCAACGAGGAATCTTCCGCCGTGGGAATTGGGACCGCCAGTCCCACGTTCGAAAAAGAAAAGAAAGGAAATTGGTCAGGTGAAGTTAAAGTGCTTCTCTTTCAGGAAGTGCCTTTCCTTTCAGGTTACGAGGTAAGTGAAGATAAAATAAGCGGAAGCACCTTCAGTGCCTTCGGCAATGATATACATAAAATAATATCTTAAGATACACCCCTTCTGGTACTTGTCCCCCAGAGGGGAGTGGTGCGAAGCGCTTGGCCCACCCCGTCCGGCGGTCAAGCTGCGGAAACACGTCTTGCCAGGAATGACGTCTTGCCAGACAACGATTTCAATTAACGAGTTTTTCGCAAGTAATGAACATCAGTGCGGCCCCGCAGCCCTCTTAATTACCAGATTTGAGTCCTTAGGCTTTTTCTTTTTCCCAAGAACGAAAATTCATCTCAAAGGATAAACACAATTTCAATATATTGGAGAGTATTAAAAAAAGCGATTACAGTATCTGAGTTCCACAACTACTATAAAGAGTGGACAACCCGTCTCCAGCGCTGAGTGACTTCTCAAGGCCACTACTTTGAAGAAGACAATGTAGAATTGTGATTTCAATTCTATAAAAAAAAATGATAAAAATCAGTCTCGCTACTTTATTTACATATCTCGTAACTTCAATAAAGGTGAACTGTTTAAATCTGTCCAGTTATTTAGCCAAAAAAAATCTCATTCAATTTTACGAATATAGTTGAAATTTAGTCATAAATATTAGTAATTTTATCTTTTATCTCAGGTAAATATATTCTTTTTCCTACCTTTGCAATAACTATTATAATAATAACGAAAATAAAGAGTAATTGAATCCTTTCCTTATATCTAGAACAGCTTTGCATACTCCATAAACTATATTAGTGTCCATAGAGTAAATCAACAGAAACTACGACCCATATTAGAAAGTAAGAAGTTTTAGTCCCGTATCTTACGTGTTACAAAAAAAACATACCTCGAGTCGAATCAGCATTCCACATATTACATCAATAAACAAATTTAATTATGAAAAATTGAAAGCTGCATTTTTTTTCTTAAAGTTATAGGTTAAAAGAATTCCCGATAATCTTTTAGGCAGGAATTAATTGAGAGAATGATATTTTGTGTAGTCCTAGAAGAAAATGGTTCGAGCTCGTTCTAACCTTCTGATGCAGGTATCCAAAAATATTCGACGAACACTAAATCCGGCGAATATAAAGAGACGCCTCGTACGGGATATAAAAACCAATCTTACGTCAAATCCGCACGTGTGGCATCATTACAAAAATCTCATTATAAGAAATCGATGGTTGGATTTTCGACAAAAAAATCTCTTTCAGATTAAAGGGATTCCCGAAGAATTAACCATTTTTGCATTAGAATTAATTGTGCGAATGATATTTTCTGCAGTTTCCTAGACGACGCTGCGAGCTCATCCAAACCTTCTTGCGCAGGTGGTCTATTTAGACGCGCTTTTGAACTACAAAATAAAAAAAAGATTTTAGAATAATTTTAAAATAAAAAAAATTGATATTTTGTCTCAAACCTAATTATGTCTATTTTTATCCAGTAGCATCTTATATATATATATATATATATATATATATATATATATATATATATATATATATATGTCATGAATGTTAAAATCATTTATAAATAGATTTATAAATTGTGTCTTCTTTAATTAATTAAGTTAATTTGGATACATTTTATTGGTATGGTATGTACGTGTAAATTTAAAGAACTAATAAAAGGTGAGGCAAGTACTTTTTTTGTGATTGTTGTGACCTAATGCGATGCAAACCTTCAACAGGTCTATGAAAACAGTGTTTTGTAAAGAATCCAAGTTTTTAGCTCATTTTGGACATTTTCCTAAGACCGAGACTCAATTGAAGATGAACCTCGCAACGGAAGGCTTTCTAGTGTAAGAAGTGATGAAAATATTGAAATTAAAAGAATTGGAAAAAGGGGGTGTGAGCCGACCGAACATCAAGAACACCTGCATTACGACAATGACGCCTTGCCGCATAGCCCCCTTAAACGCCAGACATGAGTCCTTTTGACTTTTTCTTTTTCCCAAAATTGAAAATTCATCTCAAAGGATAGATATCATTTTGGTATATTGAAGAGCATTGGAAAAAGTAATTTCAGTATCCGAGTTCCAGCATTGCTGTAAAGAGTAGACAACCCGTCTCCAGCGCTGTGTGGATTGTCTAGGCCACTACTTTGAAGAAGACAACGTAGAATTGTAATTTCAATTCTATAAAAAAATTATAATAGTCAGTCTCGCTTCTTAATTTACACATCTCGTAACTTTAATAAAGGTAAACTGTTTAAATCTGTCTAGTCGTTTAGCCAAAAATTTCTCATTGAATTTACGAATATAGTTGAAATTTAGACATACATCTTAGATATTTTATCTTTATCTCAATTAAATATATTATTTTCCTTCCTTTACAATAACCATTATAATAATAACGAAAATAAAGAGTAATTGAATGATTTCCTTATATCTACAGCAGGTTTGATTCTCTATAAACCATATTAGCGTCCATAGAGTAAGTCAATAGAAACTACGACCCATATTAGAAAGTAAAATGTTTTAGTCCCGTATCATGCGTGTTACAAAAAAAAACATACCTCACGCGTCGAATCAGCATTCCACATATTACATCAATAAACAAATTTAATTATAAAAAATTGAAGGCTGCATTTTTTTATACAAAAAGTTATAGGTTAAACGGATTCCCGATTAACCTTTTACTCGAGAATTAAATGAGAGAATGATATTTTGTGCAGTTTCCTAGAAGAAGATGGTGCGAGCTCGTTCTAACCTTCTGATGTAGATGTCCAAAGAATATTTGACGAATACTAAATCCGGCGAATACGAAGAGATGCCTCATACGGGATACAAAAACCAATCTCACCTCGAATCCGCACTCCACCAGTGGCATCATTACAAAAATCTCATTATGAAAAATCGAAGGTTGGATTTTTTTACAAAAAAATCTATTTCAGATCAAAGGGATTCCCGACGAATTAACCTTTTTTGCGTAAGAATTAATTATGGGAATAATATTTTGTGCAGTTTCCTAGACGAATACGCTGCGAGCTTATCCTGACCTTCTTGTGCAGGTGGTCTATGTAGACGTCCTTTTGAACTACTGGCAATTTATTAAAATAAAAAACGTTGGTATTTCGTGTGACAACTAATGATGTCTGTTTGTATCCATTAGCATTTTATACATATGTCATGAGTGTTAAAACCTTTTATAAATAGATTTATAAATTGTGACGCAGTTTCGTCTTTATTCAAATTTAAAGTAAATGACTAAGGATAATCAGCAGGTCCTAATTTAATATTAATTATGTTTAAAAAACTTTTACTTTAATTGGCAATTTTTATTGACATGTCTAGAGTGGTACAAAACAAAGTTATTTTACAAAAATGGTATAAGATTTTTTTCAAGAATATTCTAAATAAATAAGTAAAGACTATATATCTAAAAATGTCAACAATATTTAAAATTGTATGTATACAATTGTTTCAACACACAGTGCCTTTTTCGAATACGAACTATACTAAACTGACAGTGAGAAAAGTAATTACAACCTAAAGTATCCATCGACCTAATAATACCATAAAACATGATAATGGGGAAATCAATTTTTTGTCAACGTCTAGGAGCACAATATAAGTTCAATAACGGTGAAGCATTCAAGTCTAGCTGGAAGCATCCAATTTTTTTTGTTAATTTCTAGGCCCTCTAAAAGATTTATTTTTTTAGATTTATTCTCATTATGTAACATTATAAAATTATCATTGAATGTATGCTTTTCTATGGTATGGGTTTGGGATGGGCAATTTGAAAATAAGAGGCAGTCTGAGCGTTTTTCGATCTCAAGTGCTTCATGAATTATGCGGAATTTGTAGAAATATATAGGTGCGATTACTTTGGCCTCGAAATCTATTTTGTGACCCGTTTGGATATGATGTTTTGCTAGAGTTGATGGGAGACCCGATTTTCGGATGGCGTGAGAATGCCATTTTGGATACGTCTATTGGTTTGGCCGATATATGATTAAGAGCAGCCAGAACAAAGAATCTCATAGACACCATGTGACTCTTGTGGATTATTATCTTTCACTGGTTTAAGGAAACTGGATATATTTATTTCTGCTGTAAAAATCGTTTTGATATTACGAGACCTGAATATGTGGTAAATTTCATCGGTAACTCCCTTGATGTATGGCAGAAGAACTTTGGGATTTTGAAATAATTCTCTATTGGATTGGTGGCCTTTTCATTTGACGCTTGTCATAGCCGTTTTGAATTAATGCTGTTTCTAGGGAATTAAGTTCTATTTGCCTGTGTTCTTTATCCGACAATCTTAGAAATCTAGTAACTAAAATTTTAACCACCAAATTTAATCAAACCACCATATAGTTCCAAACACTTTTCAGCTCTCTTGTGAATAGCTCGGGTTGCTCTGTAAATGGATTCGGGTCTGTTTCTTATAACTGCTGCTGCATTTATTATCCGGCACGTGATGCATCTTTAATGTCTATTTTAGTTGCATAAACCAAAGATTTAACCCACCCCAAAGACAATAATCTAGAGGATTAAGATCTGGTGATCTAGCTGGCCAACTGTACGGACTACCTCGTCCAATCCACCGGTTTGGGAAGTTATATATGTTATATATGTAATATATATGTATATGTTATATATGTAACAAGTAAGTATATGTTTTGACGTACATTAAGTGGAACATTTTCTAACAGGTTTTTCAAATGATTTTGTAGATTTAGGTATACTTCTCCTGTGAGATGACCGTGGAATATGAATGGACTGATTAATTCATTTTTGAACGTACCATTCCACGTTAATGCTAAATCGATGTTAAAAATTATTTTTTCGTCGAACCATCTATGTTCATTATGAAGATTATTTATGCCATCACGAGTGAACTGCGCTTCATCGGTAAACAGAACATACTTGTATAATATCCGATTTGAATTTATCCAGTTACAAAACTGCATCCTTAACGTAAAATCAACATTCTGCAAATGTTGCACCGGTTGTAAATGAAATGGATATCAATTCATGTGAAGAGTCCTCCAAGCAGAGGAGTGTGTCATTTGGCAAATATCTGCAATCCGACTTGTACTTACGCTTGGATCATTTTCAACGATGACAAGGATTGCCTCTTCTTATTCATGATTAAGTTTTAATTACCGTTCAGATACAATTCCCGCACTTGGAATCGTACCAGACTTCTCCAGTAGTTATAAAAACTTGTTCAATAACCCTTTTATCTCCCTCCAGTCTCGATTCGGGAAACGACGCTGATATTAAAGTAATGATAAACTAATAATTAACTGGTATAAACTATGGTTGCCTAACAGTAAAAAAAAAGTTAAGGTACATTTTCTCACTCAATTACATTTGAAATCCATAATTCTGTTTACCCCTGTATCTCTGTAACAATTTAGAATAGGTCTCATGTTAATAGATACGTTTATATGCATTTTCGGTCCCTAAATATGTAGTTGAAGTATTGACATTTCCTCCTAAGTCACCCTATATACATTGTATATATATATATATATATATATATATATATATATATATATATATATATATATATATATATATATATATATATATGCTAGACTATTAGTCCGGGAGTACATCCGATCGTTTGTGTCCAGTTTGTTGGGAACGTGCAGACGTTTCGTCAAGGTCACACTTGGCATTCTCATTGCTTGTCTGAAGACTGAAAGTTTGCGTATTCTTCCATCCGCGAAACACTACGAACTAACATATATATATATATATATATATATATATATATATATATATATATATATATATATATATATATATATATATATATATAGATATATATATATATATATATATATATATATATATATATATATATATATATATATATATATATATATATATATATATTCATCATCATCATCATCAGCCCGTGTCGATACACTGCAGGATGAAGGCCTCTTCAGCATGTTTCCAACTTTCACGGTTCTAGGCTTTCCTCTGCCACTCTGATCCAATATAGTTAACGATGTCATCAATCCATCGTGCTTTCACTAAGATAATTTCTAAAAGAATATTAAAAAAACTGAATGACGCACAACCAAGAGAACAAGCAGGATTCAGAAGTGGATTCAGTACAATGGATCACATCCAGGTTGTACAGCAGGTCATAGAAAGACACAACGAATACACCATGCCACTGTGCTTGGCTTTTATCAACTACGAAAAAGCATTTGATTCCATCTCAAAGCATGCGATAATGGATGCACTGCTTAGCCAAGGTGTAGAGAGAGCCTATGTAAACCTATTAGAATAGATATATGATGGAGCTACAGCCACAATTCACCTTGATGATCTTGAAGTGGGAATTAATATAGAACGAGGTGTACGGCAGGGTGACGCAATATCGCCTATTCTTTTCTCGGCTGGCCTTGAAGAAGTATCCCGTAAACTGGATTGGGAACAGGATGGTGTAAAGATCAATGCTGCAAACTTAAACCATCTTAGATTTGCAGATGATATTATTCTCATTTCACAAGACCCAGAGGAGCTGCAAAGACGCATACAAGAACTGCAAAGGCCTGGCGAACCATTTGGCTTGAAAATAAACCTGAAAAAGAGTCAGGTTGTGTTCAATAACTTCGCTCAGGACAGAAGAATTTCAGTTCTAGGAAGGGATTTAGAGATTGTGGACAGCTTTATATATGTTGGGCAGAGGATTTCCATGGAGGGGAATACCACCCGGGAGGTGGAACGGCGTGTTAAATGTGGCTGGCAGGCATTTGGTAGGCTCAACATAGTGTTTAAGAGCAGACTCCCACTTTGCCTGAAAACAAAAGTATTCGATTAGTGCGTTCTACCCGTTATGACATACGGAAGTGAAACCTGGACACTCACATCGCAATCAATTCAGAAACTTCGGGTGGCACAGAGGGGAATGGAAAGATGTATACTTGGCATTACAAGACGAGACAGAAAGTCCTGCGCATGGATCAGGGAACAAACAAAAGTCTGTGACATCATTGGAAGAGTAAAACAGTTGAAATGGAGATGGGCAGGCCATATAGCGAGGCGATGGGACGACAGATGGACCAAGGCAATCCTGGAGTGGATACCGCTCCAAACGCGTGATCGCGAACTTCCGCGAAGAAGACCGAAAGCACGATGGATTGATGACATAGTTAAGTATATTGGACCCGAGTGGCAGAGGAAAGCCCAGGACCGTGAAGTTTGGAAGCATGCTGAAGAGGCCTTCATCCTGCAGTGGATCGATACGGGCTGATGATGATGATATATATATATATATATATATATATATATATATATATATATATATATATATATATATATATAGATATACATATATATATATATATATATATATATATATATATATATATATATATATATATATATATAGATATACATATATATATATATATATATATATATATATATATATATATATATATATATATATATATATATATATATATATATATATATATATACATATACATATATATATATATATATATATATATATATATATATATATATATATATATATATATATATATATATATATATATATATATATATATATACATATACATATATATATATATATATATATATATATATATATATATATATATATATATATATATATATACGCTAGGAAATTAATATACCCATATTACCATTGTAAATACATTGACCAACACGATTCACATCAGCTCGTTGTCTATCACAAAAAAAACTACTAAGAATTGTGTCATTTAATTATAAATTCACCTAATGATATTATTTCATTGCAAATATTCTCACCTCACTTGCAGAAAATGTTGCATTAAATTAACATAGATTTAATTAAATATCGATATCTTGCTGATGTAGAAAGCAAAACAACTTTATTTTATGGAGAAATCGAAAAATGTGGAATGGTTTTTTTTTCGAAATTAATAGACACATCAATGTTTTTATTGAATTTTAAGAACTGACCAGAGAAAGGTATTAAAAACAGATAAAATCTTAGAAATTTTTACAATATCTGATGAAAAAGAATCAGGAAACTTAAAGTTTATGTTGAAACAAACAACAACTTTTTTCAATGTACGTATAAAGGTGCGTTAAAGTAAGAAAATAAAAATATAATTAATTTTAATTGATTCACGTCGAACACCGTTGACCGGTGTTTTCTTCAAAGGAGCGCATTGCTTACGAATTCAATAAAACCCAAAAATAATCGATAATTCATATTCTCTTTAATGGGTTGTCTTTGATAGTATAGTTGATGATAAGAACAGTGTTTTAAACAAGAATCACAATCTATATTGATAAGCAGGTTACGTACAACAAAAGACAGAGATTAGAGGAATGTTTTAACCGCAATAAATATTTAAGGAATAGTTCGAAACCAAAATTCAATAGTTATATAAGACATTAATAACAAAAAGCATCATTTACTTTTTTTCCTTAAATTTAGATAAATAATTAATGCTTGATCACATTGCCACAACACTAAAGAAATACACCACAAATTCATTACCGCAAATCTTACATTAATCAATAGGCACACATTGATTTTTTATAGAAGTACGAGAGAGATTCACGAATTACTACTTCTATATAGTCATGATGGTGATGGCTATCAATCTGATACGAATATGAACTCAGCCACGGCCTTTAGTTTTACTGAGGCATTGTTGGAGAATTATTGGGTTTATAGTGGCTTAGATAACCCAGCTTAGACCTGGGTTTAAGGTCAGGAGGATACAGAAGTGGTACACACGATCCAGATTGTTTGCCTTCCGCGCGTATCTTTTGTTTGCGGCTTTTTGGTGATTGTTTTCCTCATGTAGCTGAACAACTCTGTACGTCTCCTCACGCTGTTTGTGATTGTCGTTTTTCGTCTCTTCTCATTCAGAAACGTTTGACATGAGTTGTAAGTATTTGTAAGTATTGTATGTATTTTATAACGTTTTTAGTTCATATTAGTACATACTAGTGTCATGTATGTTTTAGAAATGACATATTTATCTCAGCTGAGCTTTTGTAATCTGGGATTCTATGTTGAAACTGTTAGCTCTTTCAACTACCGCCATATTAGTCTGAGAGGCTTGCAATTTTATTATCACGATTTTCCGGAGGTAAATTTGATGAAATATCTCCAGTTGTTTTATTTGCTTCTGATGCAATACCCAGAATTCAGCTCCATACTGAAGAGTGGGAATCATGATGGTACGAATATATACCATACATACAACAATTTGTTTTTTAAGTTAGTATGACTGTCTCTGTCATACTGTGTCAAAATGCATAAATTTTAAGTAATCGCCGGTTAAGTATTAGAGACATTGTATAAGCCTGTACAAAACTAAAACCGTTGCACGTCATCGATGACGCTATTAAAGAACAGCAGAAATACCACTAAAAAAATTAAATAATAGGAAATCAAATGGAATGTAGTCAATAAATTTCAACTTTAGCGGCTGTGTTCAGTTGGCAGCATATGCGACGTTGTCGGGTTTAAAATTTGTCTTGTTGATATTTATTGACACGTTTGGAGGTTATGCCATTTGTATCTAAATGTTTACTTTCATTTTTACCGTGCGTTAGGAAACAGTTTCTTTAAGAACTTAAGTCGCGACTGTAAACCGTCAAATCATTTAAATTGTCGTTGTCAAAAGTTTGAGGCATCTCTGATATTCTATTTTGAACAAGAACGAGACAATAATGGTCCATTGTTACTATTTGCGGCTATATGTTAAGTTAATTGCTAATACCTGGATATGTTTAGTTTAAGTCATATTTTTTTTAGCGTGTTGCAGCAACTTTACGTTTGAACATGTCCACTCTTAGAACTATTTTACAAAAAGTGAAAAACAATGAAATTTTAAAATCGCCTAGAAAAAATAATTTTACTAAAAGGGTTACCAGTACTGCAGCTTTGGATACAAGAATCGTGACACCATTTATATCATGTATGAACACCGTAAGTTTTTGTAACCAAAGAATTGCAGAAAAGACTGTTCTTAAATCCACCGTAAGCAACTCAAGATTCAAGCAAGATTTTTGAGGGGTTGTATGAAGGAAAGAAAAAACACTTTGTACAAATTTGTCTTCTTAGATGAAACCTGGATTTTTCGAAATGGTACTATAAGTCATTCATGGAAAGATAATAATAAGAGGAGTGTAAAAACCACCAAAGTTGAGGGTAAAAAGTAAGTTACATAAATATGCAAAAAATATGAAAAGCTTTGATTGAAAATTTTTATTTTAGATAGTGGCAAGAAAGTTCTTCCTTTACTTATAAATACTGCAGATGATAGCAGTTTTTGTTTAGTACTTGTATATTATATATCAACAGATGTCACTGATAATTATATAATCTTTTTATTTTAATAACCATTCAAATATTAAAAAATGTTGTCGATGGTTTTTGAACGAAGCATTTATACATGTGCTGAATCTATCTAGACGTACTAAATCAACGACACTTGCAAGACTTTCAACATTTATTATAATTTTGTAACTTACTTTGTAAAATTGTAAAAATGATTCGCTAAAGTAAGGTTATGATGTTTAATCACAATCTGGCAACAGCGCAGCCGAAATTTGGGTCACGTGCTATAGACGTGCAACGGTTTTAATTTTGTACAAGCTATAAATATTTCTGGAATATAATTTATGCTTGCCTACTTTTATCTCAAAAAACAATTTTTTTAATATATATGGTCGTATTAAAGTTGTTGAAGGGTTGCCTTCTTTGGATAATGACATTGTGAAATGCCTAATTACTGATGATGAGTATCATTTTGAAGATGAACAAAAGCTGAAAAGAAACCACTTTAAGCCGATCAAAAATCAGTCATGTTAATTTTTTTTCTTCGATTGCTATAGTACTGTCTAAAAGGAGTTTCTTTCGTTGTACGAGTTTCTAGCGTTATACTTTATTTGCGTGAGTTCATTAAAAAAATATCCAGATTTTCTGCAAAACAATTTAAATTTGTTGAGTTACCGTTCCACAACACATTCGGCATATATAGTACCGAGTAACTTTTGCGTGTTCTCTCGATTGAGAAACCACTTCGTAAATGCTGTTTTGGACTTCATAGAAGCCATTCATGAGAAACCCTGGCGTCATTGAAGGAAATACCTGTAGTCAAATATATAAACTATTTCGGAAACTGTAAAAACTATTAGAGCAAGTGTATTGGAATGAGAGGAGATTACTTTTGAAGAAGATAAAATAAATTTGGATGAATAAATAACTTTGATGGATGAATAAATAAAGACTTTTTTTTCTTGTGGGTTTATTATTCAAAAAAGGTGATTTCGACCTGAAAGACATAGAACGCCCAGGTTAGCCAAAAAAAAATGAAAGATGCCGAATTGGAAGCATTGTTGGAAGAAAACGATATGCCAACACGACAACAAATAACTGAGAGGTCAAATGTTGGTCGCCGAACCATTTGTGATTCTCTGTATGTCATGGGAAAGGTCCAAAAAGCAGAAAAATGGGTACACCATCAAGTGAAAGACAGGCAGATGGAAAAACCAAAAACGGAATGCGGAAGTTTTGCTTTCTCGGCATGAAAGAAAGACTTTTTTGCATCGGATCGTGACGGGAGAGAAAATATGAATATATTTCGAGAAACCAAAACGCAGAAAATCCTGGATTAAACCATCGCCATCGACCGGAAAACTAAATCGCTTGGGAAAGAAAACAATGCTGTTCATTTGGTGAGATCAAAAGGGTGTCGTCTATCATGAGCTTCTGAAACCAGGTGAAACAATTAATTTTGTTCACCGCCATCAATAAACGATCAACTTGAACCATGCATTAATCGAAAAAGGACCAGAATGGGCTACAAGACACGGAAAAGTGATTTTGCAGCACGACAACGCCCTATCACACACAGCGCAACCCTTGCCCCACCAGCCATATTCACCGGGCTTGTGCCCTTCCGTCTACCACTTGTTTTCATTGAAGTCTCAGGCGCTTTCCATGAAACACTTCAACAGTTACGGGTATATCGAAAAATGGTTTGATGACTAGGCCGTCTCAAAAGATGAGCGGTTTTTCTGGGAGGGCATCCACAAATTTCCAGAGAGATGGGGAAGATGTACAGCTACCGATGGCTCATACTTTGAATAATCTATTTTTTATTCCTAAATTAAACATGAATTTTGTAAGAAAAAATTTAGCCACACCCACGGGCGTAGCCAAGGGGAGGGTTTGGTTTTGGAGGTTTTGGCCAAAATTACCTAATATTATACCGAATAAGCCTCCCCCCCTCCCCCCGAAATAAGCCAAATATTACCTAATATTATACCGAAAAAATACGAGGAGTGAAGAGAGTTAAATTATTACATTTGGATTGAATATATATCCGAACTAGTGGACGTTGCGCACAGTAACGCCATCTCTTGTAGAGTAGTATATTTTTGTTGTTTTATTTACTTCAAACTAACCCCCGACCCCACCAAACTAAATCCTGGCTACGCCCGTGGCCACACCACAGCTAGCTGTTTTTCCCGGTTTTTGAAATTTATTGCATTAACAATAAATGTGTATTATCAATATTTAAAAAAACATTGTCTAAATTATATATTTCAGTAATATTAAATGATAAATATATTCTTATACCAATTAACAGATATCAAATACAAAAAAAATGCTTCCTAATTTGTTAGGTTAAGTTTTCTAGTACGGCTTAATGAGAAGTTTTAGTTGACAAGCTGTTGTTTCGTTTTAACATGGACAAATTCGATTTTAATTTTATGTTTGTTATGAAATTTATTCGCATTAGAATCAGTCTGTTAATTATTGAAATGGCACTAATATGATCGCTGTTCTGCTTTAATAATTTTAGATTGAAACCAATTAATAATTTCCCCCTTTCAATCGATATTGTTTTTATTGATTTGTACATTTTTGTCGACAATTTAACTTTCAGTTTCTAGAATTATAATATTATCGAGTATTACGCAATTTGCATGAATTTCAATTAATCTTGGTAAAATAAATAACGATTTTAAGTTGTCTGGCTCCATTGAGGTTTTTAGTTACAATTCTATTAACATAACAATACGAAATAATTTCAATACGATTATTATGAATAATTCGATACATGTGTAGGTGAAAATCAATGTTTACATTAACATCTAACATCTACATGATAGAAATCAAACACTCTATTTGCATAACCCGAAAAGTATCAAAATTCATATTAACATCTGTTTGTTTTCCTTCTCTGCTTTAGACAACTTTTTTTCATAACTAAAGATTACTTTTAAAAACTGCAATATATTTTCTCCAAATGATTTTGTTTTAAGTTTTTATTTAAATGTCTTATGATATTCATACTTATTCATTTTATCAACTCATTTAAATGATGTTCGCCTTTATCGTATTCGTACTTGATTCCATATTCAAATCCTTATTTTATATTATTCTTAATCATTGTGTTCATTATGAAATTTATTCTTATATGTCGCCTTTCAATTGTAATTTTATTACACTATCAACAAATTTTTGAGTATTTTTTTTCCTTATGGGCCATCTAATTTTCTTCCTAATATTATTATATTATTTGTCTGCTTCTTTAATGATGCTCTTCTTTTGCCTGAATAGTAAATTTATTTCTTGTCCCAGCATTTTTTACGCTAATAATATTTTTCTTTCTCCCAGTAAACTAGTTGTTGTTGTTGTTGTAACTAGGTAAATTTATTGTGCTTAAAGTATATATACCAAGGTTATTTTCTAAATAAGTTCCGTTTGTGAATAAAAGTCAGAATGACGCGCAATCGCCGATGGTCGGATGCAGAATTTGATTCTGCATCGATTTGCTATAACTTTCCCCATACCTTATTCAGTACAGTTTTTAATAGAAAATAATGAAGAATATTCCAATATTGATTTGTTTTTAGATTAGTTAATGAACGATATCCGGACCTACCAACAATGACTCCCAGAAAATTCGCAAGAATCGAAACTCGGTTTTTGGCAACTGGGAGTATAAGGGCAACACGAAATCATCTAAATGAAGATAACGGGGTAAATGTGTTGGCTTATTTTCAAGCTTATTCACGAAATTCAACTCCAGCAGCAGCGCTGGATTTGAGTATTTCAAGAGCATCAATCCACAGAATATTAATAAAACAAAATGCATCCCTTTTCCGAGATAATTGTGCACGGATTACATGATGATGAGGCACGACGAGTCGACAAGTTCGTGTGCATAACAATGACGGAAGATCCAAGATTTCTTTATAAGATTATGTGGACTGATAAATCAAAATCAGCAGGTAAGGAATTTTAAATCGAATTTTAAATCATAAGAGAACATAATAACCAGAACCACTTTATTTTTTTTTGTTTAATTATGGACAATAGAGTGGCATATCAAGTATACGATGAAAATTTGAATGGGGCTAGATATCTGGAGATTCTCAGAGGGGTTATTAGTGATTTCATAAATGTTCTACCTCCACGTGACAGAGCAAACAGTTTGTATCAGCTGGATGGTGCTCTAGCACATTCCACTGTAGCTGTATACCAGCAGTTAACCTTGATGTTCAAGAATCGGTGAATTGGCCCACAGGGACCCTGGAGCTGGTCACCCAGATCACCCGATTTAACTCCATTGGATTTTCCCGTCTGGGATCCTATAAAAAAACTAGTTTACTCAAGGCCTGTACAGACTAGAGAGGAATTATTGAACCGTGTTCACGATGCGTTCACTAATCTATATCCAGGCGAAATTCGGAGATCTGTTTCGCGAGGAGTATATGACAGAATTATCCAGTATTTAAACCAAAATGGCAATCATATAGAACAGTTATTGTAATTTTACATTAATTTATTATTTCTTATAATTATGTTCCATTTTTTTTTATTTCATCCTGTTCCCTATTTCCATTCCATTATGTTCCATATTTTTTATATTCTTCATTTGTTATTACATTCTAAATTTTGTTATGTTCCTGTTTTATTTTCATGTTCAAATTAAATTTTTTTTTTTTCGAAAAACAAACAATGGCAATGTATTGGTTTCTGCCAAAAATCACATCATCATTATCAGCCCGTGTCGATCCACTGCAGGATGTAGACCTCTTCAGCATGCTTCCAACGTTCACGGTCCTGGGCTTTCCTCTGCCACTCGGGTCCAATATACTTACCGATATTATCAATCCATCGTACTTTCGATCTTCTTCGCGAACGTTTGCGATCAAGCTCCCTCCATCACCTCGCTATATGGCCTGCCTATCTCCATTTCAATTACTTTACTCTTCCAATGATGTCACACACTTTCGTTTATTTCCTGATCGATGCGTAGTACTTTCTGTCTCGTCTTGTAATGCCAAGCATACGTCTTTCCATTCCCCTCTGTGCTACCCGAAGTTTTTGAATTGATTGCGATGTGAGTGTCCAGGTTTCACTTCCCTATGTTATAACGGGTAAAATGCACTGATCGAAGACTTTTCTTTTCAGGCAAAGTGGGAGCCTGCTCTTAAACACTATATTGAGCCTGCCAAATGCCTACCAGCCACATTTAACATGCCGTTCCACCTGTCTTTGCAGCTCCTCCGGGTAGCTGCAAAGACACACGAAGAAAACCAATATCATCTACAAATCTATATATATATATATATATATATATATATATATATATATATATATATATATATATATATATATATATATATATATATATACTTATAGAAATATTCCTTTATCTATGAATCCCACTTCTAACATTTAAAAGCAACTTTTGTTCTAGCTGTAGGCAGCAAAATTTCCAAAATTCTAAGGTTGTAACTTAAGTAAAACTTAAGTTCGTCGTAACTCTTAGTAAAAACTAAAGGTTGTATACCAAACAAGAACATCAGAATATCATGCTCGCCATGTGTAGAAATTTTGTAACATATGATCTTTACATTACTAATCATTATGTAAATATATCTCGCGCCTATATCTGACATACTATGGATTCACCATGTCTGAAGACGAAGAAGTCAAAAAAAGATTTAGAAGTCATACTTGACGATTATTTACATTAAGACATATTCTTTTGTATATATATATATATATATATATATATATATATATATATATATATATATATATATATATATATATATATATTTATATATATGAACACTTTTGTTGATTGCTTGACCGGGAAGGAGCCCCACCTATCCCTTCAACTGGATGACATATGTTTCGTCTCTCGAAGTTCAGTCTCTTCAGGGCGCCGACATATACCATATTATCAAAGTGTCAGAAATAATGTTGTTCAATAATACTATACATTTTATGCAGAACTGTTTTTCTTGATTATTTAATTCGCCATCTGGTAAAAAGAAAAATCTTTAAAATTACCGGAAAGTCCAGATAATACATAATGTATTTTAATTGCTCGTTTAGTTTATACTCTATCTAAACGATTTGCGAGCGTTATTTGTTCATGTAATGCTGGTAGCTTAATCGTCATAGCGAACGATCTCTCCATCTTCATTATTAAATATTATAACATGAATATGAATAATATAAGTCAGCTGACTGATCCCCTCGTAGCCTATCCTGACAAAATTAATTTTAGTTTTTTTTTAATTAGCTTTATTAATTATAATATAGCTTTATTAATTTTAAATTAATTAGCTTATCTCCCTATTCTTGACGGGAGAGCATGTGTCGGTACCTTGACGAGCCTAAACATCAAGAGGAATATGTTTCGCCTCTTGATGTTTAGGCTCGTCAGGGTACCGACACATGCTCTTCCGTCAAGAAGAGGGAGACTCTATCCACAGTCAACAAGCCATACTTATATTAGAAGCAATATATATATATATATATATATATATATATATATATATATATATATATATATATATATATATATATATATATATATATATATATTGCTTCTAAATCATTCCGAGTGTCGATCCGTTGATTCTGTAAAGAATCACGATGTTTCGCCAAAATCTAATTTGGCATTTTCAAGTGTTGTCCGCATCGACTGAAGAGTCCAACTATATATCAGCCGGTGTCGATCCACTGCTATATATCAGCCCGTGACCTCTCCTATATCAGCCCAAGACCTCTTCAGCATACTTCCTGTTTTCACGGTCGTGCGCTTTCCTCTGCCACTTGGGTCTAATATACTTAACGATATCATCAATCCACCGTAGTTTCGATCTTCTTCAGGGCGCCGACATATACCATACCATCAAGAATAGGGAGACCCTATCCAAAGCTAATAACCCATGAAGAGTCTGAACCTCGAGAGACGGAACATATGTCATCCAGTTGAAACGATAGGTGGGGCTCCTGCCCGGTCAAGCAACCAACAAAAGTGTTCATTTAGGCGGAGACGAAGGTTGTTGTGTGTTCCACATGAGATTGTGGAACCCAACGGTTGGGTGTGTGATGACACTCAGCTACTGCTGTCTCATTGGACGCAGTCGAAGAAAATGTAACAGTACATATATACGCCATCCGACAGGAGGTCGGCGAAAACATGGGTTGTTGGCTGTGGATAGGGTCTCCCTATTCTTGATGGTATGGTATATGTCGGCACCCTGAGGAGTCTGAACCTCGAGAGACGAAACATATTTCACCCAGTTGAAGGGATAGGTGGGGCTTCTGCCCGGTCAAGCAACCAACAAAAGTGTTCATATATATATATATAATATATATATATATATATATATATATATATATATATATATATATATATATATATATATATATATATATATATATATATATATATATATATATGTCTATATATATATATATATATATATATATATATATATATATATATATATATATATATATATATATATATATATATAACATTCTTTTATCTATGAATCCCACTTCTAACATTTAAAAGCTACTATTCTTCTAGCTGTAGGCAGCAAAATTTCCAAAATTCTCAAACTAAAGGTTGTATACCAAACAAGAACATCAGAATATCATGCTCGCCATGTGTAGAAATTTTGTAACATGTGATCTTTACATTACTAATCATTATGTAAATATATCTCGCGCCTATATCTGACATACTAGGGATTCACCATGTCTGAAGACGATGAAGAGAAAAAAAGAATTAGAAAGTCATATTTGACGATTATTTAAATAAAAATATACACATTCTTTTTAGTAACCTACTAACGTCGAAATTAGGTTTCTCGTATTAGGTAACAATTCTCATCATGACAATCATTGCAAAATGATTGATGAAAATTTTATCACCATGCAGACCGCATTTTTGTCCAATCAAAAAAAAATATATTTATGCATTTTTCTTCTATATTTTTACTCTTTGGGTTCTGTTCGTTTCTAAAGTTTTCTAATAACTGTTTCAGACCTTTACTTAAATAGAGGATAACGCTGTTTAAAATATACATTAGTACAAGAGTTGTTATTTATTTATCCGGAATAATAAAGAAAAACAAATATTTTGATCATTGAAAATGGTTTTATTGATTTTCAAAATGTTCTGCGCGATGGTCGCAGTTTTGCATTCGTTTGAACCAATTTTTAAACCACTTTTTTCATGCTAATTGATATATCTCCAAAACGTGCATTTTGAACGCTTCAACCACTTCTTCTGGCATTGAAAATTGTTGACCACATAGTTTATTCTTTGCAAATGGAAATAAAAAGAAATCATTGAGTTCCAAACCAGCACTGTATGGCAGATGACCCATCAATTCGATGTTTTGATCGGTCAAATATTGAGTTGTTCATGGTGGATAGGATAATAAGGATAATCCTGCGTCGCTGATTGTTTTCCGTATTTCTTCAAAGACTTCTAGCAAACAAGGGGTAGTCTACCATTCAGAATTTAGCGATCTATGATTATCTAGTCGCACTGTAATTACATGCCCATTTATCCCAAAAAAAAGACGACCATCTGCTTCGAAATGCTTCTTGCGCGAACCACTTTTGTTGGGTTTGGCTAATTTTGAAAAACCCACATAGTCGAGTGCTATTTACTTTCGGATTCATACGCATAGATCCAAGATTCGTCACCTGTGTAGATATTATACACCACTTTCGACGCACCACTATTGAATTTTTTGAGAACTTCTTTACACCAATAGACGGAATCCAACTGGCCCAAATCTTTTTCACGGCTAAATGTTCATGTAAAAACTTGTGTATGTTTGTCATACTAATACCCAGGGATGCCTCAATCTCACGATATGTCACATGACGATCTGGCTTTATCAGTTCGCGCACAGTATTAATGTCTACTGTCTTTAAATTCGTCCGTGAGCGAACGACGGCCAGGATTGAATGTACTAAACCAGTGATATAGAGTGGTTTTAGATGGTACTTCAATGCCAAAAGTCGAAGTGAGTTGATCGATGCATTGTTGTTGAGGCAATTCACGTTGAAGGTCGTAGTAAATCATCCCACGAAAATTCACGTACAATGTCACTAAACAACACAAATAGCGTCCGTATGACAAAACGTTCTGAGTACGTATACAGTTAATAATATCAAACTTTACGATGTGTCGATTACGAATGTGTCAGATGGCGCCTATCAACACCATTGTTGCCAATTTCGGATGTATAAATCATTATATCAATTCACCATGAAAACCACTTTAATTGTTGGAAAATTTGTATAAAGTGGGAATTATTATAAAATGTTCAAGAAAAACGATATGATTGAATGATTGACCGATGATAAAAATTTTACTTTTACGTTTATTTGTGATTTTTTAATGAAAAATTCCATGATTATTATTGGATAAGCTCCAGCTTTTACCTGATGCTATGTACATAGTAAAATCGAATCACCAAACCTGTGATTTCTTCTTGTTAACTGTATTTAACGTATTTAACGTGGTAGAAAGTGTTTCAAAAGAACGATGATCAATCAAAAGTAATTAGATTTCAATGACTTAATATAATTCATCTAATTAAACGGAATTAATTGATAATGTGACCTAATGAATGCTTACAAGTAAATAGAAAGTACCGAGCAAATATTTTAATTATTATTGTAATGGCGACAAAGTTACATAAGAACATTCCTGCTGTTTTAACAGTAATATATCAGCACGAGACTCGATATTTTCAAAAAGAGAACAGTTATAATAGCAAAAAATATAATATTGACCGTCTATCAATTTCGTATTTGATATATGATTTATATAAATATAACATTCGTAGACTTACATAAAGCTGTCTTGCCAGCATTGTGCCTTTAATGACACACACGCTTAAGTGTGTGGTTTCAAAACATTTCTACTGGGACGAAATCAAGAGTAAAAATAGGAAAATAGATCACTAAAAAATTTCCAGTAAACAAAAGTTTGCAAAGAAAGTTACAAAGTTGAAAGTTGGTTTGGTATACCAAACACCACTAAAAATCAATATACACCCATAAAACAAAAGAAACGAAAATTACATGAGTGATAATGGAACTTGATAACACAACCCTTCATACATTACAATTCACCCACGACCAAGTAGCCATATCAAATGATAAAGGAGACACGAGGGAGTATTAAAGATTGGCGGTGACCGCTCGTAGGTTTTTAAAGTGGGAGGGCGTAGAAGAATATAGTGCTGCTGAAATTTATTTTTTTTTGCTTTCCCATTCCTCCTTTTTACTTTTCGTGCTATTGAAACCCTATAAAAGAGGTGAACCAGGAAAACGAGTTAAAGGAAAAAAACTGAACGGAAATAAAATTTGGTGTTTTGCTCTAAAAATTGTTTACAGTTAATTGTTAACCCCCTCCCTCACAAACCGCCACTGAAGATAGGATTTAAAAATTAATATCCAAAAGAGTAAATACCTTTGTATCAGTGAAGCATCCATTGACCTTTTATTAAATAAGAATATGACCTTAATGCTGCTACACTACTGTTAAACACTGCTACACTATTTAAGAGTAACATTTAACGCATCTAGAACGGACAACAATTCTAGCGAAAACCGCAATATTCTTTTTCCGTGGAATCTTATGGTACGTATTATATTACGTATTATATTATTTAAATATTTCAATTTTCAACGAATAATTTAATTTTGTAAAAAAAATGTAAACCAAACAAAAATTTAAATATATCATAAATTGAAATAGTTTAGAGACAAGATAGAAAGACATAGTCTTAGTAACCAGAGATTTCTTTATAATGTGCTGAAGAGAATGGGAGAAATTAAAAATGTTGGCACCTTAGTAACTAAAAATGAGAAGAGAGAGATCACTAGAAGCGAAACAGAAGTTATGAAACAATGGAAAGAATATCTCGAAGAGTTGCTCCAGGTAAAATATAAGACGGATATAGAGCATGATCGACGAAACAAGAGAGAACCAGGAAGACAGACAAAAAATGGAAGAACAGATAAAAATGGAAAATCTAACGGAAATCATAAAAAAATTAACGAACGGAAAAGCACCTGGGATGGACAACATCGCAGCAGAAATGGTTAAGAACATGGGAAAAGGCGGATTGCAGGTGCTCCTGTAAATTTTTAACAGAGTCTGGAAACAAAAAAATACCAGAAGATGAAAAATGTGAAGTTGACCGAATAGTGCATATATTTAAAATTGTAAACAACCACAACTGTTGAGTACAATACAATTGTTGAGTACAATAGTTGAGTACAATTGTTGAGTACAATACAAAAAAGATTTGAAAAGAATATAGAAAACAAACTTAGGAGAGAAAGAGAATCAACCTTGTCAGAGGCTCAAAGTGGGTTTCGAAAGGGAAGGAGTACTTATGACCATATATTTATACTGAAAGAAATCATAAACAGAACAGTAGAAAGAAAAAAAAAATGTCTGCTTGACCGAGTGCCGAGTGCCGAGTGCAATAAGCAAAATCGTAAATATTTATAACAAAAGAAGGAATTCGGCAGAGAGGAAGTTTGAATCCACTTCTGTTCATTATTTATATGGGCGAAATAATCAAAGAAACACAAAAGAAGACAAAACCACGATATATTGGGTGCAGAACCTAGAGAAAATTGATATATTAGAGTATGCGTTCGCCGCTGATATTGCAATATTGACAGAGACTGAAAACAGCCTTAAAGAAAACTTAAAAGTGTGGAACGACATGCTGGTTAAAAAAGGAATGATATTGAACAAATCGAAATCAAATATAATGGTTAACTGGCCAGAAAAAAAGAGAAGTCAAGACAATATTAGACAAAGAAAAGATATAGCAAGTAAATAATTTCCAATACCTAGATGCAATGTTAGAAGAGACCGGAAAACACGAAATTGACCTTAGTAAAAGGATAGAGAAAACAAACAGAGAACATAATACCTTGAGAAGAGGCTTCATAAACAAGAAAGAAGTAATAAGAGATACAAAGTAATACAAAGATACAAAACAATATATAGATCTTAACCTATCTTATCATACGGATGTGATTCCTGAGTGTTCACTGAACAAGAAAAAAGTAAAATAAGAGTGGTAAAGATGAAATACCACAGAAGAGTAAAGTAACATTGAAGGACAGAATTAGAGATGAAATAGTTAGAGAATATTTGGACATAGAATCCATAGACGAATATATAGAACAAAGACAACGCGGATGGTGAAGACATCTCCAAAGAATGGCCAATACAATACAAGTCAATACGATATGGAAAACGAGAACACAAAGGAAAAGGAAGAGAGGATGGCCAAAGCAAACCTAGGAAGTGGTGGGAAAGATTTTTAAAGAAGAAGCGAAAAACTTGGGCAGAAACAAAAATACTAACATAGGATAGAAAGATCTGGAACAGGTTTATAAAGAACTAGTATGCGATATAAACACCCTTTCACCCTATGAGTACAACGGTATATATATATATATATATATATATATATATATATATATATATATATATATATATATATATATATATATATATATATATATATATATATTATTATTATTCACGTATGGGCCCTGGTGGACCACGCGAAGTACAATTAGAGGCGTTTGTTGTTGTTAGCCTTCCTTTGAGCCCATACTAATTTCATTCTTTCGCTATGAGCTTTTTTCCTTTCGTCAGACCAAGTTGTTCCAGTCTTCCTACATTTTTCTCTCTGGCCAACCTTCCAAACGTTAACCTTGTGTCTGAAACAACCTCTATCCTGAATTTCACTTTGTGTAATATTTGCTGATCTTATGTCCTCTTTAATTGCCGCAATCCATTTAATTATTTCTACTTTAGCTCTAGCTGTGTTGTAATGTCTCAGTTTTGTGTTTTTAGATAGGCATTTTTTGTTGTAAATATTTTGTGTAAGTCTCAATGCCGTTTCCATTTTTTGACATCTACCCTTATTGGCCGCTTTTTCCAACCCATTTTCCATTATTATTTCACCCAAATATTTGTATTGAGAGACTCGTCTGATGTTACCATATTTTGTTTTTAGAAATGGTGTTCTTAGTCTGTTGCAGGTCATGTATTGTGTCTTTTCAAAGGATATTTGGAGTCCTACCTTTTCTGCTGTTTCTTTTAGGATTTCAATCTGTTTTTGAGCCGTTAATACATCTTGAGCTAAAATTGCTAGATAATCAGCAAATGCCAGACAATCAATTTTGATGTTGGTTCTCCCCAGTTTAATGGGCTGGTCAATATTCAGTGCCGACTTTTTTTCACGCCACTCCTGTATTACTTTTTCTAGAACACAGTTAAATAAGAGTGGCGAGAGTCCATCCCCTTGTCTCACACCAGTTTTAATTTCGAAGGGTTCTGAGATGTCACCCATGAATTTAACTTTTGACCTCGTGTTAGTTAGCGTTGCTTTAATAATTGCCAGCGTTTTCAGATCTAGTCCTTGTTATTTCAAGATTCGGAATAAAGATTCGCGGTCAATAGAATCATATGCTTTTCTGAAATCCACAAATGTACAGACGAGATTTTTATTGTACAGTTTTTGATGTCTTAGAATCAACTTTAGATTCAGGATCTGTTCAGGGCAGGATCTGCCCGGTCGAAAACCTGCCTGATATTCACCAATGTTCGGTTCTAACTGTCCCTGTGCTCTGTCTAGTAGACATTGAGATAGAATCTTGTAACAAACTGGGAGAAGAGATATTCCTCTATAGTTGTTTACATCCGTTCTATCTCCTTTCTTATGTAGTGGATGGATTAGAGCATCTTTCCAGTCTTCCGGAATCCGTTCGGTTCGCCAAACTTCTTGTAGAATTTTGGTTATTTCATTGATTGTACCTGGACCAGCGAAGTTCAGCAGTGATTCCATCTTCACCAGAAGCTTTGTTATTTTTAAGGCGCTTGATTTGCCTAAGTATTTCCTCTTCATTCGGTGGTAATGAATCTGGGTTTGTTTGTTTAGGGTTTAGTGTTGGTAATTTGTTTAAGGGCTCAGGACAGTTTAGTATTTGTTCAAAATATTTCGCAAGTTCTTTGCAATTGTCTTGGTTATTTAGAGCTAGTTGTCCGTTTTCCTTTTGAAAGCATAGGCTCTGCGGTTGATAGCCTGTTAATTTAGTTTTAAATGTTTTGTAAAAGTATCGGGTGTTATTTTTTTGAAAATATTTTTCTATTTCATTAAGTTGATTGTTTTCATATTTTCTTTTAGTTTATCTAATTAGCTTCGATGTTTCTTTTCTTACTTCCAAAAATATGTTATAGTTTATTGCTGTTTTTTGACTGTTCAAATCTTTGAATGCTTTACTTCGGCTTAATACTGCTTGCTCGCAAACTTCATCCCACCACGTTTTCTACGTTTTTGTAAAGGGACCAACTTTAAGGCTGTTTTAATAATTTTTTGTTTTAATTCTTGCCAGTTCTGTGCAGGTTGTTTATCAAGCTCTTCTGTTACGGCTGGTTTTATTTTCGCTGGGTCAAACTTTGGTATTAGCAGCCCCTTTTGAATAGTTTGATTCTAGTCAAGTAGTGATCCGTGTCTATATTTGCTCCTTTCCTGACTTGAACATTCAAAATCTCTTTATAATTGGGGTACGAAATGGCAACATGGTCAATTTGAAATTCACCCATGTACGTGTTTGGGCACCTCCAGGTCTTTTGTTTTGTTATTTTCTTCTTAAAATGGGTTGACATTATTTTTAGATTAAACTGCGACATAGTTCAACCAATCTTCTACCATTATTGTTAGTCCATTTATGAGCGGGAAAACTGCCGATTGTTTTCCTGTAGTTTTTTTCTTTCGCTAGTTGGGCGTTGAAATCACCCAATAGGATTTTTACATGGTTAGAGGGAATTTTAGAGATAGTCTTTTCCAGAATTTCCCAGGACTTATTTACTTTTTCAGGATTAGATTTATTTTCTTCGTTAACTGGGAGGTGTGCATTGATTAATGTGTAGTTTTTGTTAGCACACTTGAGGGATAGTGTAAGTCGATTATTTACTAGTATTAGTATTACTAGATTATTAGTAGTCATAAGTCGATTATTTACTGGCTGGACATTTGTTATAGAACCAAGAATATTTCTTGAGACAGCGAAAGCAACACCGAGATGTGGTGTATTTTTGAGTATTCTTTTGTCCGTTTTACTTTTAAAAAGTCTGTAGTTGCCGAATTCCAAGGTGTTATCATCTATCAATCTGGTTTCTTGCAAAGCTAAAATTTGGATTTTTTGCCGATTTAATATTCGCCCCAATTCGTGTAGTTTTCCTGGACGCAGGAGAGAATTGATATTTACCGTTCCAAAGAAAGTTTTTGTTTTCGGTTTCAGACGTTGGCCAGAGGTCTCCGACTCCCTCTGAAAGATTTTGCGTTTAAGCCCGGACGCCCCAGAATCCGAAAGTCCGGTTGTACCAGCAAAGCTGGCAGAGGATTGTCTACCTCCTGGGGTAATTTTGTAGTTACTAGAATGCTTCATCTTGTACTTTGAATTAAAGGTTTGAACCATGACGGTTCAGAGGTTAAGACTGGAGGGGTTAGTTCCAGAATTTAAATATCAGCCGCACCACTGGTGAACAGACGCTGACCACTCAGCCGCTTGATACAAGTCAGACGCTAAGTGGAGTTAGCTTTCTTTTTGCCTTGGTTCGGGGCTGCTTATTTTGGGATATTCGCAGCTGTCCATTAATATCTAATGGAACTTTCACTATCCACCACCCGTGACCCGTCCAGTACCTTAGGCGAGGTACACTGGATATATATATATATATATATATATATATATATATATATATATATATATATATATATATATATATATATATATATATATAGTGTTAGATTTTCTTGGACCGCGTCCAATGAGACAACAGTAGCTGAGCATCATCATCATCATACACATTGGGTTCCACAATTTTCATGTGGAACAGACGACAACCTGCGTTTCCGCCCAAATGAAATCTAACACTACATATATACAAAAATATGGGTTGTTGACTGTGGATAGGGTCTCCCCTTTTGATGGTATGATATATGTCGGTGCCCTGAAGAGTCTGAATATCGAGAAAATCTAACACTATATATATACGCCATCCGACGGGGAGTCGGCAAAAACATGGGTTGTTGGCTGTGGATAGGGTCTCCCTATTCTAATGGAATGGTATATGTCAATGCCCTGAAGAATCTGAACATCGAGAGACAAAACACATGCCGTACCATTCAGTTGAAGGGATTGGTGGGGGTCGTTCCCGATCAAGCAACCAACAAAAATGTTAATATATATATATATATATATATATATATATATATATATATATATATATATATATATATATATATATATATATATATATATATATATATATATATATATATATATATATATATATATATATATATATATATATATATATATATATATATATATATATATATATATATATATATATATATATATATATATATATATATATATATATATATATATATATATATATATATATATATATATGTATAATAAGTCCTGCGCATATATATATGAACAGTTTATTTCGGTTCAGTTTCTTTCCTTTAACTTATTTTAAGATATTATTAAAAATTAAAATCTCCAAATGTAGAAAAACGTCTGTCGACAATTTCTCCAAATAATGCGCATAAAAATTCCATGCTCTCGCCACAATTTTTACATCGTTGGTCGGTCGTTTACATCGTCGGATATTTTGTTGGTTCCCAAAATTCGGGGGCTTAACAGCTTTCTAAAACATGCAATTTAGACGTAGATTCCCTGCGACCGAGCGCATCGGTAATTAGTTTTAATGTGTTTGATATGTCTCGCGTCGCGTATTTTATTCGCCTCGCGAATACTTGTTTTGATTTGGGATTTGCTACCTGTACACACTGACAGTACTTTTTAAATAAAATATTTTAAAACATATTTAAAAAAATTGTAAGTTACAATAGCACGAAAAGTAAAAAGGAGGAAGGGACTCCCACTCCACGCCCTCCCACTTTAAAAATCCACGAGCAGCCACTGATTTGATTTTGATATGCTTACCATAGGCAACAAAAATTGCTTTTAACCGGGGTATAGAATTAATAAGGTTTTTTGTCTTATTCAACGATATTTTCCTCCGTTCTTCCGGATGAAGTCATTTTCCAAGAGTCCAACAAATGTCACATATTGGATAACAGATTGGTTAGCGTCAGGCGATAGAGGGGAACTTTGAAGCCTTTTTTAAGATCATATAACCACCACTCATTCGTCTCCTTGGCCGTATGCTTTGGGTCATTGTCATGTTGGAAATAAAAACATTCTTCAAGGCAAAGTTTTTTAACACCGCGAACACCTTACGGCGCAACACGTCCACATTTTTCGCTGCATTCATAATCCCCTCAATAACTTCTAAATTTCCCACCCCAATTGCTGCCCTACATCCTCAAACCATAATGTTCCCTCTACCGTGCTTTACAGTTGGGATAATGTTTTGAATCTGATGAATCGTTTTGGATGTACGCCAAACGAAACGCGTCCTATCTGATTCGAATAAATCGGACTTAACTTTCATCACTAAAAATAATAGGTTTCCAAAAGTCCACCATTGTTTAGATGTTCCACCGTTTTCTTTTGCCTAAGAGTTTTTTTTTTGCTAATTTCGCTTTCATTAAATTTTTATTAATATCATTTTGTATAGTTTGAGCACAAACAATCTTATCAAAAGGTGTGGCCAGGTCCGTAGCTAAAAATTCGTCACTCGATTAAATGGTGATATTTTCACTTAATTGAGTTAACTTTCTCCGTCGTCCAAAACATCTTTCATTTTCCCCAGTACCTCTTCGATTTTTTCTTTTGGTGACGTAATGCATCGTAGAAACCATTTTCCCAAAGTTCGCAAATTGTTTTTCGCATTGATAAAGGCAAGTCAATCTTTCCCCACACATTGTTTCCAACTAGGCAATGAAAATTGACTACGAAAGTCAATCAATCTACGTATCTCTAATGATTATTTCAACTATAAGAATGAGAATACAAAGCAATTTACAAGCAAGAACATTTAAAACCTTATTGTAATTGTTCGTTCAAATACTTATTTGGTTTATTTTTAATTATTGTTATTGATAAAATACTTATTTTTCAAATACTTTTTTTACCCACTGCATTTCAGCTGTTTTCGTCCATGTTGACAATAATAATTCGTGAATCAACCTTATAATTTTCAGCATCATAAGCTGAATTCTCAATTCTCTCGGTGAGTTCAAAACAACATTGCATAATCTGTTAAAAAAGAAATCAATGATTAACATTTTTTAAATATTCAAACTCGATTAATATTTAAACTAGATCAAAGCCGTTTTTTTCTCGTTTCTCGAGATCTCATTTCATAGTCTGCTTTTGGATTTTTTCAAAATTAATTAATATCCGTCTTAACTGAAAATTGAATTCATTTTGGCAACGTTACACATTTACTACATTTTAAGATTAATATAACTGTTAGTTTGACCTAAATAAGTTAGTAATAAAGTATTGTAGAGAATGACTTAAAAAGAGAAAAGTGAAAAATATATGCAAGTTTCTTCTTTTTCTTCTTCAATCTCTACTCATCCATCAATTTCGTCTTTTATTCTACGTTTATTTTTTGATCTTCCTGATGCTACTTCTTTCCCGCCACCCTTCTTTTGTCATTCATATATTTCAGATGTGGTCTTCCTATGCTTCTACTGCCCTCTCTATGTTTCCACTCAATTTCCATCTTCATCCATATGTCATCTGTTATCTCTTCATGTTCAGCTCGGCTCCGGTTCCATCTTGTTTTAGTTGATCCACTTTTTTTGTTTTTTTGCATTTTGTTATATTTCCATAATTTTTCTCCCGATTATTGTTTATGTTCGTCTTATATTTGTTGTTATAAATATAAACTATACCGGGTTTCTCACGGTAACCATTTGTTAGAAGTTTTCGTGGTTATAAAAAACTTAGAATTCTGAATTTTTGGACTTCAGGTTATTTAAGATTCTCTTTCATTTAAAAATATTTTCAATGTCATGGCACTTCCGGTTATCCCTTAATTCGCCAGTAACTTCCTAATTTTAAATTTCATTTTTGTATTCCTGAGAAAATTTCATGATGAGTTCCATCAAGTTCCCTATACCTACTTTGAACTGTTTCTCAAATATCTTGATTCTTTTGAAAATGTTGAAAGATGTAACCTTATTTTCTTCAACACTGAACCTTATACCCATTGTCGACTGATGCTAAACGCTTCTGCGCTAGACGAAAGCACAAGAATAACATTTTCGAAATCCACATTGATAATTAATTTATCGCATATAGGGTGTTTAAAATTTGATGACCAATTACATTATTTTCAAAGTTAAAAAGTTCGTTCTTTCAAATGTGACACTCTGTATATTATTGGATGGTCGGATGCAGAATTATCGGATGCAGTTTTAATGCTATTTGTTTAATTATGGACAATAAAGTGGCATATCAAGTGTACGATAAAAATTTGTTATAGTTTTTAATTTTTCTTTTTTTATTTTACAGATTAAAGTCAAAGAATTCAAGTACGGAGAAGTACATAATTGCTCAGCGAAGCAGAATAGTCACCTTGGTTTTTGAAAATAATTTTACAATGTTCGTGAGGCACCGACTAGGCGCACAATATCCAAAACGGTACGGCATTTTGAAGAAAGGGGTACTGTTTAGATATCTGTTACTGGTAGATATCTGGAGATACTCAGAGGGTGATGAGCAAACAGTTGGTATCAGTTAAATGGTGATCCAGTCATGTTCATTTTGTTTCGAAAAACAAATGATGGCGATGCATCGGTTTTTACCAAAAATCACATTAAAATAAAAATATGGATTAACAAGAAAACCGTTGGAAATAGGTATGGGAAAAGTTATTGCGAATAGATGCAAATCAAATTCTGCATCCGACCATCCAATAATATACAGAGTGTCATATTTGAATGAACGAACTTTTTTAACTTTGATAGTAATATGTCAATGTGGATTTCTATTAATTGGATTTCTAATTAATTCTAATTAATTGTCAATGTGGATTTCTAAAGTATCCAGTCCAAAAATGAAATCTGCCATCCTGCAGTATGGCAGAGCAGGATGGCAAAACTGCATGTGATTGCTGCCACCATACAACATGGTCGATTTATATGATCATGGCTTTAGTCATTCCTTCATCCGCTCTCCAGGCGTTCAGCTTGAGCCCAACTGATGACAGCTTAAGGCCAGAAACCAGAATATATATATATATATATATATATATATATATATATATATATATATATATATATATATATATATATATATATATTGGACAGCGTCCAATGAGCCAACAGTGGCTGAGTGTCGCATACACCCAACCGCTACGCCATCCGACGGGAAGTCGGCAAAAGTATGGCTTGTTGACTGTGGATAGAGTCTCCCTCTTCTTGACGGAAGAGCATTGTGTCGGTACCCTGACGAACCTAAACATCAAGAGGCGAAACATATTCCTCTTGATGTTTAGGCTCGTCAAGGTACCGACACATGCTCTCCCGTCAAGAATAGGGAGATAAGCTAATTAATTTAAAATTAATAAAGCTATATTATAATTAATAAAGCTAATTAAAAAAAAACTAAAATTAATTTTGTCAGGATAGGCTACGAGGGGATCAGTCAGCTGACTTATATTATTCATATTCATGTTATAATATTTAATAATGAAGATGGAGAGATCGTTCGCTATGACGATTAAGCCACCAGCATTACATGAACAAATAACGCTCGCAAATCGTTTAGATAGAGTATAAACTAAACGAGCAATTAAAATACATTATGTATTATCTGGACTTTCCGGTAATTTTAAAGATTTTTCTTTTTACCAGATGGCAAATGAAATAATCAAGAAAAACAGTTCTGCATAAAATGTAAAGTATTATTGAACAACATTATTTCTGACACTTTGATAATATGGTATATGTCGGCGCCCTGAAGAGACTGAAATTCGAGAGACAAAACATATGTCATCCAGTTGAAGGGATAGGTGGGGCTCCTTCCCGGTCAAGCAATCAACAAAAGTGTTCATATATATATATATATATATATATATATATATATATATATATATATATATATATATATATATATATATATATATATATATATATATATATCATTTACGAGATGCGGTAGCATAAATCTGGCATAGGTGGAAACTAGAATCCCAAAGCAATAGGTACTTTCTACATAAATTTTCCACGATTATTTGGGCAAGCTTAATCCATAATTTGGTTGTCTTAGTCCTTACGTTTTTCCTTTGAGATTAAATCCGGTCAAGTTTCTTATTGAGGAATTGCCAACACTTTTAGAGGATGCTTCCCTCGTCATAAGTAAAGGCATTAATAGAGGTTTCAAATGGATGGTGCACCATCACATTTTAGAATTGCCTTCCAAAATGCCATGAACAACAATTATCCACCACGATGGATGGATGGATACCTATGGACCATCGTCTTGTTGCATGTACACCTAAATCCCCTAACTACAATCCTCTATATTTCTATTTTTGGAACAAGAGGTGAAATAATTACTGTCGCTTCATCATACGAGCACAAACTTGTATTCAGCAAAGATGAAGACATACATCATTAATTAAAAAAATCAAGAACTGCAAAATATGTTAATTTGTTTACGAATTTAAGTCTGATTATTTAATATTTAATATTTCATATGTCTCTTACTAGAGCTATCACTTGTGTGTTTTTGAGTCTTAGAATTAAGTATATTTTATTACCTCAAAACTTTTATCATGTCAATATAGAATATTTTTGATTGATTGCGCGGTTGGCTCTTGGTGAAACATAGTAACAATGATAATAATTAAAACACTTGGTATTTGTTATGTATATGGTTATGTATAAACTAGTTTATACATAACTCTCTTTGAGAATGGTCGCGAGGCCGAAACATGTTAGAGAATATCTTGAATATATTGTGAAACCAATACCAAGTGTTTTAATTATTATCATTATCAATATGGAATATGCTGTATATTTTTACTTTTTGATTTAATTTTGTGATTTTTTTGTTTGAGTATTGTATGTGAGACAATATTCCAATTTGTATATGTGTTCCAAAATCTATCCGTGTTTATTTCCTTCTAATTTAGGTTTTTGTAGATATTGATTGATATGTCCGTTACTTCGTGATAGTTCATTTTTTAAAAAGGAATAAAACAATTTTTTACTTTGTTATCTATCACTTTTATTATTATATATATATATATATATATATATATATATATATATATATATATATATATATATATATATATATATATATATATATGTAGTGTTAAATTTTCTTGGACTGCGTCCAATGAGACAGCAGTAGTTGAGTGTCATCAGACACCCAACCGTTGGGTTCCATAATCTCATG